>CM038679.1:21835961-22248461 GCA_021605205.1 Aegilops longissima | reverse complement strand
GTTCTGTTCTGGACGAGTTGGTTGCCGCCCAGGAGCGACCCTCTCCTCTCGTAGGTGAATCTGAGGGCGACGGCCCCTGACTTCTCCAGCATGCCATAAAGAGAGTCCACCCACGGGAAACGAATAAATGTGGATTATTGTTACGGATAGAGTGGCACTGTTTGGTGGTGACTTTCGGTCTGGATGGGATGGTCTCGCAAAGATGCTGTCGAGGGCCTTCTGGAAAGAAAGGAAAATGATGGAAAGCTGCTGCCAAGACTCAATCAAGTTCTTGAGGTTACTGATTTTCAGTAGTACTTGCAGTTGCAGTGCTGCACATCCTATCCTAGCGACTCGTATTTGATGTGCAGTTTTCGGACCCCATATCTGCCTCCAACGTCTAGATGGGCTACCAAGTCAGTCAGGACAACTCCAACGCACGACCCTAAATGGTTCGGCTCGCGTTAAATGCATAAAAATGCTACCAACGCTACGCAAGACAAACGAACCAATGTCTATTTTCGGTCCGCTTTTGACCCATTTCTTGCTCAACTTTGGACCGCGTTTGCGTTCAAACGGACTTACACGGACGGACGATACAGGTGCCCTTGTCCCCCGGGCCCGCCCGTCGGGGACACACCCAATTTTCTTGCCCCCCGCCATCACCCCCGTTCTCGGCCGCGTCGCCTTCCGTCCGAACCACCACCACGCCATGCCATGCCATAGCTGGCCCATGCCCGCGTTACAGAAGAGTTTTTTGCCGACGTTCGTGGTTCCTTGTTGCCGGTGGGAGAGAAGCTACGCCTGACGTGGCCGCCCGTTGACCCCAACAACTTTCGGTAGGCGCTGCATTGCCGCAAGGTGCCCATCCATCAACACCAACCTTGCTTTGCTGCCTATGAGGGGAGCTCAACGTGCTCTTTTCGGCTGCGTCTTCACCATGACCGCAAGGTGTTCGACGCTTTGCTCACAAGCTACCATGGATAGCTTGGATGAGTATTTCTTTCACAACTTCATTTGTTCGTCGGATGATCCGTCCGTGGATGATGAAGAGCTTGTGATGGCTGCATTGGTCGTCCATGACCATATTAGTAGGAAGCGGCCTTGGTTCAGGGGATCAATCCCTGGCCATGCTCAGGCCTTGAACCGCAATAGGGAGAGATGCCAAACCTTTCTCTATGCCGATTACTTTGAGAATACCGTACTCTTCAAACCACATCAATTTCATCGCCGATTTCAGATGAGGAGACATTTGTTTAATCGTATTCGGGAGGGAGTGGTAGGCTATGACCCATATTTTGAGTGCAAAGAGGATGCCTTTGTCAAGATTGACTTCTCTTCTTACCAGAAATGCACTTCGACGACTATTCGCATACTTGCATATGGAATTCCTGATGATCTTGGGAGATCGCGGGAGGGACCCCGCGCTTGCTCTCTCACTCTGAATCAGTTGCGGAGGGAGGGAGCAGGACCATGCTTCAAATTTTGCAGAGAGCGAAATCTTCTCCGTGTCTCCTGCGCACCCATCTCTGTTGATTTGTAAGCGCCTTGGAAGAGTCTTTGTGAAACGATGGAAACGTAGGGGAGGTCTTAACTTGACGAGACGCTTTGAGGTTTTCGGATTAAAGACGACGGTGATGCTCATCTCTCCTTTTCCTTGTCTATATTGGAACTACATCAAGAACATTCCCCCTGCCACTCTCTTTTCTTTTCTTTAACGAAAGGAACATATATTCCAAGGAGAGTAGAACAACAGTTTTTTTTTTTTGGGAATAGAACAACTGTTATTCTTTCTTTTTTTTTTTGCGGGGGAGAACAACTGTTATTCGACCGTTGACCTCACAGCAAAGCAATTCTGACACGAGCCAAGAAGACATTCATTCCTCACTTCCTCAGCACGCCTTAGAAAAATACTCCTAGTACCGGGAACATATCGGCGTCTTCTAGAAAAAAAATAAGTGCAACCAAGGAATCTGGTAGTACTTGCCACCGCCTGCCGATGACGACACGACGCACAGCGCCATCTTAATCACCGTACTCTCTTAAATCTTAATCATCTCCTTGTCGCGGTCATGTTGGAACTTAGAACCTTCAAAATTGACAAAGGAAAAGCAGAAGAAAAACACCTGATCGTGAGACTTTGACGCCGGGGTTCCGGACTAGACATGCAGTACCATTTGTGTGTCCAAGTCCGAGGGTCGGGCCACCCAACTGTGAGTTCGTTGCCGCCCAAGAGCGACCCTCGTAGTCGTAGGTGAAGCCGAGGGCGACGGCCCCTGACTTTTCCAGCATGCCATAAAAAGAGTCCACTCCCAGGAAACGAATAAATGTGAATTATTGTTGTGTTACGGATAGAGCGGTACTGTTTGGTGTGGATGGGATGGTCTCGCAGAGATGCTGTCGAGTGCCTTCTGGAAAGAAAGGAAAATGATGGAAAGCTGCTGCCAAGACTCAATCAAGTTCTTGAGACTAGTGATTTTCAGTAGTACTTGCAGTTGCAGCGCTGCACATCCTAACCTAGTGAGTCCCATTTGATGTGCAGTTTCGGCCCTGCTTTAAGGCCAACTCTAATGGCGGCAACCCATTTCGTCCGGCCGCGCTGAAGCGGACAGAAGACGCAGCCCAACGTCTCGACGCAAACAGACACGTGCCTTCTTTTTCTGTCCATCGCGACCCATTTTCGGCCAAAATTTGAGTTGGGTTTGCGTCCGCGTAGACAATGCACGGGCACGCGACGTCCGCCCTTGTCCTCCCTTGGCCCGCCCGTCGATGCATAACGACCTTCTTCCCCCTTCTCCTCCACACTCGCTCCCCACCTCGCAACCGCCACTCAGCTCCGGCCGCGACGACACCGCCCAGGTACGACCAACACATCCGCCAACTTCCCCACCGTATTCACCAACTTCCCCACCACATCCACCGAGGCACGGCCGCCACCGCATCCACCGAGGTCAGCGTCTGTGGTCGTTCAACGCCGCCGTAGTAGCACGAGAAGGGACGCATGCTAAGGGTCACAGGCGCAGCCCTCGCCTCCATGGTCACCACCGGAGGGCGTGGACGTCAACAGGCCTGTTGCCCTTCACCAGCCACACCTCCACCATGCCCTACTTTGTTGCCGCTCGATAGGTGTTCGACCTTTTGCCCACAAGGTGTTGGAAATATGCCCTATAGGCAATAATATTGTATCATTATATTTCTGTGTTCATAATTAAGAGTTATATTCTATGTTCTAACTGCTATAATCATAAATACGCGATTCAGTGGAAAACTCATATGCACGTGTGGAATGATAAGCGGTGAAATAAGATTCCTAGTCTCGCCTCTAAGACTAGCTCACGTGTTGTTGATGATCACGTTTTATGGATCTTAGGATATCATTAAGTGTAACGATGGTCTTAAAATAACATTGAGAGTATGACGTTAGAAGAACGATCATATTGAATCGACCCAACTTGTTTGTTATACTTTAAGATAATATCGTCATAAGTCAATTGTTATAACATGGAGTGTTAACGTGTGTTGTAGTTCCTTGGACCATGAGAGTATCATAGTCGCTTCTTACCGTACGATGCACTTTGGGGTTGCTTAAACGTCATCTGTAACTAGGTGATCTTAACGACAACTTATAAATGCATCGGAAAGTTTGACAAGGGACTAGATAGCTCGAGAGTGGAATTTGCTCCTCCAACGATGGAGAGATATTCTTACGACCCTCTCGGTGTGAAGGCATCCATCATCGTCTGACAAGACACAGGTGACAACTTCACGGGGTTGCTGGAACACGTCAACATGAAAGAAGAACAAAAGTGGTAACGAGGAGACCGTTATAGTGAGCATGTGCATGACTGAAGAGGATATCGATATAACTCACCTCGGGTTTTGTAAAGTATCGCGAAGCAAAGGGACATCACATGATAACCAAAGTTTCATTCGAATGTCATTCATGTAATCATAGGGATCGATATGGACGTCCACGGTCCCGCTATTGATCATTGAACAAAGGAGTTTCGTTCATGTCTATGTTTTACCGAACCTACAGGGGCACAAGTTTAAGGTAATCACGATATGCTCAGTGTTAGTAGGATGAGAGTATCGAGGATTTATTTGTAAAATTGTTTTAGTAATATTCAAAATAGTTGTTGGGAAACGTAGTAGCAAACAAAAAAAATTACCCTACGATCACCCAGGAGCAATATGAAGATGCATAACGGGTGTGGATCAACAATCGTTACGACTCCCGGAGTGCAGCGGAAGTAGACGAGTCGGTGTATATCGTACTTGGAGTCCCTCGAACGTTGATGACGATCCCGCGAACCGCACACGAACGATCCCTCGAATGGAAGACCGAAAGCACGACCTCTCTACTTGGTTGCAAGCGTACGGTCTTCACGATCCGGCAACGCTTCACCGTCCAGAGCTAATCATCGTCATAGAATTAGAGGAAGGAGATTAGATCCACACGGGGCTTATACTTATGAGGATTAGAGGTGGCTAGGGCTATCTCTAATTAGTCAACTAGGACCAACAAGAACTAGAACTAGATTAACTAGAAGAGGCTCCAAAACTTGTATATCTAAAAGAGCAAAATCCCCTAGTATATATAGGTTGGAGGGGAGAGAGAGGGCTGCCACCAAGTCTGACTCCCCCCTTCCCTAATTTGCCCCCCTTCCTTAGGGGAGGGAGGCACTTTCCCACTTGGGCCTTTTTGGCCCAAGTTGCCTTCCATCTCTTGGCCTTTTTAGCCCCGTTGATATTTCAATTAAATATAATTTTTTCTAAACATTTTCAGAGCATTACATATATAATTTAACATCCTCGGAAACATTTTCCACCTATATATAATTAATCCGTAATACCCGGTAGTACCTGATATTCTCTGAAACCCTTTCGGTGACCCCGAAACGCTTCCGGCACCTCTCGGAATTATTCCGGATATTAATGAAACAATTCCACAAATATATTCTCATTACTCCCGTACCACTAATACTCAGCAAATTGTGATTACGTTAAGCTTGTGACCCCATAGGTTCGATAAATCATAGACATGAATGAAACCCCTTCGTTCAATGACCGATAGCGGAACCGTGGACATCCATATCGGTCCCTATGATTACACGAATGATAGTCGAGTGAACCTTTGGTTATCATGTGATGTTCCCTTTGCTTTGCGATACTTTAAAAAAACCCAGTGTGCATCAGTATCCTCCTGAGTCATCACCATGCTCACTATACCATTGCTCCCGTTACAGGTTTTCTTCTTCTTTCTCGTTAACTTGTTCCGGCATCCCCGTGACGTAGTCACCTGTGTATGGCTAGATGATGATGGATGCAGAGAGGGCCCTAAGAATAGCTCTCCATCGTCGGAGGAGCAAATCCCACTCTCGAGCTATCCTGTCACTTGTCAAACTTCCCGGTGAGCCTGAAAGTTGTCGTTATGATCACCTTGTTACAGATGACGTTTGAGCAATCCCAAAGTACACCGTTTGGTAGGAAGTGACCGAGACACTCTCATGGTCTGAGGAACTAAAACACATGCTAACACTCTGTGTTATAACAGATGTTTTCAGACAATATAATCACAAAGTATAACATACAAGTATTGGGTCGATTCAATATGATCGTTCTTCCAACGTCATACACTCAATGTTGTTTTAGGACTACCGTTACACTTAAGGATATCCTAAGATCCGGAAAACATGATCACCAACAATACTTGAGCCAGTCTTAGAGGCGAGACTGGGAACCTATTGTTTACCGTTTATCATTTCACACGTGCATATGAGTTTTCCACTGAATCGCATATTCCAGGATCATAACAGTTATAGCTTGAAATATAAACTCTTAACTATGAATAGGGAAATATAATAATACAAATATTATTGCCTCTAGGGCATATTTCCAACAGTCCCCACTTGCACTATAGTCAATAATATAGTTAGCACTTTTAACTTTTACACCAATGGCAATCCGATATCAGTCCATGCTTTGCTTGTGGTATATACTTCATCCTATCGAATCCGACAACTTCAGATCCATGTGTATCATTTGCATTTCTATGCATCTGTCATGCTTTCACATGAATTCATAATTTATGTAAAACAAGCTTAGTATATATTGAATCACTGGCAAGACCTTTGATTCCTTATATTGAGGCATAGAACCACTATATGAGGACAATGTTCTATTTGCACAATCATCTAGAAGCCATACTAAGCTCATAAATGAACTTTTGATTCATTACCCTCCATTGTTGCTTCTAAAGGACAATCTACTCAGCATTCTGTTATAAAATTCACCATAGTAATTTTCTAGGACCAATTCCAACTTACTATGCCACCATAAATTATTTTGAAATAAAAAATCGCTTGGAGCACAGATGAAGATTTTCTCGATGTATCACTTACAACGAGCATGTATTTGATGTAACTCCTTACAACAATCTCTCCATTTTCTCCGTGTGCGATAAAGATGTTGTTAATACTTAACGACATTGTTGTCCTATGATCAACAATTTGACCATACTAGTAACTGAAAGCGCATGTTAACTCCCAGAGGGGGGGGGGGGGGAGTGACTGGGAGATTTTTAGAAATTCGTCAAACTCTGATGAATTTGACGAAGCTCAGAGTGAAGAAATAGAAACGCGAGGAAGCTAAATCATCACAGAAATGAAAAACATGCATACATGATACATACAGGTGAAGAACGTGGAATCATACAACCATACAAGCATGAGGAAGATGAACTGAAGAAATTGAAAACAACATGATGAAAGTCTTCAGTTCAAGTTCTTCAGAAAGTAGATCACAAATTCTTTAGCAGTGGAATAACATAAGGTAAGGGTTGAGGAATTTGAAACCAGGTTGACTCGGTGAAGACACAACGATTTGGTAGACCAGTTGTGACGCCCCCGATTCAACCGTACACTAATCATGCACGCAAACGTGTACGATCAAGATCAGGGACTCACGTGAAGATATCACAACACAACTCTAAAAACATAAATAAGTCATACAAGCATCATAATACAAGCCAGGGGCCTCGAGGGCTCGAATACAAGTGCTCGATCATAGACGAGTCAGCGGAAGCAACAATATCTGAGTACAGACATAAGTTAAACAAGTTTTCCTTAAGAAGGCTAGCACAAACCGGGATCTGAGATCGAAGAGGCGCAGCCTCCTTCACGGGATCCTCCTAAGTACTCCGGTCGTCGCTGGGCTGCTGCGTAGTAGTAGGCACCTCCGGTGTAGTAGGAGTCGTCGTCGACGGTGGCGCCTGGCTCCTGGACTCCAGCATCTGGTTGCGACAACCAAAAAGAAAGGAAAGGGGGAAAAGGGGGGAGAAAGCAACTGTGAGTACTCATCCAAAGTACTCGCAAGCAAGGAGCTACACTACATATGCATGGGTATATGTATAAAGGGCCATATCAGTGCACGGAACTGCAGAATGCCAGAATAAGAGGGGGATAACTAATCTTGTCGAAGAATACGCTTCTGGCAGCCTCCGTCTTGCAGCATGTAGAAGAGAGTAGATTGAAGTCCTCCAAGTAGCATCGTATAGCATACTCCTACCCGGCGATCCTCTCCTCGTAGACCTGTTAGAGAGCGACCACCGAGTTGTATCTGGCATTTGGAAGGGTGTGTTTTATTAAGTATCCGGTTCTAGTTGTCATAAGGTCAAGGTACAACTCCAAGTCGTCCTGTTACCGAAGATCACAACTTTTCGAATAGATTAACTTCCCTGCACGGGTGCACCACATAACCCAACACGCTTGATCCCATTTGGCCGGACACACTTTTCTGGGTCATGCCCGGCCTCGGAAGATCAACACGTCGCAGCCCCACCTAGGCCAACGGAGAGGTCAGCACGCCAGTCTAAACGTAAGAGCACAGGGGTCTGGGCCCATCGCCCTTAGCACACCTGCACATTGCAAGGGTGGCCAAAAGCAGAACTAGCCACCTTAATACAAGAGCAGACTCACGTTCCAATCCGGCGCGGGCCTCTCAGTCGCTGACGTCACGAAGGCTTCGGCTGATACCACGACGCCGAGTGCCCATATCTTTCCCACGTAGTTGGTTAGTGCGTATAGACCAAATGGCCAGACTCAGATCAAATACCAAGATCTCGTTAAGCGTGTTAATGATGTATCCGCAGACACCGACCAGGGCCAGGCCCACCTCTCACCTAGGCGGTCTCAACCTGCCGTGTCGCTCCACCACAAAGATCCACACATAGGGCCGTTGGGACAAAGGTCCTTTCAGCCCCCAATCTGTGAATCACTCGCGGGTGCTCCACGAGCAGACCCGACTTTAGTCACCACATGTATCATGTATAAAGTATATAGTATATACCCGTGATCACCTCCCGAGTGATCACGGCCTGATAGTATAGCATGGCAGACGGACAAGAATGTAGGGCCACTGATGGAGTACTAGCATCCTATACTAAGCATTTAGGATTGCAGGTAAAGGTAACAACAATAGTAGCAAGGACAGGCTATGCATCAGGATAGGATAAACGGAAAGCAGTAACATGCTACACTACTCTAATGCAAGCAGTATAGAGAAGAGTAGGCGATATCTGGTGATCAAAGGGGGGGCTTGCCTAGTTGCTCTGGCAAGAAGGACGGGTCGTCAACACCATAGTCGAACTGGGGGTCACCGGCAGCCTCGGGGTCTACCGGAAAGAAGTAACGAAGGGGGAACACAATAAATGACAGAGCAATCAAAGCATCACAAAGCGTAACATGGCAATACGCGGTGCTAGAGGTGACCTAACGCAGTAGGAGGTGATACCGGCGAAGGGGGAAAACGTCCGGGAAAGTATCCCCGGTGTTTTGCGTTTTCGGACAGATGAACCGGAGGGGGAAAATTGCGTGTTCGCTATGCTAGGGATGTGTGGCGGACGAACGGGCTATGTATCCGGATTCGTCTCATCGTTCTGAGCAACTTTCATGTACAAAGAATTTCCATCCGAGTTACGTATTATTTTATATTCATTTTCAAAGTTTATTGCATTTTCCAGAATTAATTTAATTCGAAAATAGAACAGATTATAAATTTGTCACCTAGTGCTATTATAACCATAGTGTATGACAGGTGGGGACAGTGGGGTTGGGTTGACCCGGTCAAATGTTGACTGGTCAACATATGAATAGTGTAAGTGGGTCCCACATGTAATAGGCTTAGACTAATTAATTAACTGACTAATCTAAACTAAATTAGTTTAGACCTAATTAAACTAGGCCGGCCACACACTGCTGCATGGCACATTACGCAAGCACACAAACAGCACACACACAACGCTAGGGAGTAACTCTATTCCTTTTAACACAAGATAGCATTTTGTGATTTTTGTAGGATTTAATCCATGCATTATCTGAAGCAGGTCCAATGGAACAAAATGAGGCTTGTTACATCTACTTTCCGTTCTTTTAATTTTTACCCATGTTAGAACTTGTCTTAGCACTGTTTAGTGGCAGTTAAGAAGGCTAGTCATTGTAGAAATACAAAAGATAGCTATTGCTACAGTAACTGAATGTTACTATAGCCGTGTAGCATAGCAGCAGGCAGCGGCTGCGGGAGCAGCAAAGCTGCAGCGAAGCAAGTGGCATGCACACGGCCGCGCATGCTGGGCGCAGGGAGGGACGGACGCGAGGCGTGGGCGGCCGCGGCGCGAGCAGTGACACGGGTTGAGCGCGGCCACGGCTCCGGCGGCGACCAGAGCAGATTGCAGCAACGCAGCGGCAGTACAAAGCAGCCAAGCAGCAGAGTAGCGCAAGGAGCAGCAGCAGGTAGCAAGCAACGGCAGCCGAGCAACAGTAGTGGCACAACAACAGGCACACGGGCGCGGCCAAGGCCCGGCCGGCGCGCGGGCTGGGCGCGGATGTTCAGGGGCGCGACGGACGGGGGTGAGCGCGAGCTCGGGCAACGGCTGCTACGACGATAGATCGACGGGAAAAAGAGGGGAATCGGCCCGGGGCTCACAGCGGGGGTCGGTGGCGAGGTCGAGGAGGCCGGGGAAGGTCGGGACGCGACGAATCTGCCGCCGAACAGGGCCGGCCGGGCTTGAGGACGACGTCCATTGGCGACGAGCGGGGGACTTCAGCTCGAACTTGCCCTCGCAGGTGAAGTGGACGACAGAGGCACGTCTCCTGGAGACCTTTGTTAGCGTCCAACTCGATCTAGCCCACACTCTATTTACGTTCTGGATGTTTATGCGCACATGGGCCAACATTCAGCGAAGAGCCCACTCCATCCCAAAAGCCCGGACTGATAGGAGGAAGGAATCTCTCCCTTATAAGTTGGTCATGGCCTCCTTCCGTAAGCGAGGTGGGACTAAACCGAGCCAGCCTCACCAGCCTACAACAGCCCTAACATCCCATCCCTCTGAGAAGCCCCTCGGGAAGGCATGGCGATGCTGGCTCTGATACCAGATGTTAGCGTCCAACTCGATCTAGCCCACACTCTATTTACGTTCTGGACGTTTATGCGCACATGGGCCAACATTCAGCGAAGAGCCCACTCCATCCCAAAAGCCCGGACTGATAGGAGGAAGGAATCTCTCCCTTATAAGTTGGTCATGGCCTCCTTCCGTAAGCGAGGTGGGACTAAACCGAGCCAGCCTCACCGGCCTACAGCAGCCCTAACAACCTTGGAACGACGAACGCTGGCCGGTGGACACCGTGACGGCGAAGAAGACGATGAGCGTGGTTGCAGTAGCTCGGGCGCGAGGAAAACCAAGAGGGAGAGGGGCGAGAGCGGGGAGGGGAGGCGATCTAGGGTTCGGTGCGCCGCGGGGCTGGTCTTGTAGGCGTCGGGGAGCTGCCGGATGGCTGCCCTGTGGACATCGGCGCCGTGGACGGACGCTCTGCGTCCACGGTGGCTGCATGAACAGGGAGGAAGGGGATGAACGGGTGTTGGGCTGGCCTTGTCAATTTGGCCTAGTGGCTGAGAGGAAAGGGGGGCCTTTTCTTTTCCATTTGGTTTTTTATTTTTAAAACTCATCATTTTTCTTTTTTTAGTTTCATTTTATTTTTAGTTTTATAAAATATAACACTAGCCCCTAAATTAGTATTTAGTAAATAGGCCACTGGCATAATTAATTTGGTACGTTAATTAAATAGTTGACATTTGTTTATTTAATTAAAAGCATTTAATAAATGTTTTCAACTATTGTTTTATTTATTTTAAAGTATTCAAACATTTTATAAAGGTGTAGTTTTTCTACCATAATTACCTATGCATTATTTGGCATTACACGAACATTTTAGTTTTAATATTTGAAAACTTCCACCGTTTGACTTTCATTCAAATTTAATTTTAATCTGTCTTAAACTAACGCGAGTTTATCGACAGTAACCGAGGCGACGTGGCATCATAGCAAAGGTTCACTGTAGCTTAATTATCCGGGCGTCACACCAGTTCCAATTGCTGTATCAACTGTACGTTTGGTTGAGGCGGCTGGGTCGCAACTCTGAGAACAAACAGTCCTTACCGTATTTCTCTTGAGCTAACTTAGACCTCACCCAATCACTCATGGAAGTCTTCAAGGTAGACTTCCCAAACCTTCACAGACTTGTTCACCGACACACCATAATGACTCTTGGTGTGCTCAGAACTTGACGCCTAACTGTCTGGAAGAATGACAGTCTTCAAAGGTAAAGGCATCGGATCACACAGATCAATCTCTTTAGTGATGCTCAATCACTTTGGATCTTGGTTTTTCCTCGCTTAGGATTCTCTCGAAGTCTTCAGAGGATGGCTTTATCTCAAATGATGACAAGTGTCAAGTTTTCTCGGAGCAGCCCACCAACAAGTGGTTGTGGGGGGTGGTTGTTATAGCCAGGGGCAACCCGACATGAATTGTCATCAATGTCCTTCTCTGATATGACCGTTGTCAGGATAAGGATCGAATCGACGGCTGGCACGCGGTGCAGCAATGGTCGGAATTTGAACTCTCAAATTCGCCGGGGCACTCAATTTTCGTACTGGCAAAATCCTAACTCCTCAACATGACCAAATTCGTCAGTGACCAGATGAAATACATCACTATCACTAGCAAATTCATTAGCTATACTGGAGATTTCTAAAGGCTTCACACGAAGCATCTTGGGTGTGTATATGTTTGAGCATCAATTTGGAAATGTGAAATATGTTTCACATAGACCCCCTTTAACAGTACAACTTTTCCTATGACTCAAGATAAGAAGAAAAAGACTACAAAAACAAAAGTTTCAAGCTTTTCAATGTCTTCACATCAATTTCTTCAAAGGTTGTACCAATTTCATCACTTGAAGAAATTACTTTTTTAGGGGTCGTCTTCCATCTGTTAAACCAAATCTTCAGGGACTATAACTCCTGTGTACACTCACAAACACATTAGTCCCGCAACCTATTTGTCTTCGGTACTCCAAAACTACTAAGGGGGCACTTGATGCGCTTACAATCTCCCCTTTTTTGGTGATTGATGGCAAATTGGTTATGTTTTCAACGAGAGTAAATAATGAAAGTGTAAGTACAAAGTATGAAGAAATTGGTTACAAGCTATTGAGGAACTCCCCTGAAGATGTGCATATGAAGAATTTGCTTTGGATTGGAAATGCACATGGCAGGTTGAAATTGTGGAGGTCTCCCCCGATATCTTGGAATCCAATCATGCATGATCATAAGATATTTGAGGAATATGAATGCATGATGAAAATTGGTGTCTGATGGAATTGTGCATGCATGAGCAGATATATTTAAGATCAGAGCAGGCATATAAGAAGTAGCAAAAGAGTCAAACCACAAACATTTATTTAAGTTACAACCTATCAAAGAGAGAATCAAATAAAGTTCAAGAGTTGTAACTTAGCAACAATAGCCCATATAACGACCCACTTGAAGACTAACTCAGACTTCTCCACCTTTGTCATCAAATGACCAAAAGGTAACGAAACTGAGGACTAACGCCCCTGATACGTCTCCATCGGATCTACTTTTCCAAACACTTTTTCCCTTGTTTTGGACTCTAACTTGCATGATTTGAATGGAACTAACCCAAACTGCCGCTGGTTTTAGGCTTTCAGCAGAACTGCCATGGTGTTATTTTTGTGCAGAAATAAAAGTTCTCGGAATGACCTGAGACTTCACGGAGAATATTTTCGAAATTAATAAAAAATACAGGCGAAAGAATCAAGACCAGGGGGCCCACACCCTGTCCACGGGGGTGGGGGCGTGCCTGCCTCCCTAGGCGCGCCCCCTGCCTCGTGGGCCCCCTGGTGCTCCACCGACCTCAACTCCAACTCTATATATTCACGTTCGGGGAGAAAACAATCAGAGAGAAGGATCGCGTTTTACGATATGGAGCCGCCGCCAAGCCCTAATCTCTCTCGGGAGGGCTGATCTGGAGTCCGTTCGGGGCTCTGGAGAGGGGAATCTGTCGCCGTCGTCATCATCAACCATCCTCCATCACCAATTTCATGATGCTCACCGCCGTGCGTGAGTAATTCCATCGTAGGCTTGCTGGACAGTGATGGGTTGGATGAGATTTATCATGTAATCGAGTTAGTTTTGTTAGGGTTTGATCCCTAGTAGCCATTATGTTCTGAGATTGATGTTGCTATGACTTTGCTATGCTTAATGCTTGTCACTAGGGCCCGAGTGCCATGATTTCATATCTGAACCTATTATGTTTTCATGAATATATGCGAGTTTCTTGATCCTATCTTGCAAGTCATTAGTCACCTATTATGTGTTATGATCCGGTAACCCCGAAGTGACAAAAATTGGGACCACTCCCAGTGATGGCCGTAGTTTGAGGAGTTCATGTATTCACTAAGTGTTAATGCTTTGGTCCGGTACTCTATTAAAGGAGGCCTTAATATCCCTTAGTTTCCAATAGGACCCTGCTGCCATGGGAGGGTAGGACAAAAGATGTCATGCAAGTTCT
Organism: Aegilops longissima; assembly: GCA_021605205.1. Lineage (NCBI taxonomy): Eukaryota > Viridiplantae > Streptophyta > Magnoliopsida > Poales > Poaceae > Aegilops > Aegilops longissima. Next base: position 22,234,552 of record CM038679.1, on the reverse strand, counting down.
TTTCCATAAGCACGTATGACTATATTCGGAATACATGCCTACATTACATTGATGAATTGGAGCTAGTTCTGTGTCACCCTATGTTATAACTGTCGCATGAGGAATCGCATCCGACATAATTATCCATCACTGATACAATGCCTACGAGCTTTTCACATATTGATCTTTGCTTAGTTACTTTTCCGTTGCCACTGTTACAATTACTACAAAGCTGCTACTGTTACTTTTGCCACCGTTACCGTTACTTCCATACTACTTTGCTACTAAATACATTGCTGCTGATATTAAGTTATCCAGGTGTGGTTGAATTGACAACTCAACTGCTAATACTTGAGAATATTCTTTGGCTCCCCTTGTGTCGAATCAATAAATTTGGGTTGAATACTCTACCCTCGAAAACTGTTGCGATCCCCAATACTTGTGGGTTATCAAGACTATTTTCTGGCGCCCTTGCGGGGGAGTATAGCTCTATTCTTTGAGTCACTTGGGATTTATATCTGCTGATCACTATGAGGAACTTGAAAAACGAGAAAACCAAAATTTATCCCTCAACTACGAGGGGAGGTAAGGAACTGGCATCTAGCTCGCACTTGATTAATATACATTTTGAGTAAACTTGCGACACCTAAACCTCTGCTGCTATTTGTTACGATATGTCGCATGTTATTAATGATGCCACTTCGCTATGCATGATACTTATGATGAAACTACTTCTATGCTTGATAATCTGTGCCACTAGGTGAATTTCTTGATGAACAACTTGCTAGGGCTAGAGAGAATGAAATTATTGAAACCGATAATATTGATGAAAGTGATGATGAAGATTCTCCCCTAGATATGAATTACTGTTGTGCTGAGGGTTATGTTATGGATGAAGAAACGCTAGAGATTTTCTTGCTTGCAATGATAGATATGATCTTAAGAAATTATTAGCTAAGCTGAAAGAAAAATCTTTGAATGCTAGAATGAAATATGACCCTGCTTTTGCTACTTCACCTATTTGTATTTCCGATAAGGATTATGATTTCTCTGTCGACCCTGATATAATTACTTTGGTTGAATCTGATCCTTTTTATGGCTATGAATCTAAAACTGTTGTGGCACATCTTACTAAATTAAATGATATAGCCACCCTATTCACTAATGATGAGAAAACTCGCTACTACTATATCCTTAAATTATTTCCGTTCTCATTAAAGGGTGATGCTAAAACATGGTTTAATTCTCTTGATCCTGGTCGTGTGCGTAGTCCCCAGGATATGATTTATTACTTCTCGCTAAATATTTCCCGCTCATAAGAAACAAGCTGCCTTAAGGAAATATATAATTTTGTGCAAATTGAAGAAGAGAGTCTCCCACAAGCTTGGGGAGGCTTCTCCAATTACTAATGCTTTGCTGATCATCCTCTCAAGAAAAATGAAATACTTGATATCTTTTATAATGGACTAACCGATGCTTCCAGAGGCCACCTGGATAGTTGTGTTGGTTGTGTTTTCAGGGAAATTACACTTGATCAAGCTGAATTGCTATTGAATAATATGTTGACTAATGAAAATAATTGGACACTTCCTGAACCAACTCCTAAGCCAACTCCGAAGAAAAGGGGCATTCTATTTCTCAGTCCTGAAGATATGCAAGAGGCAAAGAAATCTATGAAAGAGAAAGGTATTAAAGCTGAAGATGTTAAGAATTTACCACCTATTGAATAAATACATGGTCTTGATAACCCGACACATGTAGTAAAGGTAAGTTATCTCTATAGATATGATAAAGCTGAAATCCCATCTACTAAGTCTGCTAGCCAATGCTTGGATGAGTTTGATGATTTTATTGTTAAACAAGAAAACTTCAATGCTTATGTTGGTAGACAATTGAAACGTAATACTTATATGATTGAACACTTGAGTGATTATATGTCTAGAGTTAAAGGTGAACTTAAACTTATTAGTAAACATGCTTCTATGGTTACCACTCAAGTAGAACAAGTGCTTAAAGCTCAAAATGATTTGCTCAATGAATTAAATAATAAGATAAATGATAATGATGTTAGAGTTATGACTTGAGGGGGTAAAATGACTCAGGAACCTTTGTATCCTGAGGGTCACCCTAAGAGAATTGAGCAAGATTCTCAGGGAAATAATGTTGATGCACCCAGTCCTTCTAAGAAGAAGAAAAAGAAAAATGATAGGACTTTGCATGCTTCTAGTGAACCTGTTGTTGATATACATGAGAATCCCAATGATATTTCTATTTCTGATGCTGAAACACAATCTAGTGATGAACATGAACCAAGTGATAATGTTAACGATGATGTTCATGTTGATGCTCAACCTAGAAATAATAATGATGTAGAGACTGAACCTGCTTTTGATCTTGATAACCCACAATCAAAGAATCAACGTTATGATAAGAGAGACTTTGTTGCTAGTAAGCACGGTAAAGAAAGAGAACCACGGGTTCATAAACCCATGCCTTTTCCTCCTAAACCATCCAAGAAAAAGGATGATGAGGATTTTGAGCGCTTTGCTGAAATAATTAGACCTATCTTTTTGCGTATGCGTTTGACTGATATGCTTAAAATGAATCCTTATGCTAAGTATATTAAAGATATTGTTACTAATAAAAGAAAGATATCGGAAGCTGAAATTTCCACCATGCTTGCTAATTATACTTTTGAGGGTGGAATACCAAAGAAACTTGGAGACCAAGGAGTACCAACTATACCATGCTCCATTAAAAGAAACTATGTTAAAACTGCTTTATGTGATCTTGGAGCCGGTGTTAGTGTTATGCCTCTCTCTTTATATCGTATACTTGATTTAAATAAGTTGACACCTACTGAAATATCTTTGCAAATGGCCAATAAATCAACTGCTATACCTGTCGGTATTTGTGAGGATGTGTCTGTTGTGGTTGCAAACGTTACTATTTTAACATACTTTGTTATTCTTGATATTCCCGAGGACGATAGTATGTCGATTATCCTTGGTAGACCCTTTTTGAATACTGCAGGGGCTGTCATTGATTGCAACAAAGGCAATGTCACTTTTCATGTTAATGGTAATGAGCATACGGTACACTTTTCCAGGAAACAACCTCAAGTCCACAGTATCAATTCTATTGGAAAAATTCCAACTATTACTATTGGAGGTTTTGAATTTCCTCATCCTACTGTCAAGAAGAAATACGATATTCTTATTATTGGGGACGTGCATATCCCCGTTGAGGTAACCTAGTGCCGTTCGAAAATTCTCCGGTTTCATGCGATTCGAATGAGTTTGTTAAGAAGACTTGATCAACCTTGTTAGTGGATTCCTTTTGATGAACATGAGATGGATGAAGTTAGAAAGCACAACTCTCTGTACTCTTCTTTTACTTTCTGTTATTTAGATTAGAGTTAATTATACTGTTAGTACATAAACTTGCAAGGTGAGTACAAATTCATACATAAAGTTAAAAAGTATCACAAAATAGTACAACAACTTGCGTTTGAGCTACATTTACATACATTTTTGTCTTAGGCCATTATCCCTCTGTTAACTCTGTTTACTTGGCAAGCCAGCTAGCCTGGGGCGCTCTCTCTTAAGTATGGACCCCACCTCTAAGTGCTGATAGAGAAATAAACTGAAAAATATAATATCGAGTGAAGCCGACGGGACCGAACCAAAGACAACACAACATTGACCTAGAGAGGCTAGCAAGTCCACCAACTATTACTTGTTGTTCAATTAGTCATAGTCTTCTTCTTATATCATTGACAGAATTGTTCTTGTTCTTTCTCCATATAATTTTTTAAACCAAACCGGTGTGCCTTCTGTTCATATTTTTACAGCCGTATGTCTTTGCTTCGCTCTCTTGGCCCATCAGCTGGTTTTTCAGGCACTATAAATTAGGATGTATTCTTTACTAAGAGCATCTATAACTGGACCCTCCATACCAGCCCTAGACGCCCCGACGAGCTACCAGGTCATTGTCCGGACCAAAAAAAAGCCACCCAACCGGGCTACCCATATCTGGCCTAAACGTCCGGACTGGCCGGCACTCCCCATATCCCGCCATATATGGGGCGGATATGGGGAGTCCCGGACGCGCCTCCTGCTTGGGCACGCCTACCACGTAGGACTGACTGCTGGTGTCCGCATCAATTCGCTCATATCCGCCTCTTCTCTCCTTGCTTAAGCAACACTCTTCTCTTCTCTGTTCACCCTCCTCCACATTGCTGTTACCGGACTTCCGCCAGTATCGGTGCTCCCCGCCATCCCAACTCAGGGCTTCGCCACCGGACGCCCCAACTCACACCGCCGCCGACCAGGTCGCCACCGAACAAGGTTGCCGCCACCGGACGGCTTCCCGGTATGTCAAACTCCCCCATATTTTCACCCTGCGTTCTACGTTTCGATGAAATGTCTGAGCCGGTTTTTTTATTGTTTTGGTCATCACTTCTACTTCACCAATGGATTCGGCATGGAAATCAGTAGACTTTGCATATATCCTTCGACGACTTGGTTTTTACCCCCGGTTTGTAAAAAAACACGCCTAGTTCAGTGGGCGAGTGAGCCAAACAATTGCTTGAAGGTAAAGTGTCGCTCGCGTGCAGTGCATAGTTTTTTATTCAGATCAATTCTCCCTCCGAAAGATATATAAGATCACCATATCCATCTAAACCAGTAATAATTTGTAGCTCACTGGCTAGCCGGGTATGTGCTTGCCGCGAACTCTCATGTTCGAGTCCTGCCGGAGCAACACGCAACGCTTCTTTATTTTTTCTTCCTCTTTTCCCACTTACAGGTGGGCCCCACACTTAGAGACCACGCAGTGTTAACAGGGAGATGTCCTCAAAAAACAAAAGAGTTAACACGGAGACAACGGCCAGGGACAGAAATTGTATGTAAATGTACTTCGAACACAAGTTGTTGAACTACTTTGTGACATTTTTCAACTTTATGTATGAATTTGTACGCACCGTGCAAGTTTATGTATTGAAAGTGTTATTAACTCGATTAGAGTTAATAAAGCAAGAATAGTATTTTCTGTCTGTTTTCTGAATTATCCGTGCAATAAAATTAATATCCCGAAAATAAAAGTTCTCCAAATGCCCTGAAATTGAAATATGATTTTTCTAGAATATTTAAGAATATTTGGCACTGAGAACACACCAGGGGGAGCCAGCACCTGGCCACGAGGGTCGAGGGCGCGCCCACCCCCTGGGCGTGCCCCCTACCTCGTGGGCCCCACGTGGCCCCCTCCACTTATTCCAGCACCCACACACTTCGTCTTCCTCCAGAAAAAATCCACGCACAGCTCAAACTCGTGTTCAAGCTCATTTTGCTGCGATTTTTGATCTCCTTGCTCAAAGCTCCATTCACAAAACTGCTTTGGGGGATTGTTCTTCGGTATGTGACTCCTCCAATGGTCCAATTAGTTTTTGTTCTAGTGCTTTATTCATTGCAATTTTTTTTGCTTAGGTGACCCTGTTCTTGAGCTTGCATTTCAATTTTATTTGGTCCCAAGTAGTTCTAATGCATGATATAGTCTCTAGGCACTGGTGGGAGTAGTTGCTATCAATTTTGTTGAGTTTGGTTCACTTCTATTTTGAGTCACTAAAAAATTCAGAAATTTTTTAGAGAAAGAAAATGATGAAGAGATTGTTGAGAGGCTCTTCGAGCCGAAGCTTGAAGGATAAGCAAAGTGAAGAGAATAAGAAGCCCAAATATAATCTTCCTCGCACCGCGGAAGTGTGAATGGTCTTGTGATGAGTTCTTGAGAGCAGCCAAGATTCATGATGATTTTTATTATTTGGCTGAGAATGCAGGCCTCACTGACTTCCTCCGCGACCAGCGCGAATAGTATCTCCTCCTCACTAATATTTTTGTGCAAAATTTTCATTTCCATGCTAGGAAATCACCACCTTCGGTGGAGTTTCATTTATATGATGAAGTTAAGGAGATGCCACTTAGTGAATTTTGTCGGGTCTGCAAGATACCCTTTGAGGGCAGCATAGAGGAACCACACCGTAATGATGTGGAGGGATTTATTAATGAAATTGCTGTAGGGGAAACAAGGAAAGATTCAGGTGCAAGAATTACTAGCATACATTTTCCCGTTCTATGTTACTTTGCAATATTTGCTAGTAGATGCTTGATTGGTCACGGGAACAGTGGAAATCTTAGTGCTCCTGATATTGTTATTTTGTGCCATGCTTTGTTTCGTGATACAACTTTCAGTCTAGGCGCTATTATTGCTAATCGATTAAGTCTGAACCGTACAAAGGGCCCCATTCCCGGTGGCATCTTTGCCACGCGCCTTGCTGCACACTTTAATATACCTATTAGGCATTATGAGAAATAAGAAAAGTTGCTGCCCCCTGTCTTTCTAGATTATAAGAGTATGGTAGCACATGACTTTATTGTCAAAGATAAGAAGAAGATGCTTAAGTATAAACTGATATTTGATAAAAATTATTGTGAGATTATTACCTTGCCTGCGCCCTCTTTGTTTAACATATTTTCATGCATGTACCTCATCCTACCGGAGGCCATTTATGCGTACTGGAGCCTGACACCCGCTCCAGAGGCTGAGCCGGAGCCACCACTTGACCCTTATCGGCAGTCTGTTTATCAGTGGGATCCGGAGGAGCTCGCTAACCAGTGGCACCTGAGGATCCTCCTCAGTACACTAGAGAGAACCCCTTTGATCCGTGGGCATAGACCAAGTTAGGCCAAAAGCCTAAGCTTGGGGGAGTACATATTTCTCACTGACATTACATTCATATTCACACACCCATTCTAGTTTTCGGTGCTCATACTCTTTCATTGTACTATCCATGCTAGTTTATTTTCCTTTTTATGTTTTCTTCTTGTCTGTTTGATAAAACTTAAGTAAAACCAAAAAAAATTAGTTGTAGCTTTTAGCTAGTTTACTTTCCATTCCTGTAGTAGTAATAATTGAAAGAAAGCCCAAAAAGATTTCTCGTTCTTCTTTTGCTTGTTGGGAGCTTTCCCGTGTAAATAGTTTTTTTTCTTTTTTTTTCTTTGGGGGTCGAGAGGAGAAGACCATGATGAAAATGTTGAAGCGGCTCTTATATGCATTATTGTTGACCTAACAAAGAGCCCATATTGCCTTGTCTTCTCCCTTGTATTAAAATGCTTGCAAATTCCAGCTTAGTCCAATACACGTGCACTATTATTATTATCCACACCGTTCGGTCGTGCGAGTGAAAGGTAATAATGACGATATATGATGGACTGATTGAGATGAGAGAAGCTGGTATGAACTCGACCTCTCTTGTTTTTGTAAATATGATTAGTTCATCGTTCCCGATTCAGCCTATTATGAATGAAACATTTTTGCAATGACAATTAGAGATTATAGTTGCTTATGCCATGCAGTGGACGGAACCGTAACTCGCCCCGTGCACATAACCCGGTGGGTGGTGGGGTTAATTCCCAGAACGTCGTGGATTAAGGAAGAGCGCGTCGGGAGGCTGAGCTGGCGGCTCAGTATACGGCTCATCAGCATTCCCCGGTTCGTCCGACAAACTCGGTGGAGACAGGTGTGACTTTCAAAACTTTGGGTGTGCCGTGTTTGGCTCCAGCTATACATAATGTACGGTTACCCAAGGATTTCAAAGGTCCCCGCAAGGTGCCCAACTACACTGCCGACTTACCCCCTGAAGCGTGGGTTGAGAGTTATGAGATGGCGATGGAGCTGCTGGATGTTGACGATGTTGCATGTGCTAAATACTTCACCATGATGTTGGAAGGGACGGCTCGTACTTGGTTGAAGGGGTTGCCAGCCAACTCTGTTGGATCATGGGCCGAGTTAAAAGCCCGGTTTATCCAGATTTTTAAGGATACGTGCAACCAGCCCATGTCAATTGTGGATTTAGCCTCCTGTGTCCAAGAAGAGGGTGAGTCGACAACCCACTGGGTGCGCCGGGTTTCGACAATCCTGCACTCGTCGGATTGCATCAATGCCGATTCAGCAGGCCTGATGTTGGAAAACAATTGTCAGTTCATACCCCTAAAGCAGAAGTTGGGACGGTTCAAACGTCACTACAATGACATGGGGACACTCATGGCGGCTTTGGTTAAGTATGCTGACTCTGATGGTACCAAGGACCCCGAGTCTGATGATGAAAAGCTAGGAAACGGAAAGAAGAGCAGCAGCACTAGGGGACAATAGCATAACCCGGTGAATCAGGGAGGCAACGGTAAGCGCAAGGCTGATAATAGCTTGGACTTTGTGGCTAACACCAATACACAGAATAATGGCCAGCTCGTAAGGGTAAACCGCCCCCATGGACTGGAGGATCAGGCATTAATCTTGAGCAGCTGCTGAATCAGCCCTGCCCAAGGCATGGTACGCGAGAAAAACCATCCGGCCACCTCTGGAAGGATTGCTTCATTATGAAGGAGTACAAAAATTCTGATCTTTTTCAAGACAGTCATGGGCCGGGTGGCGACTCAGGATCCGGCTCTCATGAACCGGGTTACAGCGGCGGCGGCTCTAACTCTGGATTCCAAGGAAATCAAGGCAATCACGGCAACCAGGGTGGTTACAATCAACATAGTAATCAAGGGAGTCAATAGCAGCAACAACCTGGTTATCAGAGCAACCCGAAGCAGTTGAATAGTGGACAGTATCACGTCTTCACCACTAGCTTATGTAAGCATGACCAGAAGCTTCATAAGAGGGCTGTCAATGCTGTTGAGCCGGCGGTTCCCCATTACTTACGTTGGTCTGAGCAGCCCATTGTGTGGAGTCGAGAAGATCGCCCGCCCCGGATTGATAATCCGGGTCACTTGGCTTTGGTGGTCGCACCTCAGGTCGGAGGGTATAAGTTTAGCAAGGTACTCATGGACGGAGGGAGCAACATCAATATCCTTTATTATGAAACTTTCCACCACATGGGGTTGACTGATAAGAATCTTAAGCCGTCAAACACGGTTTTCCATGGCATTGTGCCTGTTAAGTCGGCTTACCCGGTTGGTAAGATAGCTCTGGAAGTTGCTTTTGGAGATGATCATGACTCTAGATCGGAGACACTGGCCTTTGAAGTAGTCAAGATCCACAGCCCGTATCACGCTCTGTTTGGACGGCCGGCTTACGCCAAGTTCATGGCGCGGCCTTGTTATGTGTACCTGCAGCTCAAGATGTCGGGTTACAAGGGAACCATCACGGTGCATGGAAGCCGGAAGATAGCCTTGGAATGTGAGGAAGGTGATGCTGCTTATGCTGAATCTGTTTGTGCAGCTGATGAGTTGAAGTTTTATAAAGATAATGTTGACCCAGCGAACATGACATCTTTGAAGAAGCCAACTATAAAGCAGGATCCTTCACTCAAATTTAAGTTGGCAGATGACACTAAAATGGTTGATTTCATTCCTGGCGACTCATCGAAGCAGTTCAATATCGGTGCCAATCTGGATCCGAAATAGGAAAGCGCGCTCATCGAGTTCATCCATGAGAACCGGGACATCTTTGCATCGAAGCCTTCAGACATGCCGGGTGTACCGAGGGAACTCATTGAGCACACTCTTAATATTGATCCAAAATTTAAGCCGGTCAAGCAGTTTCTCGGCCGATTTAATGAGGAAAGAAGGGAGGCCATTGGAGAGGAAGTGGCCCGGCTCTTGGCAGCCGGGTTTATCGTCGAAGTTTTCCATCCCGAGTGGTTGGCTAACCCGGTGCTGGTACTCAAGAAGAACGACACTTGGCAGATGTGTGTGGATTACAGGGACTTGAACAAGGCTTGTCGGGCAGATTATTTTACTCTCCCTCGTATTGATCAAATCATTGATGCTACGGCGGGTTGTGAGCGTCCGAGTTTTTTGGATGCTTATTCTGGTTATCATTAGATCAAGATGGCCGTTGAGGACCAGGAGAAGACAACTTTCATTACTCTATTTGGAGCCTTAACCTATGTGTCTATGCCTTTTGGGCTCAAGAGTGCTCAGGCGACTTATCAGCGGTGTGTGCAAAATTGCCTTCACAATCAAATTGGGCGCAATGTTCATGCTTATGTTGATGACATCGTGGTGAAGTCAAGAAAGAAGGAGACCCTGATTGATGATTTGAAGGAGACGTTTGACAATCTCCGAGTCTACAAGATGATGCTTAATCCGGCTAAATGCATCTTTGGTGTGCCCGCAGGCAAGCTCTTGGGTTTCTTGGTTTCCAACAGAGGCATTGAAGCTAACCCGGAGAAAATTATGGCTATTGACTCATTGGCTAAACCGGCGTGTGTTAATGATGTGTAGCGCCTGGCGGGTCGTATTGCGGCTCTGAGCCGGTTCATAAGCCGGCTAGGTGAAAGGTCTATCCCCCTCTATCAAATGATGAAGAAGATAGAACATTTTGTTTGGAGTGATGTTGCTAACCAAGCATTTGAGGATCTGAAGAAACAATTGGCTGAGCCGCCCATGCTTGCTGCCCCTTTTGATAAGGAGCCTCTGTTGTTATATGTGGCTGCTAATAGCCAGGCCGTCAGTGTGGCCATCGTGGTGGAAAGGAAGGAGGCAGGCAAGGAATATCTGGTTCAACGGCCGGTTTACTAATATCAGTGAGATGCTTATTGAGTCCAAGCAGAGATATCCACATTGGCAGAAGCTTGTGTATGGGGTTTTCATGGCAAGCCGGAAGCTTAAGCAATATTTTCAGGGTCATCCCATCACTGTGGTTAGCTCTGCTCCTTTGGGAGATATCATCCAAAACAGGGAAGCAACTGGCTGGGTTGCTAAGTGGGCCATTGAGCTTGGACCTAACGGGTTAAAATATGTGCCTCGTACGACTATCAAGTCCCAAGCACTTGTTGATTTCATCAATGATTGGACAGAGTTGCAGGCACCGAAGGAAAAGCTGGATAACACATATTGGACTATTCACTTTGATGGATCTAGACAGCTGGAGGGCTCGGGGGCTGGAGTTGTCTTGACTTCCCCACGAGGTGACAAATTTTCTTATGTCCTCCGGTTAATGTTCCCTTGTACTAACAATGCAGCTGAGTATGAGGCCCTGCTCCATGGTCTTCGGATGGCTAAGGAGATGAATTTAAGCCGGGTGAGATGCTTTGTCGATTCAGATTTGGTGGCCCAACAGGTTTCTGGTACTTGGGACTCGAAGGATCCGCTCATGGTAGCTTATCGTCGAGAGGTCGATGCCATTACAGGTCATTTCAAAGGTTACCAAGTTGAACATATTGATCGAAGGAAGAATGAGGCGGCTGATAATCTAAGCCAGCTAGGCTCTCAGGGTAAGCCGGTGCCACCGAATACGTTCCTGGATGTTCTGCTCAACCCTTCGGTCAAGTTGCCTATGGAGGAGGACCTCGCTATTCCTGACCCGGAGGCACAATTGGTGGCGACTCTTCATGCTATTCTCGATTGGACAGTTCCATATTTGGCTTACATGACCCGGGGTGAGTTACCTGAGGATGAGACCTTGGCCATGCAGATAACCCGGCGGTCTAAGCCAATGACAATTGTCAATGGGGAGCTGCACCATTGCAGTGTTACAGGGGCGTTTCAGCGTTGCGTTTCTCCTGAAGAAGGCTGTGAGATTCTGCGTGAGATCCACGAAGGAGATTGTGGTCATCATGCCGGCTCTAAATCTCTGGTAGCCAAGGCTATTCGTCATGGTTTCTATTAGCTGACGGCTCATGCTGATGCTGAGGACTTGGTCAGAAAATGTGACAGTTGTCAGAAGTTTTCACGTCAAGATCATGTTCTGGCTCAGGAGCTGAGGATGATCCCAATCACTTGGCCGTTTGCAACCTGGGGGCTTGATATGGTTGGGCCTTTCAAGAGGTCCAAGGATAAGAAGACCCACCTCTTGGTGGCGGTTGATAAGTTCACTAAGTGGGTCGAGGCAGAGCCGGTCGGTAAGTGTGATGCAGCCACGGCGGTTCAATTCATGAAGAAGGTGATTTTCCGTTTTGGCTTTCCACACAGCATTATAACAGATAATGGCACTAATCTCTCCAAAGGTGCTATGAAAGAATTTTGTCAACATGAGCATACTCAGCTTGATGTATCGTCAGTGGCTCACCCCCAATCTAATGGTCGAGCTGAGAGAGCAAATCAAGAGATTCTGCGAGGTATCAAGCACGTCTTATAGTTCCTTTGCAAAGAACGCCGGATTGTTGGGTGGAGGAGTTACCTTCCGTGTTATGGAGCATTAACACCACCCCAATAGGTCTACAGGTTATACACGTTTCTTCATGGTCTATGGAGCAGAGGCGGTTCTCCCTAGTGACATCTGTCACGACTCACCTCGTGTGGCGGCTTATGTTGAAGCTGACAATGAAAAAGCACGTCAGGAAGCACTTGACCTATTAGATGAGGAGCGTGACATTCCAGCGGCTCGTTCGGTGATTTACCAGCAAGATCTGCACCGTTACCACAACCACCGGGGTAAAACCAGAACTTTCCAAGAAGGCGATCTAGTGCTCTGGCTCATCCAGGATTAGACTGATATGCACAAGTTATCCCCACCTTGGGAAGGACCCTTTGTGGTCAGCAAGAATCTGAATAACGGGTCATACTACCTTATCGATGTTCGAGAGCACAAAGACTCACTTAAGTCGGAGGAGGAGACCCACCGGCCCTGGAATATTGCTCATCTTCGACCTTACTACACCTGAGCCACCAACTCTTCTGATGTACATATTTTGACAATGTATATATTATGATCAATATAATAAAGTCGGCATCCCTGTTAAAGCAGGGCCTCTGTCGTTTTCTCTTTAAAATCCGAGTTTTTGGTCACTTGGGGGCTTCTGCTTTATAGAGCAAAGTTATGATTACCCTTTGATCCGGCTTATAGGCCACATAAAAAAACTTGGGGGCTTGCTACCCAGGTTAAAGGGACCAAAGAGAGTCTGTTGCAAAAGCACAACTCAAACATAGGTGCCCATTGAGCATAGCTCAGAAATATTGCTTGGGGGCTCTTTTGTTCTAAAGAACAAGAGTATCTATAACCCTTTTGATAGGCTTAAAAGCCAGGCTTGGAAGCCAGGTGTATTCACCTAAAACCCCGGGTTATCCTGCCTTTTTAAGTAAGCCACTCCGCCCAGGTATTCCTGGAATGACCCGCCGAACGTTTGACAAATCAATCTTATGCAGACCCTGAACTTGTCAAAGTTAAAACGACGATTGGTTATGTGAGGTCCATCTTATAAGGTTTGTAAAATGGTTTAACTCAGTGGCCTGTGCAGCCCGTGAAAGCACTCGATTTTCAGCCTGGCAGCCCATGAAAAGCCTCGTTTTCGTGTGTTTTTATTCGACAGATCTTTTGAGGTTTGTTTGATAAGGCTTCTAAAGTTTTACTATCACAATTCGCCGGTGTTTATTAACCCGGCTTGGCTTTCGACTATAAGTCATCAGTACATGATAAGTTCATCTCCGGTGTTTGTTGACCCGACCTGGCTTTTGACTATAAGTCGTCAGTATGAGATAAAATAATATCCGGTGTTTATTAACCCGGTCTGGCTTTATTCATAAGCCGACAATATATGATAATTACCAGTGCTCAAAGTTTTGGGTTATTACCCTTACTCTACTGGTTTGGTAAACCAACAGTGTGATCAAATATCACATGTATGCCATATTTTGTTATAATTAAGCCAATCCTGGTTATAAACTGTTTAAGCTTCCAGTGATTATGTATTGGGCATTATGACCCATCCTGCGGTAAACAGTGGGACACTTATGATCTATTTTTGCATACATGGACAGACTCAAAAAGCTGATATTATAAACATCAGTGGCGGATATACAATTGGCAGATCAACAGCCTCATGCAAAGCAGAACGCGCACGATGACGAGGCAGATTCAAAGTTTTACTACCCTATTACATGCCTCCATGGGCCAAATGAGATCAAAGTGTTTTTCAAAAGATCAACTGTTTGGACCAGCTTGGCGGTTCAATCTTCTTGGCCTTGCTGCTCGGAGTGTTCTGCATCATCCTTTGCCGGCTCTTCGTCTTCTTCCGCCGTCTGAAAAGTTGGTGATGACCAATCGATGCCAGATAACGCTTCAAATTCAGCCTCATCATCTATAAGCTCAGACGGATCGACTTCAGGAGCAATGGTGTGCTTACGGATTGGCGGGATTAAGTCCATCACTTTGTAAGCCGGAGTTGGCATCTTTTTATTCTCCTGGTCATAAGCCGGATGGTACTTGGAGAGGTCTGAATCATTGGCAATCAGAGTGGCCATTGGACGAATTTCCTTTACGCAGGCTGAGAAGTCTTTCTGATCGAAAGGTGTACCGTCTTCTTTCAAGCTTGGGTAACCAGTGGCTACCTCAGACGGGTCAAGCTCTGGTACCCATGCCTTGGCCCGGCTCAAAGCCTTCATGGCGTCGGCTCTTGCAGATGATAACTTTATCTCATCAAATCTCATTGGCAGTACAGAGAGTTTCTTCAGCACATCTATCAGCATAGTTGATGCTTGACGTGTTGGCGAAATGGCGGCTAATGCACGTTGAGTCCCGGTGTACAGCTGCTCGACAAGTGTATAGACAACTTTAAGCTTCACCAAGCATGTCTTGATTGAGATTGCTGCTCCTGGGACCTGGATATATTGCAGAATGATTAAATGGTGGGTTATATGATCAAAATAATGATTCATTTTTTATGCTTGGCAAGGTGGCTTACCAAAGATAGCTGAAACCATCTGAGTTACACGGTGTTTTAAGCCGGTGAGCTCAGTGGTCACCTCTTGAAGCGCTGCCTCTGCCTTCTCAACACGTTGCGTTAAAATCGTCTTTTCATCCGCCCATGTCTTTTTCTCTGCCTCAAAGCTGGTCTTCAGTTTTTCCGACTCAGCCACACTAAACTGGAATTTTGACTCAACCTTCCGGGTCTCAGTTTCCTGAGTCTACAGCCGGGTTTTGGCATCATTCAATTGGGACTCCAGTTCAGCAGTGGCAGCCTGTATAAAGTATGGAGTTATCAACATTTATATCAAGAATATAAGTCCCAAGTCTTTTGCCAGCAACAACACTTGACACTTGGGGGCTAATGTCTATCAAAGCAATTTTTCAAGACAACGGCTCTTATGAATAAAGTCCCAAGTACATTTCAAGCAAGACTACATGGCACTTGGGGGCTAATGCATATCGTTTGTATTTTTTTATCATGAGTCGGAAGTGCTGTAAATAGTCCCAACCGATTCATGGAGGCTATGCATTCAAGCTCTCTTTTCTTATACAAAGACAAATAGGACCGTCTCATTCCTGCGGATTAAACCAGCCCCTGGGGGCTACGGATGCAAAACTCAAACTTGGGCAAACATCCGGTTTAACGTTAAACTGGACAAGGAGAGATTCTAGGACAGAAGTTTATGGATTTTTCTACAGTCTACAACCCATTCAATCTTATCATAGCCAGTAGACTTGTGGGCTGGCAGGATATGTATATAAATTATTTAAAGCTGGAAGGCATACCTCATATTTCGGGTGCATCTGTTTCACTATATCAATTTCAAGGTCGCGGCTGGAGTGGACCTGACTGAGGTAGCCGGAGAGGATCTCATTGCTGCTCAATTGTGCATAATGGGAAATATCAAACTTCAGTTTCCACCTCTTAATAACCTCTTGCTTGGCAGTGTTTTTGGCCAAAGCTATTGGATTTCCCGGCTCTACAAAGCCGGTGCTAGTAATCAACACATCATCGCCATGAGTTTCTGACGGCTTAATTGAGCTTGAGGGTGTAGGATTGGAAGGATGAATATCAGTGTCATCAACAATGAGATTTGGAAGCTCGGGCGGAGTGACAGTAACAGGTTCTTCTGGCTATTTATGAGAAGCTTCAGGAACGGAGACTTGTGGCTCCGGCTCAGCAGTTTTCGGCGCTTCAGTTGGTTTATTCGCCTTCTCCTTCTTGTTGGGTTTTGCTTGTCCACTACGCCAAATGTGACAAGTTAGTATAAATATAGGGGTATGAAGAATTACAGGGTAAAATCAATTGCTATTACCCAGGGGCAGTTTTGAAAGCCGGCAACTCAGTTTGTGATGAGTCGCCAGAGGAAGAGCGGGCAAGTTCCTGATTAAAAGTTAACAACATGGTCAGAAGGTATGCAGATAAGATCTGCCAAATAGACAAAAACAGTAATTAAAAAGGAACATCGTTTCGACGTTTTCGAGGGGCAGGAGTGTTCGGTAAGCCGGAGGATAACTCGTCACCTCCACTGTTCGGGTCTAACAGCGACTCTCGTGTTGTTGTTGCTTCAAAAGAAAGTGAGGATCCAAATAAGCTAAGGGGTGTGAAAATCTTACTTTTCGGGTTACTCGTCGAAATTTCGGTCTTGGCAAAGGCTCTGGGTCGGAGGAAATAATCATTACATCTTCTTCAATTTCTTGGCTGGTTCTCATGTCATCCTGAGAGTAATCAATGTCAATAGGATAATTGAAAAAAGAGCCAAGGGAGTCAAGGGCTACCTCCGACTCAGAGGTGCGATCCAGTTTAAGCAGGTCAGAGGCGCTTGGTTTCTTTTTCCTCTTGGTGGTCTTCTTGGCGGCTTTCCTGGCGGCTTTCTTGATGGCCCTGGGCTTTTTAGCAGCTTCATGATCATACTCTGCTTTCCAAAAATCAGACTTAGCCTGTAAAGGTTATTAAGAGTTGAGTCAGTAAGGTATTTCAATGATGAGATCAAGACAAGTAAAGTTAGAGACTTACATCTGGTGGCGGGTTAAGCTTGCAGAAAGGGGCCAGACCCACTTTAACACAATCTTCCGGGTCTTCGTTCAGAAGTGATTTAACCATTTCATTTATTGCTTCATCAGTTAATGGTGTAGAGCTATGGCGCAGTGAATCCTCTACATCACCAGTGTAAGTACACATTAAGCCGGTGCGGCGGCTCAAGGGTATGATCCGCCAGGAAACCCAACATCTGACTAAGTCGACACCAGTTAACCCATTTCCTAGCAGGGCATTAACCTTCAAAATAGCAGGGGCAATTTTTTTCCGTTCAGCAGGAGTAAGTTTTTCTGGCAGATTATGCTTTGGGTCCAGGCATTCAAGGAGATAACCCGGTAATGGATTCTCTTCAGCCGGAGAAGTATCTTTGCAATAAAACCATGTGTTATTCAAATCTTTGGGGTGACTCGGCAATAATGCGTAAGGAAAGATGGCGAATGGAGATTCCACCAAGTTCTAAACTAGGTCCATTTGTGTATTCAGTCTGGCGGTTCAAATAAAAATATTCCCTAAAGAGATCGACACTGGGCTCCTCTTGAAGGTATACTTCACAAAAGACTTGAAAGTTGCAGATATTTGACACGGAATTGGGTCCGGTGTCTTGAGGATGGAGTTGAAAAAAGTTCAGAATGTCCCAGAAAAATTTAGAGCCGGGTGGTGAGAAGCCCTGGTTCATATGATCAGTAAAAACGATGACTTCGCCATATTTTGGCTGAGGTTTTTCTTCACCCGGGTTAGGAGCACGGTAATGCATCACACTCTTTGCGGGAAGATACCCGACCTTGACAAAGTCCTTAAATGTGCCCTCCGTGACGATGGAGGGGACCCAATTGCAGGTGAAGATTGTTTTGGGCGGCATAGTGAAAGAAAGAAAGCCTAAAGGAAAAGGAAAAATTTGCCAGTTCAAGTCAATTGGTGAAATCACAGGTTAACCGCTGACAGTATACATTCAAAATGGCGGCTTAAGCGAGGGCTAATGGTATATGAATAATTGTAAGCTGGACATGTAAGCCGCCATGAAAGGTACATGTATTCAAAATCTGACAAAGGGTAAAATTCTACTAAGTGTTGGACAAACAGGTTTCACAGATTAAAGTTATAGATTTGAATCTGAAACTGTTCAGAAAAGGGGATAAATTCGAAACCTACAGAGGCGATAGTGGAAAAGCAAAGGTGCTCTAGAAGGGATCTGTAGCAATGAGGGTATATTCTAGTATCAAAACTAGGTGCTAAAACTACTACCGCGTGAGATTTATGTGGTTTTTGGATCTAATTCATGGATATAAACAAGGGTAAAGAAGGGCGGCGACAAACACTGACAAACACCAATGAACACCGAAACCCTAATGCCAGATCTATGGCGAAAGAAAGGAGGGTTTACTGACACTGATGGGACAGCGGAGAGGCGCTGCGGTTTTCAGGTCCGTTCAGGGTGATGCAGCGGCCGGAGTTGAGGTCGGAGATGAAGGTCGACGGCGGCCGAGTTCGTGCGGGTTGGTGCGTCGCGAGGAGGAAGAAGAAGAAGAGAAGTAAAGAGGGGAGAATGAGAGGAGAGCCCGAGGTCTTATTTATAAAGCCTGGAAGGATAAACGACAGACGCGAGAATCGAGGAGGCAAAAAATGGATAAGAGACGGCGTGGGTGCCTCGATTTTCGGAAGGACAGTAAAGAAAGAGATTTATTAAGATTTGGGTTATGTGAAGTATTAATGGCAGGGGACGTCACGGTGGGTTACCATAAATTCCGGAGATGACGTCATGGCGGGTTACAATATTTCACAATAAGATGAGGAAGGATTTTTCTAAGTGTTGAAGATTGACATGAACAAGTTCAAATCAACCTGGGGCCTAATGTTGGGGATATGACTATCAGGTATGACCCGCCCAGGAGGGGCCGGGTCATCCCTATGGCGGTTCATCTCATGAAGCCCAAGACTGTAATAACAATGGCGGTTCATAGATAGGCTTAGTAGAAGGCCCAAACCCGAAGGCGGCTTAAATCCCACGGATATAAACCACCATGTATATGTAGGCTTGTATTGTAAGGCATGTAAGATAAGTCACCGAGACGGACACGTTGTATGAGCCGGCTGGGACTCTGTAGGCCGTAAGGCGTCAACCCGTGTATATAAGGGGACGACCCGGCGGCGGCTTAGGGCAGGAAAACAACAGATCTAGAGCTAGGCTAAGCGTATTCGCTCCCTGGTCATCGAAAACCTAGCAATACCACCTCAAACTGGATTAGGCCTTTACCTTCACCGCAAGGGGTCGAACCAGTATAAACTCCTCATGTCCTTTGTCCTGATTAACCCCTTTAAGCTAATCTCATTGCGATGGCTCCACTACTAAGTCCTCACACTAGGACATCTACCGTGACAATTCCACGACAGATATTAAGTTATCCAGGTGTGGTTGAATTGACAACTCAACTGCTAATACTTGAGAATATTCTTTGGCTCACCTTGTGTCGAATGAATAAATTTGGGTTGAATACTCTACCCTCAAAAACTGTTGCGATCCCCTATACTTGTGGGTTATCAGCCCCCGAAGGAAAACATCATGAGGTAGTCGAGGGAGCGCCAACATTGTTGGGGTCGCGTGAAGCAGAGGGGCCAGCAGCAGTGTCTTCAACAACTTCATGTTCATCGGTGGTGCGCGATGAAGACTCTGAGCTCGGCATGAGGAGGAACTTGAGTTTTCTTGAACTTCTTCCTGGGTGGATCGGCCCAATCAAAGTTCATCTTAAAGTCCATAGCAGCAAGTTCTTCATCTGTCTTGAGGTGCGAGAGTATGGCCCATGTTCTGTCAAATATTTCGTGTACATAGTAGCTGTTCTTGTGTACTGCGTTATGCATCACACTCATGTTGGCTTGAATTGCACCAAACCAACGCTTAACCCATCGATGATTCTTGTCAAATTTCTGGTGCAAGCTTATGAGTAACTCATAGTCGGTCATCGCACGTGGAGCTTCTGATGTAGGAGATTGTCTTGAAGATTTTGCAACAGCGTCCTGGCTGGCAGTTTCATCACAAGTGGAGGCTGAAATTGGCTGACGAAATTGTCCATCAAGAGGATGAATTCCTTCAACTATGAAAGCCTTGCCCTTGCCAAGAACGAAGGATATGGTGCTCCGAAGAACTTCTACCTCTGGCAGATAACTGAGCTGATTTTGACGATCAGCCTTGTAATGAATTGAAGACCGGGATCTCATGAATCTCATGATCCATGGAGCGTACGGCTTCAGATCAAAAGGTTTTTGGGCCACTGTGACCAAAATCCTCATGAAGAAATCATGAATGTTGATGGGAGTACCATGTATGATGTGAAATAATAGGTTCTTCATAACTCCCACGACTTCTTTAGTATTGGAGTTATGACCTTTGATGGGGTTGAGGGTTTTGGCCAGAATATGATAGACTGTTCTTGGCACATATAGCAAATCCTTCACAGGGAACGTTGTCCTTGGAGCTTCTCCTTTAGCCAAAGGCTTCATAAGCACTTGCATCAGATGATGCGGCAGTTTCAGTTTTTCATAGATCTTATTTGCTTCTTCTTAGGGTGGATCAACTGGTAGAGCACGAACAAGTTCGTCAACAGGTGCTTTGTAATGAGTGTCTTCTCTCATCCACTCCGAAGCCCAAGTTGCAATGTCGTCGGCGTTGCCAGAGAAATTCACTGTAGTGTAGAATTGAAGAATTAGCTCTTCATTCCAATCGCATACATCAGAGCAGAAGCTAAGTAGCCCAGCATCATGAAGCATAGCTAACACAGGCCTGAAGCATTGAATGGATTCCATATCCACGTGAGGAATATGGCCATGCGGGAAGATCTTGTTCTTGTCAAACAACAGCGAAGCATAGTAGTTCATCTGTGTCCGGGTCCAGAAAGGCAGACGCCTATTTTGGTTGAGTCATAAGGTGACTCGCCAACGAAGAAATTCTTCTCTTCAAAGAACTTGGCATTATCAAACTTTGGTCGTCCGAGGCTTTTGCCAATCTTTGGCATCATAGGTACTGGTTGGATGTTGTGCTTCTTTGATCTCACATCAAATATTGGTCTAGTAGAGCCAGTTGAATCATTAGGATCAGTGATGGCAAGTGATTTAGCAACTTCCTCAGCAGTGGCAGTTGGATCTGTATTGCTGTCTGCTGGAGGAATTGAATTATCGTGCTAAGGGGATGTAGTGATGACATCCATAGTCACATCATCTTGCGCAGTCTCATTAGTTGTTCCAGCTAGAATTTTTTCATCAATGGTCTAAAGGGACGGCTGTCTTTCTTTAGAGCCAGTGTGAATTTCTTCAGTTGCAGCACACGGCTGAGGCACTTGCAGCAGAGGTGTGGTGATGGGCGAATTTGGGTGAGTGGTCTCCCAATATTCGTCATGGACATGCGATGTAGTGTTTCCATCAGTGTCCACACCCTCTTCCTTTTCTTCATTCAGCGGGACATGGTGAGGAGTTAGTGTTGTGTCTTGAGGAAGTGATACATCTGTATCAATCTCAATCTCTTCATCCATTTGCTCTATGGTAGAAGAAGAATGTGAAGGAAATATGCCCTAGAGGCAATAATAAAGTTTTTATTTATATTTCCTTATATCATGATAAATATCTACTATTTATGTTAGAATTGTATTAACCGGAAACTTGATACATGTGTGGATACATAGACAAAAACAATGTCCCTAGTAAGCCTCTACTAGACTAGCTCATTAACCAAAGATGGTTAAGTTTCCTAACCATAGACATGTGTTGTCATTTGATGAACGGGATCACATCATTAGGAGAATGATGTGATGGACAAGACCCATCCGTTAGCTTAGCATAATGATCGTTAAGTTTTATTGCTATTGCTTTCTTCATGACTTACACATGTTCCTTTGACTATGAGATTATGATACTCCCGAATACCGGAGGAATACCTTGTGTGCTATCAAACGTCACAATGTAAATGGGTGATTAAAAAGATGCTCTACAGGTATCTCTGAAGGTGCTTTGTTGGGTTGGCATAGATCGAGATTAGGATTTGTCACTCCGAGTATCGAAGAGGTATCTTTGGGCCCTCTCGGTAGTGCACATCATAATAAGCCTTGCAAGCAATGTGACTAATGAGTTAGTTGCAGGATGATGCATTACGGAACGAGTAAAGAGACTTGCCGGTAATGAGATTGAACTAGGTATGAGGATACCGACGATCGAATCTCGGGCAAGTAACATACCGATGATAAAGGGAATAACGTATGTTGTCATAACGGTTCGACCGATAAAGATCTTCGTAGAATATGTGGGAACCAATATGAGTATCCAGGTTCCGCTATTGGTTATTGGCCGGAGAGGTGTCTCGGTCTCTACATAGTTCTCGAACCCGTGGGGTCCACACGCTTAACGTTTGATGACGATTTGTATTACGAGTTATGTGTTTTGGTGACCGAAGATTGTTCAGAGTCCCGGATGAGATCACGGACATGACGAGGAGTGTCGAAATGGTCGAGAGGTAAAGATTGATATATTGGATGATAGTATTCGGACACAGGAAGTGTTCCGGATTGCATCGAATACATATCGGAGTACCGGGGGGGGGGGGGGGTTACCGGAACCCCCCGGGGGAAAGATATGGGCCATAAGGGGGAGGCAAGGCAGCCCACAAGGGGTGGCGCATGCCCCCTGAGGGAGTTCTGGACTAGGGGGTGTCTGGATAGCCGAACTATCATCATCGGCCGGACTCCAAGACTATGAAGATACAAGATTGAAGACTTCGTCCCGTGTCCGGATGGGACTTTCCTTGGCGTGGAAGGCAAGCTTGGCGATACGGATATGTAGATTTCCTACCATTGTAACCGACTCTGTGTAACCCTAACCCTATCCGGTGTCTATATAAACCGGAGGGTTTTAGTCCGTAGGACGAACAATAATCATACCATAGGCTAGCTTCTAGGGTTTAGCCTCTTTGATCTCGTGGTAGATCCACTCTTGTAACACACATCATCAATATTAATCAAGCAGGGGCGTGGGTTTTACCTCCATCAAGAGGGCCCGAACACAGGTAAAACATCGTGTCCCTCGTCTCTGTTACCATCCGCCTAGACGCACAGCTTCGGGACCCCTACCGAGATCCGCGGTTTGACACCGACATTGGTGCTTTCATTGAGAGTTCCTCTGTGTCGTCACCGATAGGCTCGATGGCTTCTTCGACCATCATCAACGACGCAGTCCAGGGTGAGACTTTTCTCCCCGGACAGATCTTCGTATTCGGCGGCTTCGCACTGCGGGCCGATTCGCTTGGCCATCTGGAGCAGATCGAAAGCTACGCCCCTGGCCGTCAGGTCAGATTTGGAAGTTTGAACTTCACGGCCGACATCCGCGGGACTTGATCCTCGATGGAGTCGAGCCACAACCAGCGTGCCGCCTTTATCACGGCGGGCATGATTTAGCTCTGGCAACGGACGGTACCACAGGCCGCTTTCGAACCGCTCCGATCTTCAATTCGGAGCCGGCTGCGCAGATCGGGGACGGATGGCTAGACAACACCTCGGGGGCTGCAACCTCTACGGTGATAGAGCCGAACACTGATCTTGTCCCTCATAAAGCTCACGACTCCGAGGTGCCGGACTCCTTGCCGGACTTTGAACCTCCCGCGCCCCCTCCGATCGAATCCGATTGGGCGCCGGTCATGGAGTTCACCGCAGCGGACATCTTTCAACTCTCACCTTTTGGCGACATCTTGAGTTCGCTAAAGTACCTCTCGTTATCCGGACAGCCCTGGCCGGACTGCGGTCAGGACGGTTGGGATGTGGACGACGAAGAAATTCAAAGACCGCCCACCACCCACTTGGTAGCCGCTGTCGACGATCTAACCGACATGCTAGACTACGACTCCGAAGACATCGACGGTCTGGACGATGATGCCGGAGACGAACAAGAACCAGCGCCTACCGGGCACTGGAAAGCCACCTCATCATATGACATATACATGGTGGACATCCCAAAGGATGGGAATGGCGAAGGAACAGAGGAGGATGACCCCTCCAAGAAACAGCCCAAGCGCCGGCGTCAGCGGCGCCGCTCTAAATCCCGCCACAACAAGAATGAAGATTCCGGCACCGGAGATAACAATACACCGGACAGTGCCGAAGACAATCCACTCCAGCAAGATCCAGCGCAGGAGGATGGAGACGCCAGCCCGCACGAGAGAGCGGCAGAAGAAGAGGTAGAGGATTATGTGCCTCCCTCCGGAGACGAAGCAAGCCTCGACGACGATGAATTCGTCATGCCTGAGGATCCCGTCGAACAAGAGCGTTTTAGACGCAGGCTTATGGCCACAGCGAACAACCTCAAGAAAAAGCAGCAACAGCTTAGAGCTGATCAGGATCTGCTAGCCGACAGATGGACTGAAGTCATCGCGGCCGAAGAGCATGAGCTCGAACACCCCTCCAAAAGCAACCCTAAACGCAAGCTGCTCCCCCGATTAGAGGAGGAGGCTTACGAACCCGCATCACCAGGAGTACGGTTGACCGACCACCCCGTGGTCGCGACAGAGAGGCCTCTAGGCCCTTCACTAGAACCGTACCCCGGCATCGCTCAATAAGCACACGACCACAGGGGAACGCTCCGGACCTGCGAGATATATTGGAGAACAAGGCAAGACAATCAAGATCAATCTATGGATCGCGTGGGCGCCCCATGGTACGTGACGACAACCGTCGCGCCGGACACAGTAAGTCCGGCCGTGCCGGACAAAACAGAAAAAGCTCTTTTGAGCTCCGTCGTGATATCGCCCAGTACAGAGGCGCCGCACACCCACTATGCTTCACAGACGAAGTAATGGATCATCAAATCCCCGAAGGGTTTAAACCCGTCAACATTGAATCCTATGATGGCACAACAGACCCCGCGGTTTGGATCGAAGACTATCTCCTTCACATCCACATGGCCCGCGGTGACGATCTTCACGCCATCAAATACCTCCCCCTCAAGCTTAAAGGACCAGCCCGGCATTGGCTCAACAGCTTGCCAGCCAGAGTCAATTGGGAGCTGGGAGGACACGAAGCCGCATTCCTCGATAACTTCCGGGCACTTATGTGCGACCACCAGACGCCGATGACCTAAGCCACATAATTCAGCAGCCGACGAATCGGCGGACAATTACGGACACGGTTCTTAACCAAGAAAAACCAAATCGTCGACTGTCCGGATGCGGAGGCCCTCACGGCCTTCAAGCATAACATCCGCGACGAGTGGCTTGCCCGGCACCTAGGACAGGAAAAGCCGAAATCCATGGCAGCCCACACATCACTCATGACCCGCTTCTGCGCGGGTGAGGACAGCTGGCTAGCACGCAGGAACAACCTCAAGAAAATTTCGCAGTCCGGACTTCAAGGACCGAAATGGCAGGCCGCGTCGTAACAAAAACAAACGCCGCATTAACGGCGACAATATTGAGGATACAGCAATCAATGCCGGATTCAGAGGCTCTAAACCCGGTCAGCGGAAAAAGACATTCAAAAGAACTACCTCGGGTCCGTCCAATTTGGACCGAATACTCGACCGCTTGTGCGAGATACATGACACCCCGAAAAGCCAGCTAACCACACCAACAGGACTGTTGGGTATTCAACGAGCATGCAAGTTAATTGCGAAAACAATGACAAGGGCTGCATAGCGATGACGAGGACGAGACCCAACCGCCCGAACAATAGAGGATGTAGGGTTCCCCCACAGTGCGGACGGTGAACATGATATACGCAACGCACATACCCAAAAGGGAGCGAGCGTGCACTCGAGGATGTCTGCGATGGAGCCAGTTGCCCGAAGTTCAATCTATGGTCCTCCCGCCCGATCACTTTTGACCGAAGGACCACCCCACCATCATCCGCCACGGCGGATTCGCCAGACCGGTCTTAGACCCAATCGTCGATGGATTTCACCTAACCAGAGTCCCGATGGATGGCGGCAGCAGCTGAACCTGCTTTACAAGGATACAAGTCGCAAAATGGGCATAGACCCTCAAGGATTAAACCTACCAAAACGACCTTTAAAGGCGTCATACCAGGTGTAAAGCCAATTGTACAGGCTCAATTACACCGAAGTGGTCTTGGGATCCCGGATAACTTCCGGCGAGGAGTTAATCTTCGACATAGTCCCATTCCGCAGCGGCTATCATGCCTTGCTCGGACGTATCGCGATTGCAAAGTTCAGCGCGTGCCGCACTACGCATACCTCAAGCTCAAGATGCCAGCCCTCGGAGTCATCACGGTCAACGGAAACACTGAACGTTCTCTCCGCACGAAGGAACATACAGCGGCTCTCGCGGCAGAAGTGCAATGCAGCCTCTTAAGGCAATTCTCGAGTCCGGTCGTTAAGCGGCCGGACACAGCAAAGCTGTAACGCCCCGGATTCGATGCGCCAGGTGTCTTCCAGTTATTCGCCGTCGTTGCCATGTCATGTGCGTGCGTGTTGCACTTTGCCATGTCATCATCTGCATTTCATATCATGTCGTCATCTGCATTTCATTTTGCATACGTGTTTGTTTCATGCATCCGAGCATTTTCCCCGTTGTCCGTTTTGCAATCCGGCACTCCTATGTCTCCCGGCGCCCCCTTTTACCTCTTTTCGTGTGTGGGTGTTAATCGTTCTCGGAATGGACCGAGGTTTGTCAAGCGGCCTTGGTATAGCACCGGTAGACCGCCTGTCAAGTTTCGGATCATTTGGAGGTCGTTTGGTACTCCAACGGTTAACCGGGTAACCGCAAAAGCCTCTTTTGTGTGCAACCCAACACCCCTTCCAAAGTGGCCCAAAACCCATCTAACTCCCCTCCATGCTCTCGGTCGTTCGATCACGATCGTGCTTTCCTAATTCTTCCCGGCGATTCTTTCTCTTTTCTTCGTTCATTGTCAATTCTTACGGTGGTTCTTTCAAGATTCTTTTTCCTTGTTTATCATATTAATCCTTTCGTTCTCTTCAATCCTACCGGTGGTTCATGAAGACCTTCTCAAGTTTGCGACATGTCACTTCTCAATCCTTTTCAAGAAGAATAAGTGGTATGCAAAATCCATTGCTGGCCATCAATTTAATTTGATGAAGGATAAGCATACAATAAATCTTATTCTTATTTCATCAAAGTGAGTAATCCCTTCCTTCGGAGTTTGTTCTTGAGGAATAAACTCTAGTCCCAAGTATTTTCATCTTTTCTTTTCCGGAGTTCAAATTCCCTTGGCCATCTCGTCGGAACCTCCATCTAAATCATCGCAACGCTCATCTTATTCTTTCTTCCATCATTCTATCTCATCATCTTTTTTTGTCACCGGAGTTCTTCATGGTGGTTCTTCATGATTTATTTCATTCTTCAAGAGTTCATCAAGTTTCATTCCATCCTCTCAAGCTCGTGTTCTATTCCGTCCTTTTCAGCCGAAGTGCTACCGAAATTCCGTCCTTGTTATTCTTTTTCTATCTTGTTCTAACCGGAGTGGTGTCAGTGTCCATCTTGTTTTCGTGAGCTTTTGATTCTCGTCATTCTCGTCGTTTCTCTCTTCTTCTCGAGTGCTCTCGATTCTTTGCTTCTTCTCTTGAGTTTTTGTTTCACCTCATCCCTTTTCCCTTCCGTCTCGGTCCTAAGATCTCGGGACTAGATCTCTTGTTAGTGGAGGAGTGTTGTAACGCCCCGGATTCGATGCGCCAGGTGTCTTCCAGTTATTCGCCGTCGTTGCCATGTCATGTGCATGCGTGTTGCACTTTGCCATGTTATCATCTGCATTTCATATCATGTCGTCATGTGCATTTCATTTTGCATACGTGTTTGTTTCATGCATCCGAGCATTTTCCCCGTTGTCCGTTTTGCAATCCGGCACTCCTATGTCTCCCGGCGCCCCCTTTTAACTATTTTCCTGTGTGGGTGTTAAACGTTCTCGGAATGGACCGAGGTTTGTCAAGCGGCCTTGGTATAGCACCGGTAGACCGCCTGTCAAGTTTCGGATCATTTGGAGGTCGTTTGGTACTCAACAGTTAACCGGTAACCGCAAAGCCTCTTTGTGTGCAGCCCAACACCCCTTCCAAAGTGGCCCAAAACACATCTAACTCCCCTCCATGCTCTCGGTCGTTCGATCACGATCGTGTGGACGAAAACCGCACCTCATTTGGACTTTCCTAGCTCCCTCTGCCTATAAATATGTTCACTCCCCCGAATTTCCGGATCCCCAAACCCTAATTTCCCCTCCGCGCCGCGCCGGACATGTCCGTCCGGCGGACGAACTCCGCCGCCGCCCCTCAGCCATCGGCATCGCGCCACGTGGCCTCCTCGCCGTCCCCGCGCGCCGAGCCCGCGGGCCGGATCGAACCCATGAGAGCCCATCCGCCGCCGCTTCGCCGCCGCCCGCGCGGCCGCTTCGCCTCCGCCGCCCGAGCAGCGGCGCCGCCGCCTCCGCTCATGCCGCCTTGCCCGCCATCCGCCGCCCCTCCTCCTCCCGCCCGGCCCGGCCGCCCGCCCGCCCAGCGCCGCCCCCACCTCGCCCGGCCCGGCTCCTCCTCCGCCCTCCCTCGCCCTCTCCGTGAGCTTGAGCCGCCGCCTCGGGTCCCGCGCGGATCTGGACCCTAGGTTGACTTTTTTCCCCCTCCGTTTTTCTCTAAGTCCCCGATTATGTGATATTTTCATGCATTTTCATCGCGTCATAACTCTTCATCCGTAGCTCCATTTTTGGCGTGTAATATGTCAAATTGTTCGCCTCGACGAGTACATCATTTCATCTCATTGCATCATTTTCATTTGAGCTCATCTTGATACCCGAAATGCTGTTGGAAGAGGGCTATGTGATGTTAGTTTCAGATTCTTATCAGAATATGCACTTTTGTCATTTTTGCCATGATTGATGTGTGCACCCTATGAACTTGAGTCCTACATGTGTTTTGTAATATGCCATGCCATCTTTACAGGGGTGTATGCCATGTATTTTTGTGATCTATGTGGTGACTAGCACAAGCATGCAAACTAGGCTTCATGATGTTGCAGATTTCAGCCCTGTTTTGCTGATATTTTTATGCCATGTAAACTTGATGCTACCGAGAGATCCATGCTTATTTTGAGATACTTCAGTAAGGATGTTTTGAACATATGGTTATTCTCTATCCATCCATGCCCTTGTTTGCAATTATGGAGTGCCATAGCTTGAGTCAATCGAGTTCTACTTTTGCTATAAAATGTTTCCTGGCAGGTTGTTTACATGTTATTCAATTTTGCCAAGGTTGTTGTAGTTGATCCGTGTATGCTATGATGTTGTTCTTGCCATGTATAGCTTCTATGCCATGTCTTCTTACTGTGAGTTGCCTTGCCATGCCATGTATTGCTCTGTGGTGAGTGTTTGAAGCTCACCAACATGCCTACTTATCGTTGTTCCTGCCATGTATGAATCTGTAATATAACTTGCTATGTTTACATGGGTGCCATCATATTTTCAGATCCTTTTTGACTTATGGTCAGTAAAGGACATTTGATATATGCATTTAGTAGATTCATGCCATGCCTTTGTTTGCCATGATAAGTTCCTGTAACATGTTGTTTGATAGCTCTAAACATTGCAACCTGATGTTGTTTTCTGCTAAGCCTGTAAACTGTTATAATTTGCAATCTTGCCATGTGTTTTTGAGCATGTTCTAGTTGTTTCTGGAGATAGCTCAGTGTTTATGTTTTGTCATGCTTTACCTGTACATCATGCCCATGCATTTTGTTTTCATGTTGAGATGCTGTAGCATGTTGTTTTGGTGCTTGCAATATGCCTAGTTGCTGTTATGGACAGATGTTGTCATGTCTTGTATTGTGTGTATGTGTTGAACCGTTGCTCCGTTTTGAGTGTGCTCTATATGAAACTTGCTTGATTTTTCATTTAGTTTCATATTATCATGTTGCATCCTTGTTTTGAGGTGTTTGCTTGATGTTTGTATGCATTTTGCATCATTGCCATGTTTAACTTGTTTTGCTCATATCTTCTAGGCCGTAGCTCCGAATCTAATGAACTTTATATGTAACTTGACTAGTATTTCATGTAGATCATCGTGGTGCATCTTAACTTGCTGTTTAACAACTTGAACATAAGGTTTATTCAGATATGGACCAATTTCGAAATTTGCATATGAGGACTTACCGGAATTGTTATATGTTGTTTCCGGCTTCCTTTAAACTTGCCTTGATGTGTTGCTCTTGTTTGCATCATCTCTTGCCATGAGTAGCCTCATCTAGATTTGTCATGCATCATGCTTGTTGTGCATCATGCCTTGTTCATGTGTGGTGTGTTTACTATGTTGTGTGCTTCTTCTTGTTAGTTCTGTTTGTTGCGATCGTGAGGATTCGTTCGTCACGCTTGGTTCGCTTCATCCGTTCGTCTTCTTCATGGACTCATTCTTCTTCCTAGCGGGATTCCAGGCAAGATGACCGCTACCTTGGATCTCATTACTATCATTGCTATGCTAGTTGCTTCGTTCTATCGCTATGCTGCGCTACCTATTACCTGTTCCTCAAGCCTCCCAAATTGCCATGTCAGCCTCTAACCTTTTGCACCCTTCCTAGCAAACCGTTGTTCGGCTATGTTACCGCTTTGCTCAGCCCCTCTTATAGCGTTGTTAGTTGCAGGTGAAAATGAAGTTTGTTCCTTGTTGGAACATGGAGATGTTGTTCCTTGTTGGAACATGTTTACTTGTTGGGATATCACAATATATCTTATTTAATTAATGCATCTATATAGTTGGTAAAGGGTGGAAGGCTCGGCCTTATGCCTGGTGTTTTGTTCCACTCTTGCCGCCCTGGTTTCCGTCATATCGGTGTTATGTTCCCGGATTTTGCGTCCCTAACGCGGTCGGGTGATTTATGGGACCCCCTTGACAGTTCTCTTTGAATAAGACTCCTCCAGCAAGGCCCAACATTGGTTTTACCATTTGCCTCACCTACCCCTTTTTCCCTTGGGAGTCGCGCTCTCAAGGGTCATCTTCATTTTAGCCCCCCCGGGCCAATGCTTGTCTAAGTGTTGGTCCAAACTAGAGCCACTTGCGGTGCCGCCCCTAGGCAACTTGGGGTATCGTCGGTTGTCAGACGTCTCGCTCATCCGGTCGTGGCTCGAGACGAGATACTGTGAGGCTACTATCGGGATGTCGGCGCCGGAGGTCTTGCTGGCCTTGTTTTATTATTGTCGAAATGTCTTATAGCCGGATTCCGAGACTGATCGGGTCTTCCGGGGAGAAGGAATATCCTTCGTTGATCGCGAGAGCTTATCATGGGCTAAGTTGGGACACCCTGCAGGTATAAACTTTCGAGAGCCGTGCCATGGTTATGTGGCGATGGGAATTTGTTAATATCCGGTTGTAGTAAACTTGAAGCAAACTCTTCTAAAATACACCAACCGTAATGCGTAACCGTGAGTGTCTCTTTTCGGGTTGATCGAGAGGAGAACACGGTTTCGGGTTATGTCGGCGTAAGTAGGAGTTCGGGATCACTTCTTGATCATTGCTAGTTGACGACCGTTCCTTTGTTTCTCTTCTCGCTCTCTTTTGCGTATGTTAGCCACCATATATGCTTAGTCGCTGCTGCAACCTCACCACTTTACCGCTTCCTTTCCCATTAAGCTTTGCTAGTCTTGATACCCATGGTAATGGGATTGCTTGAGTCCTCGTGGCTCACAGATTACTACAACACCAGTTGCGGTACAGGTTGTGCGATGATCATGGCGAGAGCGATGTTTACTTGTGTTGGAGTTCTTCTTACGCTTCTTCTTCAATCGGGGATAGGTTCGGTCGGCAGCCCAGGCTAGCGAGGTGGATGACGTTTAAGTTTCTGTTTATGTTTCATCCGTAGCCGGATGTTGGTCTTGTATATGTTGTTGTTGTATTCTTGTGGAATTTGTGCCTTATGTATGTATCCCCTTCTATTATGTAATGTTGATGTAATGATATCCACCTTGCAAAAGCGTCTCAATATGCGGGTCTATCCTTGGTGGGACCGTCGAGTTCCTTTTGGATAGGGTCGCATATTGGGCGTGACAAGTTGGTATCAGAGCCTCGACCGACCTTAGGAGCCCCCTTGATTGATCGTGTAGTTTGGCCGTTGTTGAGTCTAGAAGAAAACTATTTTTGGAGTCTAGTTATATCGAGAGTAGGAATTCTTTTTACTCCTCTGCCCCTTCGTCGCTCTGGTGAGGAATCTTGACGTAGGTGTTTTGAATTACTCCTCTTCCCCTTCAAATTTTTCTTGAGGATCACGTGGTTAGTTTCGTGAGTTGTCCATCCTTTTTTGTCCGGGACATTTCTCGTCAAGTTGACTCGACCATCTTCATCTTTGCCAAGTTCAATCCTCAGTTGTTTTCTTTTCCCACCCACCCACCCTTTTTCTTGTCGGAACCGGAGTTCGTAATCGAGTATCTATTCTACTCGTGCGAAGTCTTTCCTTTCTTTCCTCAATGATTTCAACCGGTGTTTTCTCTTCGAGAGATTCGTCGATTTCCCCTTCCAAGTTGTCTTTGTTTTCCCGCCCTCCCACCCTATTATTCCCGGAGTTCGAGTTTCTTCCGACCATCAATTCCATTCGTGTGGAGCCTCTTCAGTCTTCCCTCAATTATTTCAACCGGTGAATTGTCGTCTTGTTCGTCATTCTTCATCCCTTTCTTTTTCCGGTGGACTCAATTCAAGTTTTTCAGGTTGATCACATTCTTTTCCTTGGATCAAGTGTTTTCCTTGCTCGTTCGCCTCTCGCCAGTTTATCCTTCCGGAGTGCTCAAGACATATCAGGAGATTCGTCTGTGTTCTAATTAATTCGAGGTTGTCACCTCATTCAAATATTTCAATCATTCCGGTGCATCATCTACTTCTTCAACATCCCTTTCCAACGGTGTTTCTTTTCAGTGGGCCCTAACCCACAGGTTTTTTCCCAGGATCTTACCTGACTCTTCTACTTTCCTGGGGTTATTCTCAAATTCTTTTTAAAGTGTGACGTAAGAATGAATTTCATCAGTCAGATGCCATCTCCAATATCGCTTTCAAATTCTTTTCATCTCGGGTTCTACCTTTCCTCTTTTTCATTATTCCGGAGTTTCTCAACAATTTCGATGGTGTTTCTCGTCGTCTTTATCAGCTTTGAAGACCGAAGAAGAGTTTTTCCTCTAAATCTTGTCTGTTCTCTCGAAGATTCGCGGTCCTAGCTCGATGTTATGCTATCAAATTATTTCTAGTCATGCAAATTCTTTTCATCCATCCGAAGCATTTCAGGAGTTGCTTTCTCTCTCGATCATCCGGAGGCCATCTTTTCGGAAGATTTCTTCATTCTAAGTTTTCAGATTCATTCCCCAATTATTCTATATCCGTGCCCCTTCGTTCATCTCAATATTCTTCCGGTGTTGCGTTCAAGCATTCATTAATCAGTTCGCGATCTCTTCGATCTTTTTTCTCTAAATTCCCTCAAGTATCTTCGTGCTTTCCTAATTCTTCCCGGCGATTCTTTCTCTTTTCTTCGTTCATTGTCAATTCTTACGGTGGTTCTTTCAAGATTCTTTTTCCTTGTTTATCATATTAATCCTTTCGTTCTCTTCAATCCTACCGGTGGTTCATGAAGACCTTCTCAAGTTTGCGACATGTCACTTCTCAATCCTTTTCAAGAAGAATAAGTGGTATGCAAAATCCATTGTTGGCCATCAATTTAATTTGATGAAGGATAAGCATACAATAAATCTTATTCTTATTTCATCAAAGTGAGTAATCCCTTCCTTCGGAGTTTGTTCTTGAGGAATAAACTCTAGTCCCAAGTATTTTCATCTTTTCTTTTCCGGAGTTCAAATTCCCTTGGCCATCTCGTCGGAACCTCCATCTAAACCATTGCAACGCTCATCTTATTCTTTCTTCCATCATTCTATCTCATCATCTTTTTTTGTCACCGGAGTTCTTCATGGTGGTTCTTCATGATTTATTTCATTCTTCAAGAGTTCATCAAGTTTCATTCCATCCTCTCAAGCTCGTGTTCTATTCCGTCCTTTTCAGCCGAAGTGCTACCGAAATTCCGTCCTTGTTATTCTTTTTCTATCTTGTTCTAACCGGAGTGGTGTCAGTGTCCATCTTGTTTTCGTGAGCTTTTGATTCTCGTCATTCTCGTCGTTTCTCTCTTCTTCTCGAGTGCTCTCGATTCTTTGCTTCTTCTCTTGAGTTTTTGTTTCACCTCATCCCTTTTCCCTTCTGTCTCGGTCCTAAGATCTCGGGACTAGATCTCTTGTTAGTGGAGGAGTGTTGTAACGCCCCGGATTCGATGCGCCAGGTGTCTTCCAGTTATTCGCCGTCGTTGCCATGTCATGTGCGTGCGCATTGCACTTTGCCATGTTATCATCTGCATTTCATATCATGTCGTCATGTGCATTTCATTTTGCATACGTTTTTGTTTCATGCATCCGAGCATTTTCCCCGTTGTCCGTTTTGCAATCCGGCACTCCTATGTCTCCCGGCGCCCCCTTTTACCTCTTTTCGTGTGTGGGTGTTAAACGTTCTCGGAATGGACCGAGGTTTGTCAAGCGGCCTTGGTATAGCACCGTGAACCGCTGTCAAGTTTCGGATCATTTGGAGGTCGTTTGGTACTCAACGGTTAACAGGTAACCGCAAAGCCTCTTTGTGTGCAGCCCAACACCCTTCCAAAGTGGCCCAAAACCCATCTAACTCCCTCCATGCTCTCGGTCGTTCGATCACGATCGTGGGGTAACCGCACTTCATTTGGACTCTCCTAGCTCCCTCTGCCTATAAATATGTGCACTCCCCCGAATTTCCGGATCCCCAAACCCTAATTTCCCCTCGCGCGCGCGGACATGTCCGGTCCGCCGGACGAACCCGCCGCTGCCCGCAGCCATCAAGCGTCACGCCACGTGGCCTCCTCGCCGTCCCGCGCGCCCGAGCCCCGCGGGCCTGGATCGAACCCATGAGCCCATCCGCCGCCGCTTCTTCGCCGCCCCCGCGCCCGCCGGCGCCATGCACCGAGCCGAGCGGCCGGCGCCGCCTCCGCCCGCCCAACGCCGCCTTGCCCGCCGTCGTCCGGCCCCCTCGTCCTCGCCGCCCGGCCCAGGCCGCCACCCGCCCAGGCGCGCCGCCCCACCTCGCCGGCCCCGGCTCCTCCTCCGCCCTCCCTCGCCCTCTCCGGCGAGCTTGAGCCGCCGCCTCGGGTCCCGCGCCGGATCTGGACCCTAGGTTGACTTTTTCCCCCTCCGTTTTTCTCTAAGTCCCCGATTATGTGATATTTTCATGCATTTTCATCGTGTCATAACTCTGCATCCGTAGCTCCGTTTTGGGCGTGTAATATGTCAAATTGTTCGTCTCGACGAGTACATCATTTCATCTCAGAGCATCATTTTCATTTGAGCTCATCTTGATGCCCGAAATGCTGTTGGAAGAGGGCTATGTGATGTTAGTTTCAGATTCTTGTCAGAATATGCACTTTTGTCATTTTTGCCATGATTGATGTGTGCACCCTATTAACTTGAGTCCTACATGTGTTTTGTAATATGCCATGCCATCTTTACAGGGGTTTATGCCATGTATTTTTGTGATCTATGTGGTGACTAGCACAAGCATGCAAACTAGGCTTCATGATGTTGCTGATTTCAGCCCTGTTTTGTTGATATTTTTATGCCATGTAAACTTGATGCTACCGAGAGATCCATGCTTATTTTGAGATACTTCAGTAAGGATGTTTTGAACATATGGTTATTCTCTATCCATCCATGCCCTTGTTTGCAATTATGGAGTGCCATAGCTTGAGTCAATCGAGCTCTACTTTTGCTATAAAATGTTTCCCGGCAGGTTGTTTACATGTTATTCAATTTTGCCAAGGTTGTTGTAGTTGATCCGTGTATGCTATGATGTTGTTCTTGCCATGTATAGCTTCTATGCCATGTCTTCTTACTGTGAGTTGCCTTGCCATGCCATGTGTTGCTCTGTGGTGAGTGGTTCAAGCTCACCAGCATGCCTACTTATCGTTGTTCCTGCCATGTATGAATCTGTAATATAACTTGCTATGTTTACGTGGGTGCCATCATATTTTCATATCCTTTTTGACTTATGGTCAGTAAAGGACATTTGATATATGCATTTAGTAGATTCAGGCCATGCCTTTGTTTGCCATGATAAGTTCCTGTAACATGTTGTTTGATAGCTCTAAACATTGCAACCTGATGTTGCTTTCTGCTAAGCCTGTAAACTGTTATAATTTGCAATCTTGCCATGTGTTTTTGAGCATGTTGTAGTTGTTTCTGGAGATAGCTCAGTGTTCATGTTTTGTCATGCTTTACCTGTACATCATGCCCATGCCTTTTGTTTTCATGTTGAGATGCTGTAGCATGTTGTTTTGGTGCTTGCAATATGCCTAGTTGCTGTTATGGACAGATTGTTGGCATGTCTTGTATTGTGTGTATGTGTTGAACCGTTGCTCCGTTTTGAGTGTGCTCTATATGAAACTTTCTTGATTTTGCATTTAGTTTCATATTATCATGTTGCATCCTTGTTTTGAGGTGTTTGCTTGATGTTTGTATGCATTTTGCATCAATGCCATGTTTAACTTGTTTTGCTCATATCTTCTAGGCCGTAGCTCCGAATCTAATGAACTTTATATGTAACTTGACTAGAATTTCATGTAGATCATCGTGGTGCATCTTAACTTGCTGTTTAACAACTTGAACATAAGGTTTATTCAGATATGGACCAATTTCGAAATTTGCATATGAGGACTTACCGGAATTGTTATATGTTGTTTCCGGCCTCCTTTAAACTTGCCTTGATGTGTTGCTCTTGTTTGCATCATCTCTTGCCATGAGTAGCCTCATCTAGATTTGTCATGCATCATGCTTGTTGTGCATCATGCCTTGTTCATGTGTGGTGTGTTTACTATGTTGTGTGCTTCTTCTTGTTAGTTCCTGTTTCGTTGCGATCGTGAGGATTCGTTCGTCTACGCTTGGTTCGGCTTCATCCGTTCGTCTTCTTCATGGACTCATTCTTCTTCCTAGCGGGATTCCAGGCAAGATGACCGCTACCTTGGATCTCATTACTATCATTGCTATGCTAGTTGCTTCGTTCTATCGCTATGCTGCGCTACCTATTACCTGTTCCTCAAGCCTCCCAAATTGCCATGTCGCCTCTAACCTTTTGCACCTTCCTAGCAAACCGTTGTTTGGCTATGTTACCGCTTTGCTCAGCCCTCTTATAGCGTTGTTAGTTGCGGTGAAAATGAAGTTTGTTCCTTGTTGGAACATGGAGATGTTGTTCCTTGTTGGAACATGTTTACTTGTTGGGATATCACAATATATCTTATTTAATTAATGCATCTATATACTTGGTAAAGGGTGGAAGGCTTGGCCTTATGCCTGTGTTTTGTTCCACTCTTGCCGCCCTAGTTTCCGTCATATCGGTGTTATGTTCCCGGATTTTGCGTCCCTAACGCGGTCGGGTGATTTATGGGACCCCTTGACAGTTCGCTTTGAATAAGACTCCTCCAAAGAAGGCCCAACATTGGTTTTACCATTTGCCTCACCTACCCCTTTTTCCCTTTGGAGTCGCGCTCTCGAGGGTCATCTTCATTTTAGCCCCCCCGGGCCAATGCTTGTCTAAGTGTTGGTCCAAACTAGAGCCACTTGCGGTGCCGCCCCTAGGCAACTTGGGGTATCGTCGGTTGCCGTCGTATCGCTCATCCGGTCGTGGCTCGAGACGAGATACTGCGCGCTACTATCGGGATGTCGGCACGCCGGGAGGTCTTGCTGGCCTTGTTTTATTACTTGTCGAAATGTCTTGTAGCCGGATTCCGAGACTGATCAGTCTTCCGGGAGAAGGAATATCCTTCGTTGATCGCGAGAGCTTATCATGGGCTAAGTTGGGACACCCTGCAGGTATAAACTTTCGAGAGCCGTGCCTGCGTTTATGTGGCAGATGGGAATTTGTTAATATCCGGTTGTAGTAAACTTGAAGCAAACTCTTCTAAAATACACCAACCGTGTGCGTAATCGTGAGTGTCTCTTTTCGGGTTGATCGAGAGGAGAACACGGTTTCGGGTTATGTCGGCGTAAGTAGGAGTTCAGGATCACTTCTTGATCATTGCTAGTTGACCGTTCCTTTGTTTCTCTTCTCTCTCTTTTTGTATGTTAGCCACCATATATGCTTAGTCGCTGCTGCAACCTCACCACTTTACCCCTTCCTTTCCCATTAAGCTTTGCTAGTCTTGATACCCATGGTAATGGGATTGCTGAGTCCTCGTGGCTCACAGATTACTACAACACCAGTTGCAGGTACAGGTTGTGCGATGATCATGACGCGAGAGCGATGTTTACTTGTGTTGGAGTTCTTCTTCTGCTTCTTCTTCGATCAGGGGATAGGTTCCAGGTCAGCAGCCTGGGCTAGCAGGGTGGATGTCGTTTGAGTTTCTGTTTATGTTTCATCCGTAGCCGGATGTTGGTCTTGTATATGTTGTTGTTGTATTCTTGTGGCATTTGTGCCTTATGTATGTATCCCCTTCTATTATTTAATGTTGATGTAATGATATCCACCTTGCAAAAGCGTCTCAATATGCGGGTCTATCCTTGGTGGGACCGTCGAGTTCCTTTTGGATAGGGTCGCATATTGGGCGTGACATAAGCGCGCCCGGAGTAACTTACAACAAGACCACCTGGCACGTTTCGAGCAGCGTGTGAAAGGCGGCCCTACCCCAGCTCTGCGAACGTCCAAGCAGGTCCTTCGCAGACACCATTACGCTCAAAGATACCATGGGCATGGGGAGAGGGCACGACCACGATAAACCCGATCGCGGCTCAACCACACCAGGGCTCTCAAGTGTGTTGTTCCTTTTCTTTTCTTTTTACCTTTTACTTTTTAGCCACAGAACTGCTTGTCGAGGCCCTGTCCGTCAGCAGAGACCTGCCGAACTCACGATGCAACAGCCTGTAAGGATAAAGGCTACAACGAATATACAGTGGTCTCCATTACGAGCATTTTATACACCAATCGCAGCCTACCCTCGAGGGGGACATGTTTAACAGCCTCATACCTTGCTTATCGCACTATTTGTATCGTTCAAAGATTCGTAGCAACACTTATTGAATAAAACAATGCAGCACCTTTTTGCTTATAATTGCATTTCTTTTTCATACGTATGTTCATTCACGGCATGTTGCATCCGTACACTTTGGTACGGCTAATATACACCAGGGGCTTATGTTTCCCGCATTATGGTATGATGAGTCCGAACACTTTCACAAGTGCGGCACCCCGAACTTATAACACTATATGCATCGGCTTCGAATATGTCTTGGGTCAATAGTTGGGTTTGCCTGCTCCCATGTTTTGGTACCTTACGCCCGTTATTTCGCTAAGGTAGACTGGGAGAACCATCTGCGATTCCGCCCAGCTTGAGCTGGGTTAACGCCTCAGTGGAGAAAGCTAAAACAGACCGTCATGACGAGGCAAGAGCCGGTCGCTGTTCAAGAGGTTTTTTGCGAGTCCTTAAAGACTTATGCCGCTTAGAGCGAGGAGCCATATACTGTCCAGCCAAAGGCGTGGATAGCGCCTAACTTGACCTTCGAAGACTAGGGGCTTCACCAAATTTAAAATTATAGAATTCTATGGCTAAGTGAGAGTGTTCAAGCATTATAAGTCCGGTTGCCTTGTTCGCTGTGTTGAGCGCCTCCTAGATGGACCCAAAATGGGAACAAGAGCGCTCAAGTTTATCCCGAACACCCCAAAGACTGTGGCATGGGGCTGAAGCCGACGACTTGCCATCTCTCGATTTGATAAATGTATTTACGTAAGGTAATATTTTAAATTAACAAGCGTTGCTTAGAGCATATGAACTAAGTTTTCAGCGCACAGATAACAAAATGCGAGTCTACTCAAATATTACATCTTTGGAGCACTCACCCGCAATAGTGCGGGCGCCCAAAGACACTCTTATAATACATCTCAGCGTGCGATGCTCCTTGCCCTCCGTGGCGGGTCCGTCCACGAGCTTCTAGGCATCCATCTTGCCCAAAGCACCTTTGCGCTGGCAAGGGCCCGACAGGCACCCTCAATACAAGCGGAATGCTTGATAACTTCAACCCACGGCACGCATCCATCACCGCCGCACCAGCTGAAGTAGCTCCTGTGCATGGCCTCCTTAGGCCACACCGAACTATGAGGCCCTTCATGGCCTGTTCGGCCGCCTTGTGGAGCTCGACCAGCTGCTTCACTGGTCGCTAAGGGCACTGGATGTCCGCCTCAAAGATCTTGAGACCAAAGACCTTCTCCGTCGAGCTCCCTCCTCGGCCCGGTAGAATGCGGTAGCATCGGACACGCCATGAGGAAGATCTCTGAACGCCTCGAGAGCTCCGAATTTGGGTAAGCAACAGGTAATTAACACTCACATGCTTACTTTGCATGAAAAATGCCTTACCGCTGCTATTTTCTTCACCGCCTCAATCTCTGGAGGGCCTTGTAGGCTTTGGCCTTAGCGGCCTTGGCACTCTCAAGAGCTGT
Source organism: Aegilops longissima (assembly GCA_021605205.1). Classification (NCBI taxonomy): domain Eukaryota; kingdom Viridiplantae; phylum Streptophyta; class Magnoliopsida; order Poales; family Poaceae; genus Aegilops; species Aegilops longissima. The sequence continues at coordinate 22,194,366 of CM038679.1, read as the reverse complement.
GCAAGCTCGGACTCGAGTCTTGAGTCACGCTCAAGCTCTCATGTTTTTTCACGAGATCCTGGAGCTCTTGCTGTACCTCCGCCACCCGTGCCTCCTGCTTCTCTCGCTTGGCGCTCATGCATGCCACATTGCGTTCGGCGCGCCATCGCCTCCTTCAGGTCGCCACCTCGTTAGTGGCCCCTACAATACCCATGTTATCCTTGTCATTTTCTTGCAACCAAATCCTTTTCTCAGAAGGTACAATTTTCGTAAGGTATTACTCACCTTCTTTTCCTCGAGCTGCTTCTTGGCATGGCCGAGCTCGTTCTCGGACCGCCGAGGTTTTCCTTCAAAGTATTGACCTCCATGATCGGTCTGGCGGAGGTCAGCAGCACACCTGCAATCCCATATTGACATATTTTTATGACTCCTGCGTTTATCTTTCTAAAGATCCTCACCGCTTTTCTTTCCAACACCGAACCGAGCATCAGGGGCTACTGTCTATGCGGTACCATTTTACATATATTGAAATTCTTACCTCAAAGCATGTTAGAAGGCTGCTGCAGGCTTCGGTCAGCCCGCTCTTGGCGAGCTGAACCTTCTGAATCACCGCACTCATAACAGTGCGGTGTTCCTCTTCGATGGAGGCGCCGTTGAGCGCCTCCAGCAAATTATCCGGCACCTCCGGTTGGATGGAGGTAGCCGGTGTCGCGGTCTTGCCCTTCTTACAAAGGGGTCGCCCCCCGGACTCCGGAGCCACTGTGGCCTCCGGGGCTGAGTCCGGTGCAAAGTCCGGGAGGGTGTCCTTTGGCACCTCCGGGCCTCCTCCCCTGGTGGGTCCTTCCTGGATCCCACCTCGGCGTCGTCCATGCACGGGGTGGAGGCAGTCGAAGGAATCCATATCCGACGACCCAAGGACCCGCCGCAAACGGGAAGATCATCCTTGGGCGGACTGCAGGGTTGTATGCGGCATTAGAAAGACATTATGTGGCGAAAAGAAAAAACCTTGAAGTTATTCGGGAGTCCGGATACTTACGATCTCGCCAAGGGCTTGGACCTTGGAGGCCAGTCCTCGTCGTCATCACTGGCGTTGGCGGAGCAGTCCGGGAGACCTGAAAATGGGAACTCTTCTGACTCCCCGTGGCCGTCTTCTTGGCCTTCTTCTCCGGCACCACGTGGGGTGCCGGAGCCAGCAGCCCCGTTAGGCGGGCGTCCGCTGGGTCCTCTGGCAATGGGGCCGGACAGATAGTACGTTCGGCCTCCGCCAGCCATTCCTGTCAATGGTAGAGGGAGTTTAGATCCCGCATAGAGCCAAACTATGGAAAACAAGTGGTGAAATCACTTACCTCGTCAGCTGGGCGCTGCGGCGGAATCCGCGATCTTGATGGCGGATGCGGAGCTTCGCGCCTTGAACAGCACCTTCCGGACATCTTCGTGCGTAGTGTCAAGAGCCCGCCAGGTCCAGTGCTGCGCCGGATCAAACTCCCACATATTGAAGCCCGTCACTGCACGGAGAATCCGTGGATGAGCATGACACGACTACGTTGACAAGCTTGAGCTTCTTGTCCACCAGATTCGGATACTGCTTGAGTCCGGTCAGCTCCTTCGAATCCCCCAAGTCCGCCACTCTCTTTCCGGAGGTGAGCTGTAGGGATGCAGATCTGAATTGGGGCGCTGCCCAATCAGGGTCACGCTGCTCGGTGATGTAGAACCACCCCGATTGCCACCCCTTGATGGTTTCCACGAAGGTGCCCTCCAGCCACGTAACGTGGGACATCCTGCCCACCATGGCGCCCCCGCACTCCGCTTGGCTGTCTTTCACAACCTTCGGCTTGACACTGAAGGTCTTGAGCCACAAGCTGAAGTGGGGCTGGATGCAGAGGAAGGCCTCGCACACGACGATAAACGCCGAGATGTTGAGGATGAAATTCGGGGCCAGATCATGGAAATCTAGGCTGTAGTAGAACATGAGCCCCTGGACAAAGGGATGAAGCGGAAAGCCCAGTCCGCGGAGGAAATGGGGAAGAAATACTACCCTCTCATGGGGCCTGGGGTTGGGGACGAGCTCTCCCTCGTCGGGGAGCCGATCTTGCGATGTTGCTGGACAAATATCCGCGCCACGCAGCTTCTCGGATCTGCCCTCCGTGACGGAGGAGGCCATCCACTTGCCTCCCGCCTCCGGACATAGTTGGAGAAGGTTGAGGTGAGAAGTGCGGACTTGGGCGCTGGAGCTCGAGTTCATGGAGATGGATAAGCCAAAGAGGAAGAAGGCGCAGGTAAAAGGGTTGGATCTTTATCCCTTATATGGGCGGACAAAACATGTGTCCCCACCGCCCGGTAAAACTCGCTTATCTCCCAAGCATCACACTCAATGGCGCGTTGGGTTACCCACGTCCGTATTGATGGGAATCTGAATAAGGGGAACACGATCTCGCTTCGACAAGACGTGCCAAGGAAACCGCTTCGCTTAAACGCTGCGGTGGAACAATAAAACAATTTGAGTAAAGGCTTGGTAGTGGTGCGACGTCACGCCACGTAATCGCCACAGATTGATCTTGTGTAATATCATTCTCTCTCGGTGGTATGTGGAATTTATTTTTGCAGAGCCGACACTATCCTGGTGTTCACAATCTTCTACAAATTATTCGAGGAAGAACCCGCCTTGCAATGCCAAGACAACATGCGCACCGGACTCGTCGTCATTGAAGCCTGGTTCGGGGCTACTTGAGGGAGTTCCGGACTAGGGGTGTCCGGATAGCGAACTATCATCATCGGCCGGACTCCAAGACTATGAAGATACAAGATTGAAGACTTCGTCCGTGTCCGGATGGGACTTTCCTTGGCGTGGAAGGCAAGGTTGGCGATACGGATATGTAGATCTCCTACCATTGTAACCGACTCTGTAACCCTAACCCTATCCGGTGTCTATATAAACCGGAGGGTTTTAGTCCGTAGGACGAACAACAATCATACCATAGGCTAGCTTCTAGGGTTTAGCCTCTTTGATCTCGTGGTAGATCCACTCTTGTAACACACATCATCAATATTAATCAAGCAGGACGTAGGGTTTTACCTCCATCAAGAGGGCCCGAACCTGGGTAAAACATCGTGTCCCTCGTCTCCTGTTACCATCCGCCTAGACACACAGTTTGGGACCCCCTACCCGAGATCCGCCGGTTTTGACACCGACACCCCCCCATGGGCAGTCCGAGTTGGACTAGGGGAGGGGGCGCGGCCCCCTTTCCTTCTCCCTCTCCCTCTGCTTCCCCCTTGCCCCCTCCGACAAAAGGAAGGGGGGGGGGGCTAATTGGACTAGGAGTCCAAGTGGGACTCCCTCCACTAGGCGCACCCCCTAGGCCGGCCTCCTCCCCTCTCCATCCTTTATATACGGGGGCAGGGGGCACCTCTAAGGGACATCAATTGTTCTTAGCCGTGTGCGGTGCCCCCCTCCACCGTTTACTCCTCCGGTCATATTGTCATAATGCTTAGGTGAAGCCCTGCGCGGATAACTTCACCATCACCGTCACCACACCGTCGTGCTGACAAAACTCTCCCTCGACACTTTGCTAGATCAAGAGTTCGAGGGACGTCATCGAGCGGAAAATGTGCAGAACTCGGAGATGTCGTACGTTCGGTGCTTGATCGGTTGGATCGAGAAGACATTCGACTACATCAACTGCATTAAGCTAACGCTTCCGCTTTCGGTCTACGAGGGTACGTGGACACACTCTCCCCCTCTCGTTGTTATGCATCTCCTAGATAGATCTTGCGTGATCGTAGGAAAATTTTGAAATTGCATGCTATGTTCCCAACAGTGGCATCCGAGCCAGGTCTATGCGTAGATGATATGCACGAGTAGAACACAAAGAGTTCTGGGCGATGATAGTCATACTACTTACCACCAACGTCTTACTTTGATTCGGCGGTATTGTTGGATGAAGCGGCCCGGACCAACCTTACATGACTGCGTTCATGAGACCGGTTCCACCGACAGAAATGCAACCTTTTTTGCATAAAGGTGGCTGGCGGGTGTCTGTTTCTCTAACTTTAGTTGAATTGAATTTTACTACGGCCGGTCCTTGTTGAAGGTTAAAACAGCAAACTTGACGAAACATTGTTGTGGTTTTGATGCGTAGGTAAGAACGGTTCTTACTAGAAGCCCGTAGCAGCCATGTAAAACTTGCAACAACAAAGTAGAGGACGTCTAACTTGTTTTTGCAGGGCTTGTTGTGATGTGATATGGTCAAGACATGATGTGATATACGTTGTTGTATGAGATGATAATGTTTTGTAAAAGTTATCGGCAACTGGCAGGAGACTTATGGTTGTCGCTTTATTGTATGAGATGCACACGCCATGTAATTGCTTTACTTTATCACTATGCGTTAGCAATAATTGTAGAAGCAATAGTTGGTGAGACGACCACGACTCTACGATGGAGATCAAGGTGTCAAGCCGGTGACAATGGAGATCATGACGGTGCTTTGGAGATGGAAATAAAAAGCACAAGATGATGATGGCCATATCATGTCACATATTTTGATTGCATGTGATGTTTATATTTTATGCATCTTATTTTGCTTAGTACAGCGGTAGCATTATAAGATGACCCCTTACTAAAATTTCAAGGTATAAGTGTTCTCCCTAAGTATGCACTGTTGCGACAGTTCATCGTGCTGAGACACCACATGATGATCGGGTGTGATAAGCTCTACGTTCACATACAATGTGTGCAAGACAGTTTTGCACGTGCGGGATACTCGGGTTAAACTTGACGAGCCTAGCATGTACAGACATGGCCTCGGAACACTGGAGACCGAAAGGTCAAGCGTGAATCATATAGTAGATATGATCAACATAGAGATGTTCACCATTGAAAATTACTCCATCTCACGTGATGATCGGACATTGTTTAGTTGATTTGGATCACGTGATCACTTAGATGACTCGAGGGATGTCTATCTAAGTGGGAGTTCTTAAGTAATATGATTAATTGAACTTAATTTATCATGAACTTAGTCCTGATAGTTTTTGCATATCTATGTTGTAGATCAATGGCTCGTGCTACTTTTCCCTTGAATTTTAATGTGTTCCTAGAGAAAGCTAAGTTTAAAGAAGATGGCAGCAACTACACAGACTGGGTCCGTAACTTTAGGATTATTCTCATTGCTGCGCAGAAGAATTATGTCCTTGATGCACTGCTAGGTGTGCCACCCCCTCCAACAACTGCATACATTGTGAATGCCTGGCAGTCGCGTGTTGATGACTACTCGATAGTTCAGTGTGCCATGCTTTACGACTTAGAATCGGGACTTCAAAGACGTTTTGAACGTCATGGATCATATGAGTTGTTCCAGGAGTTGAAGTTAATATTTCAAGCAAATGCCCGAGTTGAGAGATATGAAGTCTCCAACAAGTTCTATAGTTGCAAGATGGAGGAGAACAGTTCTGTCAGTGAACACATACTCAGAATGTCTAGGTACCATAACCATGTGACTCAGTTGGGAGTTAATCTTCCTGATGATAGTGTTATTAACAGAGTTCTTCAATCACTGCCACCAAGCTATAAAGGCTTCGTGATGAACTATAATACGTACTCAGAATGTCTGGGTACCATAACCACGTGACTCAGTTGGGAGTTAATCTTCCTGATGATAGTGTTATTTACAGAGTTCTTCAATCACTGCCACCAATCTATAAAGGCTTCATGATGAACTATAATACACAAGGGATGGAGAAGACTATTCCCGAGCTCTTCGCAATGCTCAAAGCTGCGGAGGTAGAAATCAAGAAGGAGCATCAAGTGTTGATGGTTAACAAGACCACTAGTTTCAAGAAAAAGGGCAAAGGAAAGAAGGGGAACTTCAAGAAGAATGGCAAGCAAGTTGCCACTCCCTGGAAGAAGCCCAAGTCTGGACCTAACCCTGAAATTGAGTGCTTCTACTGCAAAGGGATTGGTCACTGGAAGCGGAACTGCCCCAAGTATTTGTCGGATAAGAAGGATGGCAAAGTGAACAAAGGTATATTTGTTATACATATTATTGATGTGTACCTTACTAATGCTCATAGTAGTGCCTGGGTATTTGATACCGGTTCGGTTGCTCATATTTGTAACTCGAAACAGGGGCTACGGATTAAATAAAGATTGGCTAAGGACGAGGTGACGATGCGCGTCGGGAATGGTTCCAAGGTCGATGTGATCGCCGTCAGTACACTACCTCTACATCTACCTTCGGGATTAGTTTTAGACCTGAATAATTGTTATTTGGTGCCAGCATTGAGCATGAACATTATATCTAGATCTTGTTTAATGCGAGATGGTTATTCATTTAAATCAGAGAATAATGGTTGTTCTATTTATATGAGTAATATCTTTTATGGTCATGCACCCTTGAAGAGTGGTCTATTTTTGTTGAATCTCGATCGTGGTGATACACATATTCATAATATTGATGCCAAAAGATGCAAAGTTCATAATGATAGTGCAACATATTTGTGGCACTTCCGTTAAGGTCATATTGGTTTAAAGCGCATGAAGAAACTCCATGCAGATGGACTTTTGGAATCACTTGATTATGAATCATTTGATGCTTGCGAACCATGCCTCATGGGCAAGATGACTAAGACTCCGTTCTCCAGAACTATGCGGTCCAATGAGTGTTGAGGCTCGCGGCGGGTATCGGTATTTTCTGACCTTCACAGATGATTTGAGCAGATATGGGTATATCTACTTAATGAAACACAAGTCTGAGACATTTGAAAAGTTTAAAGAATTTCAGAGTGAAGTGGAGAATCATCGTAACAAGAAAATAAAGTATCTACGATCTGATCGCAGAGGCGAATATTTGAGTTACGAGTTTGTCCTTCATTTAAAACAATATGGAATAGTTTCACAACTCACGCCACCTAGAACACCACAGCGTAATGGTGTGTCCGAACATCGTAACCGTACTTTATTAGATATGGTGCGATCTATGATGTCTCTTACAGATTTATCACTATCGTTTTGGGGGTTATGCATTAGAGACAACTGCATTCACTTTAAATAGGGCACCATCTAAATCCGTTGAGACGACACCATATGAACTATGGTTTGGCAAGAAACCTAAGCCGTCATTTCTTAAAGTTTGGGGTTGCGATGCTTATCTGAAAATGCTTCAGCCTGATAAGCTAGAACACAAATCGGAGAAGTGCGCCTTCATAGGATACCCAAAAGAGACTGTTGGGTACACCTTCTATTACAGATCCGAAGGCAAGATCTTTGTTGCTAAGAATGGATCCTTTCTAGAGAAGGAGTTTTTCTCGAAAGAAGTGAGTGAGAGGAAAGTAGAACTTGATGAGGTAATTATACCTACTCTTGAATTTGAAAGTAGTTCATCATAGAAATCAGTTCCAGTGATGCCTACACCAATTAGTGAGGAAGCTAATGATGATGATCATGAAACTTCAGATCAAGTTACTACCAAACTTCGTAGATCAACCAAAGCATGTTCTGCACCAGAGTGGTACAGTGATCCTGTTCTGGAAGTCATGTTACTAGACCATGATGAACCTACGAACTATGAGGAAGCGATGATGAGCCCAGATTCCGCAAAATGGCTTGAGGCCATGAAATCTAAGATGGGATCCATGTATGAGAACAAATTATGGACTTTGGTGGACTTTCCTGATGATCGGCAAGCCATAGAGAATAAATGGATCTTCAAGAAGAAGACTGACGCTGATGGTAATGTTATTGTCTACAAAGCTCGACTTGTCGCAAAAGGTTTTCGACAAGTTCAAGGAGTTGACTACGATGAGACCTTCTCACCTGTAGCGATACTTAAGTCTGTTCTAATCATGTTAGCAATTGCCGCATTTTATGATTATGAAATATGGCAAATGGATGTCAAAATTGCTTTCCTTAATTGATTTCTTAAAGAAGAGTTGTATATGATGCAACCAGAAGGTTTTGTTGATCCTAAAGGTTCTTACAAAGTGTGCAAGCTCTAGCGATCCATCTATGGACTGGCGCAAGCCTCTCGGAGTTGGAATATACGCTTTGATGAGGTGATCAAAGCATATGGTTTTATACAGACTTTTAGAGAAGCCTGTATTTACAAGAAAGTGAGTGGGAGCTCTATAGCATTTCTAATACTATATATGGATGACATATTGTTGATTGGAAATGATATAGAATTTTTGGATAGCATAAAAGGATACTTGAATAGAGTTTTTCAATGAAAGACCTCGGTGAAGCTGCTTATATATTGGGCATCAAGATCTATAGAAATAGATCAATACGCTTAATTGGACTTCACAAAGCACATACCTTGATAAAGTTTTGAAGAAGTTCAAAATGGATCAGTCAAAGAAATGGTTCCTGCCTGTGTTACAAGGTGTGAAGTTGAGTCAGACTCAATGACGGACCACTGCAGAAGATAGAGAGAAAATGGAAGTCATTCCCTATGCTTCAGCCATAGGTTCTATCATGTATGCTATGTTGTGTACCAGACCTGATGTGTGCCTTGCTATAAGTATAGCAGGGAAGTACCAAAGTAATCCAGGAGTGGATTAGTGGAGAGCGGTCGAGAACATCCTGAAGTACCTGGAAAGGACTAAGGATATGTTTCTTGTTTATGGAGGTGACAAAGAGCTCGTCGTAAATGGTTACATCGATGCTAGTTTTGACACTAATCCAGATGACTCTAAGTCACAAACCGGATACATATTTATATTGAATGGTGGAGCTATTAGTTGGTGCAGTTCCAAGCAAAGCATCGTGGCGGGATCTACGTGTGAAGCGGAGTACATAACTGCTTCGGAAGCAGCAAATGAAGGAGTCTGGATGAAGGAGCTCATATCCGATATAGGTGTAATACCTAGTGCATCGGGTCCAATTAAAATCTTTTGTGACAATACTGGAGCAATAGCCTTGGCGGAGCAATCCAGATTTCACAAAAGAACCAAACACATCAAGAGACGCTTCAACTCCATCCGTGATCAAGTCAAGGAGGGAGACACAGAGATTTGCAAAATACATGCGGATCTGAATGTGGCAGACCTGTTGACTAAGCCTCTTCCACGAGCAAAACATGATCAACACCAAGACTCCATGGGTGTTAGAATCATTAGATTGTAATCTAGATTATTGACTCTAGTGCAAGTGGGAGACTGAAGGAAATATGCCCTAGAGGCAATAATAAAGTTGTTATTTATATGTCCTTATAACATGGTAAATATCTATTATTCATGCTAGAATTGTATTAACCGAAAACTTGATACATGTGTGGATACATAGACAAAAACAGTGTCCCTAGTAAGCCTCTACTAGACTAGCTCGTTAATCAAAGATGGTTCAGTTTCCTAACCATAGACATGTGTTGTCATTTGATGAACGGGATCACATCTTTAGGAGAATGATGTGATGGACAAGACCCATCCGTTAGCTTAGCATAATGATCGTTAAGTTTTATCTCTATTGCATTCTTCATGACTTATACATGTTCCTTTGACTATGAGATTATGCTACTCCCGAATACCGGAGGAATACCTTGTGTGCTATCAAACGTCACAACGTAAATGGGTTATTATAAAGATGCTCTACAGGTATCTCCAAAGGTGATTTGTTGGGTTGGCATAGATCGAGATTAGGATTTGTCACTCCGAGTATCGGGGAAGTATCTCTGGGCCCTCTCGGTAATGCACATCATAATAAGCCTTGGAAGCAATGTGACTAATGAGTTAGTTGCGGGATGATGCATTACGCAACGAGTAAAGAGACTTGTCGGTAACAAGATTGAACTAGGTATGAGGATACCGACGATCGAATCTCAGGCAAGTAACATACCGATGACAAAGGGAATAACGTATGTTGTCATAATGGTTCGACCGATAAAGATCTTCATAGAATATGTTGGAACCAATATGAGCATCTAGGTTCCTCTATTGGTTATTGAAAGGAGAGGTGTCTCGGTCATGTCTACATAGTTCTCGAACCCGTAGGGTTCGCACGCTTAACATTCGATGACGATTTGTATTATGAGTTATGTGTTTTACTGACTGAAGATTGTTCCGAGTCCCAGATGAGATCCATGATGAGGAGTCTCGAAATGGTCGAGAGGTAAAGATTGATATATTGGATGATAGTATTCGGACACCGGAAGTGTTCCGGATTGCATCGGATACATATCGGAGTACCAGGGGGGTTACCGGAACCCTCGGGGGGAAAGATATGGGCCATAAGGGGGAGGATAGGTAGCCCACAAGGGGTGGCGCACGCCCACCATGGGGAGTCTGCTACCTCTTGAGCACTGCGTTCAATTTCCTTGAAGAGGAAAGGATGATGCAGCAAAGTAGCGTAAGTATTTCCCTCAATTTTGAGAACCAAGGTATCGATCCAGTAGGAGGCTACGCGCAAGTCCCTCGTACCTGCACAAAGCAAATAACTCCTCGCAACCAACGCGATAAGGGGTTGTCAATCCCTTCACGGTCACTTACGAGAGTGAGATCTGATAGATAATATTTTTGGTATTTTTGTGATAAAGATGCAAAGTAAAATAAAAAGCAAAGTAAAAAAGCAAAGGCAATAATAAAGTGATGGAAGATTAATATGATGAAGATAGACCCGGGGGCCATATATTTCACTAGTGGCTTCTCTCAAGAGCATAAGTATTTTACGGTGGGTGAATGAATTACTGTTGAGCAATTGACAGAATTGAGCATAGTTATGAGAATATCTAGGTATGATCATGTATATAGGCATCACGTCCGGGACAAGTAGACCGACTCCTGCCTGCATCTATTACTATTACTCCACACATTGACCGCTATCCAGCATGCGTCTAGAGTATTAATTTATGAAAACAGAGTAACGCCTTAAGCAAGATGGCATGATGTAGAGGGATAAATTCATGCAATATGATAAAAACCCCATCTTGTTATCCTCGATGGCAACAATACAATATGTGCCTTGCTGCCCTACTGTCACTGGGAAAGGACACCGCAAGATTGAACCCAAAGCTAAGCACTCCTCCCATTGCAAGAAAAACCAATCTAGTAGGCCAAACCAAACTGATAATTCGAAGAGACTTGCAAAGATAAGCAATCATACATAAAAGAATTCAGAGAAGATTCAAATATTGTTTATAGATAATCTTGATCATAAACCCACAATTCATCAGTCTCAACAAACACACCGCAAAAAGAAGATTACATCGAATAGATCTCCACGAGAGAGGGGGATAACATTGTATTGAGATCCAAAAAGAGAGAAGAAGCCATCTAGCTACTAACTATGGACCCGAAGATCTGAGGTAAACTACTCACACTTCATCGGAGGGGCTATGGTGATGATGTAGAAGCCTCTGTGGTGGATGCCCCCTCCGGCGGAGCTCCGGAACAGGCCCCAAGATGGGATCTCGTGGGTACAGAAGGTTGCAGAGGTGGAATTAGGTTTTTGGCTCCATATCTGATCATTTGGGGGTACGTAGGTATATATAGGAGGAAGAAGTACGTCGGTGGAGCATCATGGGGCCCACGAGGGTGGATGGCGCGCCCTGGGGGGTGGGCGTGCCCCCCTACCTCTTGCCCTCCTCGAAGCTTCCTTGATGTAGGGTCCAAGTCTCCTGGATCATGTTCGGTGAGAAAATCACGTTCCCGAAGGTTTCATTCCGTTTGGAGTCCGTTTGATATTCGGTTTCTTCAAAACTCTGAAATAGGCAAAAAACAACAATTCTGGGCTAGGCCTCCGGTTAATAGGTTAGTCCCAAAAATAATATAAAAGTGGAAAATAAAGCCCAATAATGTCCAAAACAGTAGATAATATAGCATGGAGCAATCAAAAATTATAGAGACGTATCAGGCATCGCCAGGCTTAATTCCTGCTCGTCCTCGAGTAGGTAAATGATAAAAACAGAATTTTTGATGCGGAGTGCTACTTGGCATAATTTCAATGTAATTCTTCTTAATTGTGGTATGAATATTCAGATCCGAAAGATTCAAGACAAAAGTTCATATTGACATAAAAATAATAATACTTCAAGCATACTAACTAAGCAATTATGTCCTCTCAAAATAACATGGCCAAAGAAAGTTCATCCCTACAAAATCATATAGTTTAGTCATGCTCCATTTTCGCCACACAATAATGCTCTCATCATGCACAACCCCGATGACAAGCCAAGCAATTGTTTCATACTTTAGTAATCTCAAAATTATAAACTTTCACGCAATATATGAGCGCGAGCCATGGACATAGCACTATGGGTGGAATAGAATATGATGATGGGGGTTATGTGGAGAAGACAAAAAGGAGAAGATCTCACATCAACGAGGCTAATCAATGGGCTATGGAGATGCCCATCGATTGATGTTAATGCAAGGAGTAGGGATTGCCATGCAACGGATGCACTAGAGCTATAAATGTTTGAAAGCTCAACAAAAGAAACTAAGTGGGTGTGCATCCAACTTGCTTGCTCACGAAGACCTAGGGCACTTGAGGAGGCCCATTGTTGGAATATACAAGCCAAGTTCTATAATGAAAAATTCCCACTAGTATATGAAAGTGACAAAACAAGAGACTCTCTATCATGATGATTATGGTGCTACTTTGAAGCACAAGTGTGGCAAAGGATAGTAGCATTGTCCCTTCTCTCTTTTTCTCTCATTTTTTTGGGGGCCTTCTCTTTTTTTATGGCCTTCTGTTTTTTTTGGGCCTTCTCTTTTTTTATATGGCCTTTTTTTATATTCCTCACTTCGGACAATGCTCTAGAAAATGATGATCATCACACTTCTATTTATTTACAACTCGATACTAGAACAAAGTATGACTCTATATGAATGCCTCCGGCGGTGTATCGGGATATGCAATGAACCAAGAGTGACATGTATGAAAGAATTATGAACGGTGGCTTTGCCACAAACACTATGTCAACTACATGATCATGCTAAGCAATATGACAATGATGAATGTGTCATGATGAATGGAATGGTGGAAAGTTGCATGGCAATATATCTCGGAATGGCTATGGAAATGCCATAATAGGTAGGTATGGTGGCTGTTTTGAGGAAGATATAAGGAGGTTTATGTGTGAAAGAGCGTATCATATCATGGGGTTTGGATGCACCGGTGAAGTTTGCACCAACTCTCAAGGTGAGAAAGGGCAATGCACGGTACCGAAGAGGCTAGCAATGATGGAAGGGTGAGAGTGTGTATAATCCATGGACTCAACATTAGTCATAAAGAACTCACATACTTATTGCAAAAATCTACAAGCCATCAAAAACCAAAGCACTACGCGCATGCTCCTAGGGGGATAGATTGGTAGGAAAAGACCATCGCTCGTCCCCGACCGCCACTCATAAGGAGGACAATCAAAGAACACCTCATGTTTCAAATTTGTTACAGAATGTTTACCATACGTGCATGCTACGGGACTTGCAAACTTCAACACAAGCATTTCTAAAATTCACAACTACTCAACTAGCACGACTTTGATATTATTACCTCCATATCTCAAAACAATCATCAAGCATCAAACTTTTCTTAGTATTCAACACACTCATAAGAAAGTTTTTACTATTTTAAATACCTAGCATATTAAGATTATTTAAGCAAATTACCATGCTATTTAGGACTCTCAAAATAATCTAAGTTAAGCATAAGAGATCAATAGTTTCTTTAAAACAAATCCACCACCGTGCTCTAAAAGATATAAGTGAAGTACTAGAGCAAAACTATATAACTCAAAAGATATAAGTGAAGCACAAAGAGTATTCTAATAATTTCCAAATCATGTATGGCTCTCTCAAAAGGTGTGTACAGCAAGGATGATTGTGGTAAACTAAAAGGAAAATACTCAAATCATACAAGACGCTCCAAGCAAAACACATATCATGTGGTGAATAAAAATATAGCTCTAAGTAAAGTTACCGATGGAAGTAGACGAAAGAGGGGATGCCTTCCGGGGCATCCCCAAGCTTTGACTTTTTGGTGTCCTTAGATTATCTTGGGGGTGCCATGGTAATCCCCAAGCTTAGGCTCTTTCCACTCCTTGTTCCATAATCCATCAAAAGATTTCACCCAAAACTTGAAAACTTCACAACACAAAACTCAACAGAAATCTCGTGAGCTCCGTTAGCGAAAGAAAACAAAAGACCACTTCAAGGTACTGTAATGAACTCATTATTTATTTATATTGGTGTTGAACCTACTGTATTCCAACTTCTCTATGGTTTATAAACTATTTTACTAGCCACAAATTCATCAAAATAAGCAAACAACACACGAAAAACAGAATCTGTCAAAAACAGAACAGTCTGTAGTAATCTGTAACTAACGCAAACTTCTGGAACTCCAAAAACTCATACAAAATAGTAATACGTAGTAAATTTGTTTATTGATCAGAAGCAATTGGAATCGCTATTTTATCACCTTCTGGTGATTTTTAACAATTGTTTTCGTGAACAGAAAGTTTCTGGAAAGTACAGCAAGATCAAATAACTATCATCCAAGAAGATCCTATAGGTTTAACTTGGCACAAACACTAACTAAAACATAAAAACACATCTAACCAGAGGCTAGATCGAAGGTTTATTCCTAAACAGAAGCAAAAGCAAAAAAAAACTAAAAATAAAATTGGGTTGCCTCCCAACAAGCGCTATCGTTTAACACCCTAGCTAGGCATAAAAGTAAGGATAGATCTAGGTATTGCCATCTTTGGTAGGAAATCCATAAGTGGCTCTCATGATAGATTCATATGGTAACTTTATTTTCTTTCTAGGGAAGTGTTCCATGCCTTTCTTTAATGGAAATTGGAATCTAGTATTCCCTTCCTTCATATCAATAATTGCACCTATCGTTCTAAGGAAAGGTCTACCAAGAATAATAGGACAAGAAAGATTGCAATCTATATCAAGAACGATAAAAATCTACGGGCACATAATTCCTATTTGCAACAGTAAGATCATCATTAATTCTTCCCATAGGTTTCTTAATAGTGGAATCCGCAAGGTGCAAGTTTAGAGAGCAATCATCAAAATCACGGAAATCTAGCAAATCACATAAAGTTTTGGGAATAGTGGAGACACTAGCACCCAAATCACATAAAGCATAAAATTCATGATCCTTAATCTTAATTTTAATAGTTGGTTCCCACTCATCATAATGTTTTCTAGGGATAGAAACTTCCAACTCAAGTTTTTCTTCATAAGATTGCATCAAGGCATCAACGATATGTTTAGTAAACGCTTTATTTTGACTATAAGCATGAGGAGAATTTAGCACGGATTGCAACAAGGAAATACAATCAATTAAAGAGCAACTTTCATATTTAAATTCCTTGAAATCTAAAATAGTGGGTTTAGCAATATCTAGGGTTTTTCTTCCTTCAATCCCACTTTTATCAATTTTAGCATCAAGATCTAAAAACTCTTAATTCTTGGAACGCCTTCAAGGTAAACGTGGATCATATTCAGTCCCATCATTATCAAGATTCATATTGCAAAACAAAGATTTAATAGGGGACACATCAATAACTTTTAGATCTTCATCTATATTTTCATGGAAATTGGAAGAACACGCTTTAATAAAGGCATCATTCGTAGCACGCATCCTAGCGGCTCTTTCCTTGCACTCATCAATGGAAATTCTCATGGCTTTGAGAGACTCATTGATATAATTCTTAGGAGGAATAGATCTAAGCTTTAAAGAATCAACATCAAGAGAAATTATATCAATGTTCCTAGCCAATTCATCAACTTTAAGCTATTTCTCTTCAATCAAAGCATTGAAATTCTTTTGCAAATTCATAAACTCTTTAACACTAGTCTCAAATTCAGAGGGCATCTTATTAAAATTTCCATAAGAGTTGTTGTAGGAATTTCCATAATTATTAGAAGGATTACTAGGATAAGGCCTAGGATTAAAGTTCCCTCTATACGCGTTGTTACCAAAATTATTCCTACCAACAAAATTCATATCCATAGATTCATTATTATTCTCAATCAAAATAGACAGAGGCATATCATTAAGATCAGAAGAAACACTCTTAGTAGCAAATAATTTCATAAGTTCATCCATCTTTCCACTCAAAACATTAATTTCTTCTATCGCATGCAGTTTTTTATTAGTGGATCTTTCAGTGTGCCATTGCAAATAATTAACCATAATATTATCTAGGAGTTTAGTAGCTTCTCCTAAAGTGATTTCCATAAAAGTGCCTCCCGCGGCCGAATCTAAAAGATTTCTAGAAGCAAAATTCAATCCGGCATAAATTTTTTGTATAATCATCCACAAGTTCAACCCATGAGTAGGGCAATTACATATCATTAATTTCATTCTCTCCCAAGCTTGTGCAACATGTTCATGATCAAGTCGCTTAAAATTCATAATATCGTTTCTAAGAGAGAGGATCTTAGCGGGAGGAAAATACTTAGAGATAAAAGCATCTTTGCACTTGTTCCAAGAATCAATACTATTTTTAGGCAAAGACAAAAACCAAGTTTTAGCACAATCTCTAAGCGAAAAAGGAAATAGCTTCAATTTAACAATATCATTATCAACACCTTTCTTCTTTTGCATATCACATAAATCAACGAAGCTATTTAGATGAGTAGTGACATCTTCACTAGGAAGGCCGGCGAATTGATCTTTCATGACAAGATTCAACAAAGCAGTATTGATTTCACAAGATTCAGTATTGGTAAGAGGAGCAATCGGAGTGATAAGTAAATCATTATTGTTGGTATTGGTAAAGTCACACAATTTGGTATTATCTCTAGCCATCGTGACAAACAAGCAATCCAACACACGAGCAAACAAAGGGCAAGCGAGAAAAAAGGCAAACGTAAAAGAGAGGGCGAATAAAACGGCAAGGGTGAAGTGGGGGAGAGGAAAACGAGAGGCAAATGGAAAATAAAGTAGTGCGGGAGATAAGGGATTGTGATGGGTACTTGGTATGTTGACTATTGCGTAGACTCCCCGACAACGGCGCCAGAAATTCTTCTTGCTACCTCTTGAGCACTGGGTTGGATTTCCTTGAAGAGGAAAGGATGATCCAGCAAAGTAGCGTAAGTATTTCCCTCAGTTTTGAGAACCAAGGTATCAATCCTGTAGGAGGCTACGCGCGAGTCCCTCGTACCTGCACCAAGCAAATAACTCCCCGCAACCAACGCGATAAGGGGTTGTCAATCCCTTCACGGTCACTTACGAGAGTGAGATCTGATAGAGATGATAGATAATATTTTTGGTATTTTTGTGATAAAGATGCAAAGTCAAATAAAAAGCAAAGTAAACAAGGAAAGGCAATAATAAAGTGATGGAAGATTAATATGATGAAGATAGACCCGGGGGCCATAGATTTCACTAGTGGCTTCTCTCAACAGCATAAATATTTTACGGTGGGTGAACGAATTATTGTTGAGCAATTGACAGAATTGAGCATAGTTATGAGAATATCTAGGTATGATCATGTATATAGGCATCACGTCCGAGACAAGTAGACTGGCTCCTGCCTACATGTACTACTATTACTCTACTCATCGACCGCTTTCCAGCATGCATCTAGAGTATTAAGTTTATGAAAACAGAGTAACGCCTTAAGCAAGATGGCATGATGTAGAGGGATAAATTCATGCAATATGATAAAACCGCATCTTGTTATCCTCGATGGCTACAATACAATACGTGCCTTGCTGCCCCTCATCACATTGGGAAAGGACACATAAGATTGAACCCAAAGCTAAGCACTTCTCCCATTGCAAGAAAAACCAATCTAGTAGGCCAAACCAAACTGATAATTCGAAGAGACTTGCAAAGATACCAATCATACATAAAAGAATTCAGAGAAGATTCAAATATTGTTCATAGATAATCTTGATCATAAACCCACAATTCATCGGTCTCAACAAACACACCGCAAAAAGAAGATTACATCAAATAGATCTCCACGAGAGAGGGAGAACATTGTATTGAGATCCAAAAGAGAGAAGAAGCCATCTAGCTACTAACTATGGACCCAAGGTCTGAGGTAAACTACTCACACTTCATCGGAGGGGCTATGGTGATGATGTAGAAGCCCTCAGTGGTGGATGCCCCCTCCGGCGGAGCTCTGGAACAGGCCCCAAGATGGGATCTCATGGGTACAGAAGGTTGTGGCGGTGGAATTAGGTTTTTGGCTCCGTGTCGATCGTGCTGGGGTGCGTGGGTATATATAGGAGGAAGAAGTACGTCGGTGGAGCATCATGGGGCCCACGAGGGTGGAGGGCGCGCCCTACCTCGTGCCCTCCTCGAAGCTTCCTTAACGTAGGGTCCAAGTCTCCTGGATCATGTTCGGTGAGAAAATCAGGTTCCGAAGGTTTCATTCCGTTTGGACTCCGTTTGATATTCCGTTTCTTCGAAACTTTGAAATAGGCAATAAAAACAGCAATTCTGGGCTGGGCCTCCGGTTAATAGGTTAGTCCCAAAAATAATATAAAAGTGGAAAATAAAGCACAATAATGTCCAAAACAGTAGATAATATAGCATGGAGCAATCAAAAATTATAGATACGTTGGAGACGTATCAGAGTCCGAATTGGACTAGGGGAGGGGGCGCGGCCCCCCATTCCCTCTCCTTCTCCCTCTCCTTCCTCCTTTCCCCATCCAATAAAAGGAAGGGGGGCCGCATTGGACTAAGAGTCTAAGTGGGACTCCCCCCACTTGGCGTGCCCCGTAGGCCGGTCTCCTCCCCTCTCACTCCTTTATATACGGGGGCAGGGGGCACCTCTAAGGGACATCAATTGTTCTTAGCCGTGTGCGGTGCCCCCCTCCACCGTTTACTCCTCCGGTCATATTGTCGTAATGCTTAGGCGAAGCCCTACGCGGATAACTTCACCATCACCATCACCACACCGTCGTGCTGACGAAACTGTCCCTTGACACTTTGCTGGATCAAGAGTTCGAGGGACGTCATCGAGTTGAACGTGTGCAGAACTCGGAGGTGCCGTACATTCGGTGCTTGATCGGTTGGATCTAGAAGACATTCGACTACATCAACTACGTTAAGCTAATGCTTCCGCTTTCGGCCTATGTGGGTACGTGGACACACTCTCCCCCTCTCGTTGCTATGCATCTCCTAGATAGATCTTGCGTGATCGTAGGAAAATTTTGAAATTGCATGCTACGTTCCCCAACAGAATGGGTATCTTTTTATTCTTCATCATTAGCTTGAGGAATTTCATATTCCACCTCATATGGAACAATCTGAAGATTTTCAAGGTTGCGAGCAAGGGGTGCTGATGAAATGGGAACTACGTCAATAGGAATAACTAAAGGCATTGGTGCCATCTTCAGTTTCTTCATAGATTCAGGAGCAGTAGGTGGAGCTGAAGCTTTTCTTTTCTTTGCTTCCTTCTCATAAGCCTTGGTCTTCTTCACTTCTGATGCAGAAGGAAGTGTGATGATCTTCATTAATGAAGTCGTTGGAGGCACTGCTACTGAGGAACTTGATGGTTTAGTTTCTTCAGGCACGACTGATGCAGTCGCCCTGGCAATTTCTTCAGGCGCAACTTCTTCAGTTGCCCTGGGAGTTTCTTGTGGAGGAGATGGAGGCACAATCTCACTGGCATGTGTGGTTGGTGGATGAGCTGAAGAACTTGAAGGAGGCACCATGCCAAACTTGGCTGCCTCACGCTTGTTGTGGTCAACTACCTTGGTTGTGGCAGTGATGAATCTATTATTGACGCCACAACAGTGATTAGCTTGTCGCTCATGTTCTTCGGACAGTTGTATCTCAGACTGTAAAGTCACAAGCTGCTGAGGAGATATGGAGAGCATGTTCTTACTCACTCCTTCTCCTTCTATATTTGTTGTTTCTTCACCAGCTTGGCCTGAACAATTTTGTGCTTTTCATCCAATATGAATGCAGATAGTACGTGGCCTGGACCAGGAGGCAAGTTAAGGTTGTCAAGAGGTGTACCTGGCTTAGTGCACCAGATTTCAATGGAGTCTGGAAGCTTCCTGGGGTCCAACAACATTGGAACTAAAGAATTCTTAGCAAATGCAGCTTGCTCTTGCTTCCTTCTGACAAACTCAGTGAGCTCATCTTCGTCAGCTAGCCCATGTTCATCAACTTGAGGCACTACGGCCTTGCTTTCGGGACTTGGTCTTATTCCATGGCCAGCAGTGACCTTTTTATTTAGCCTGAGCAGTGAAGATGATGGTTGCCCACTAGTTGGGGCACTTGATGCAGCAATTGAGGCTGTTGGAAAGCCCTCGATGCGCTGGCAAGATGCGATCACGGCCGGTGTTGAAGCTCTTGCTGCTGCCATTGAAGAACTTGTAGTAGTAGGAGGTGCTGAAAATTTTGAAATCTTGAGCATTGAGGTCATTGGAGCAGTTAGTTTGGCCACTGAGGGCTTTGGATTTGACGGCTTTGGTTTGTGTGCAGGCTTCTTTTGCATGGATTTCTTTGGAGCACTTGCACTGCCACTGCCACCAGCTTCAGTTGAGGCCTTTGTGACTGTGTTGAATTCCTCAACGGCCTTCCGGGCCTGTTTCACCAGTTTTGCCTGACGCTTTGCCCATTCTTTGGGGAATTCTTCACCCCTTCTGATGCTTGTAGGATTAGCCAGTTGTCCAAGAGCAAGTGGTGGCCTCTTGCATGGAGGTTTCACAGCAAATTCCTTCATATCCTTTGGAGTGACATACCGGTAAGCTCTCCATTCATAAGACCATCGACGTTTGATCTTTTGCATACGCGTCTTGCGCTGCTTATCAGTTTCCTCGCCATGTATATTTCATCAGGAGTGTAGTACCCTGAGTAAATATCCTCAGGGATCGCAAAAGCAGTGTATTCCTCTTTACGTTTTCCTCCCTTCTGAGTCTTTTTATCATCAGCCATTTTCTTCAACTATGATTTGAGGACTTTGAAGATGTATGAAGATTTTCCTCAAGCAATGTTGCAAATAAATTAAGTTGATGAGAACCTAGAGATTCGTCGACAGACATTGTACCTGTCTGTTTCTCCTACTTTAGTTGAATCGAATTTGACTACGGCTGGTCCTTGAAGAAGGTTAAAACAACAAACTTGATAATCACCGTTGTGGTTTTTGCGTAGGTAAGAACAGTTCTTGCTAGTTGCCCAACTTGCAAAAACAAAGTAGAGGACTTCTAACTTGTTTTTGCAGGGTATGTTGTGATGTGATATGGTCAAGACGTGATGTGATATACATTGTTGTATGAGATGATCATGTTTTGTAATATCGACAACCGGCAGGAGCCTTAGGGTTGTATTTTTATTATTGTATGACATGCAAGCGCCATGTAATTGCTTTACTTTATCGCTATGCGTTAGCAATAGTTGTAGAAGCAATAGTTGGCGAGATGACCCTAACGCAATGATGGAGATCAAGGTGTCGAGCCGGTGATGATGGAGATCATGCCAATGCTTTGGAGATGGAGATCAAAAGCACAAGATGATGATGGCCATATCATGTCACATATTTTGATTGCATGTGCTATTTATCCTTTATGCATCTTATTTTGCTTAGAATGACGGTAGCATAATAAGATGATCCCTTTACTAAATTTCAAGATAAAAGTGTTCTCCCCGACTATGCACTGTTGCCAAAGTTCGTCGTTTCGAAGCACCTCGTGATGATCGGGTGTGATAGACTCTACGTTCACATACAACGGGTGTAAGACAGTTTTGCACATGCATAATACTTGGGTTAAACTTGACGAGCCTAGCATGTACAGACATGGTCTCGGAACACTGGAGACTGAAAGGTCAAACGTGAGTCATATAGTAGATCTGATCAACATAGAGATGTTCACCATTGAAAACTACCCCATCTCACGTCATGATCCGACACGGGTTAGTTGATTTGGATAACGTATCACTTAGACAATTTGAGGGATGTTGATTTAAGTGGGAGTTCATTAGTAATTTGATTAACTGAACTAAGATTTATCACGAACATAGTCAAAATATCTTTGTAAATTATGTTGTAGTTCAATAGCTCGCGATGTAGCTCCCCTATTTTTTGATACGTTCCTAGGGAAAACTAACTTCAAAGATGATGGTAGCAATAATGTGGACTAGGTCCGTGATCTGAGGGTTATACTCGTTGCTACACAGAAGAATTATGTCCTTGATGCATCGTTAGGTGACAGACCTGCTGCAGGAGCTGATGAAGACGCTATGAACATTTGGCAAGCTCGATCTGATGATTACTTGATAGTTTAGTGCGCCATGCTTTACGTCTTAGAATCGAGGATCCAAATACGTTTTGAATGCCATGGAACATGTGAGATGTTCCAAGAGCTGAAATTGGTATTTCAGGCTCATGCCCGTGTTGAGAGGTATGAGACCTCTGACAAGTACTTTGCCTACAAGATGGAGGAGAATAGCTCAGCCAGTGAGCATGTGCTCAGAATGTCTGGGTACTACAATCGCTTGAATCAAGTGGGAGTTTATCTTCCTGAGAAGATAGTGGTTGACAAAGTTCTCCAGTCACTATCACCAAGCTACTAGAGCTTCGTGATGAACTATAATACGCAAGGGATGAAGAAAACGATTCCCAAGCTCTTCGCAATGATGAAATCAGCGGAGGTAGAAATCAAGAAAGAGCATCAAGTTTTGATGGTTAACAAGACCACTAGTTTTAAGAAAGGGCAAGGAAAAGAAAGGGAACTTCAAAAAGGATGGCAAGGAAGTTGCCGCTCCTATGAAGAAGCCCAAAGCTAGACCCAAGCCTGAGACTGGGTGCTTCTACTGCAAGGGTAATGGTCATTGGAAGTAGAACTGCCCAAATATTTGGCGGATAAGAAGGATGGAAAAGTGAACAAAGGTGTATTTGATATACATGTTATTGATGTGTACCTTACTAGTGCTCGTAGTAGCGCCTGGTTATTTGATACTGGTTCGGTTGCTCATAATTGTAACTCGGAACATGAGTTGCAGAATAAACGGAGACTAGTCAAGGGCAGGGTGATGATATGTGTTGGAAGTGTTTCCAAGATTGATATGATCACCATCGCTAACTCCCTCTAACTTCGGGATTAGTGTTGAGCCTAAATAAATTTTATTTGGTGTCTGCATTGAGCATGAACATGATTAGATCATGTTTATTGCAATACAGTTATTCATTTAAGTCAGAGAATAATTGTTGTTATGTTTACATGAATAAAACCTTCTATGTTCATACATCCAATGTAAATGGTTTATTGAATCTCGATCGTAGTGACACACATATTCATAATATTGATGCCAAAAGATGCGAGTTGATAATGATAGTGCAACATACTTATGGCACTACCGTTTAAGTCATATTGGTGTAAAGCGCGTGAAGAAACTCCATGCGGATGGACTTTTGTAATCACTTGATTATGAATCATTTGATACTTGCGAACCATGCCTCATGGGCAAGATGACTAAAACTCTGTTTTCCGGAACAATGGAGCGAGCTAATGACTTATTGGAAATAATACATACCGATGTATGCAGTCCGACGAGTGTTGAAGCACGCGGTGGGTATCGTTATTTTCTCGCCTTCATAGATGATTTGAGTAGGTATGGGTATATCTACTTGATGAAACACAAGTTTGAAACATTGGAAAAGTTCAAAGAATTTCAGAGTGGAGTGGAGAATCATCGTAACAAGAAAATAAAGTTTCTACGATCTGATCGCGGAGGCAAATATGTGTGTTACGAGTTTGGCCTTCATTTAAAACAAAGTGGAATAGTTTCACAACTCACGCCACCTGGAACACCACAGTGTAATGGTGTGTCCGAACGTCGAAACCGTACTTTATTAGATATGGTGCATTCTATGATGTCTCTTAGCGATTTGCCTCTATCGTTTTGGGGTTATGCATTAGAGACAACCCACATTAAATAGGGCACCGTCTAAATCCGTTGAAATGACATTGTATGAGTCGTGGTTTGGAAAGAAACCTAAGCTATCGTTTCTTAAAAGTTTGGGGATGCGACACTTATGTCAAAAGGCATCAACCGGATAAGATCGAACCCAAATAAGAGAAGTGCGTCTTCATAGGATACCCTAAAGAAACTATTGGGTACACCTTCTACCACAGATCCGAAGGCAAGATCATTGTTGCTAAGAATGAGTCATTTCTATAGAAGGAGTTTCTCTCAAAAGAAGTGAGTGGGAGGAAAGTAGAACTTGATGAGGTAAGTACCTTCTCTCGAATTGGAAAGTAGCACATCACAGAAAACCGTTCCCATGATTCCTACACCAACCAGAGAGTAAGCAAATGATGATGATCATGAAACTTCAAATCTAGTTACTACTGAACCTCGTAGGTCGACCAAAACACATTCCGCACCAAAGTGGTACAACAATCCTGTCCTGGAAGTCATGTTGTTGGACAAGAGCGAACATGCGAACTATGAAGAAACTATGATGAGCCCAAATTCCAAAAATGGCTTGAGGCCATGAAATCTGAGATAGGATCCATGTATGAGAACAAAGTTTGGACGTTGGTGGATTTGCCCGATGATCGACAAGCCATAAAGAATAAATGGATCTTTAAGAGGAAGACGGACGCTGACGGTAATATCACTGTCTACAATGCTCGACTTGTTGCAAAAGGTTTTCGACAAGTTCAAGGTGTTGACTACGATGAGACTTTCTCACCTGTAGCGATGCTTAATTCTGTCCGAATCATGTTAGCAATTGCCGCATTTATGATTATGAAATCTGGAAAATGGATGTAAAAAAACTTGCATTCCATAACGGGTTTCTTGAGGAAGAGTTGTATATGATGCAACCGGAAGTTTTTGTCGATCCTAAAGTGCAAATAAAGTGTGCAAGCTCCAGCGATCCATCTATGGACTAGTGCAAGCATCTCGGAGTTGGAATATGCGCTTTGATGAGGTGATCAAAGCATATGGTTTATACAGACTTATGGTGAAGCCTGTATTTACAAGAAAGTGAGTGGGAGCTCTGTAGAATTTCTGATATTATATGTGGATGACATATTGCTGATTGGGAATGATATAGAATTTCTGGATAGCATAGAAGGCTACTTGATTAGAATTTTTCACTGAAAGACCTCGATGAAACTACTTACATATTAGCCATCAAAATCTATAGAGATAGATCAAGACGGTTGATAGGACTTTCACAAAGCACATACCTTGACAAAGTTTTGAAGAAGTTCAAAATGGATCAGTCAAAGAAAGGGTTCTTGCCTGTGTTCCAAGGTATGAAGTTGAGTAAGACTCAAAGCCCGACCACGGCAGAAGATAGAGAGAGAATGAAAGTCATTCCCTATGCCTCAGCCATAGGTTCTATAAAGTATGCCATGCTATGTACCAGACCTATTGTGTGCCTTGCCATGAGTCTGGCAGGGGGATACAATAGAGATCCAGGAGTGGATCACTGGACAACGGTCAAAATTATCCTTGGGTACCTAAGAGGACTAAGGAAATGTTTCTCGGTTATGGAGGTGATAAAGAGTTCTTCGTAAAGGGTTACGTCGATGCAAGATTTGACACCAATCCGGATGACTCCAAGTCTCAATTTGGATACGTATTGAAAGTGGGAGCAATCAGCTAGAGTAGCTCCATGCAGAGCATTGTAGACATAGAAATTTGCAAAATACATACAGATCTGAATGTGGCAGGCCCGTTTACTAAACTTCTCTCACAAGCAAAACATGATCACACCTTAGAACTCTTTGGGTGTTAATCACATGGCGATGTGAACTAGATTATTGACTCTAGTGAACTCTTTGGGTGTTAATCACATGGCAATGTGAACTAGATTATTGACTCTAGTGCAAGTGGGAGACTAATGGAAATATGCCCTAGAAGCAATAATAAAATGGTTATTATTATATTTCCTTAATCATGATAAAGGTTTATTATTCATGTTAGAATTGTATTGACGGGAAACTTAAATACATGTGTGGATACATAAACAAATACCGTGTCCCTAGTGAGCCTCTACTAGACTAGCTCATTGATAAAAGATGGTTAAGGTTTCCTAACCATAGACATGAGTTGTCATTTGATAACGGGATCACATCATTAGGAGAATGATGTGATGGACAAGACCCAACCGTTGGCGTAGCATATGACCGTTCAGTTTATTGCTACTGTTTTCTTAATGTCAAATACATGTTCCTTCGACCATGAGATCATGCAACTCCCGGATACTGGAGGAATACCTTGTGTGCTATCAAACATCACAACGTAACTGGGTGATCAAAAATATGCTCTACAGGTATCTCAGAAGGTGTCTGTTGAGTTGGCGTGAATCGAGATTGGGATTTGTCACTCCGTGTATCGGAGAGGTATCTCTGGGCCCTCTCGGTAATACACATCACAAGAAGCTTGCAAGCAAAGTGACTAAGGAGTTAGTTGCAAGATGATGTATTACGAATGAGTAAAGAGACTTGCCGGTAACGAGATTGAACTAGGTATAGAGATACCGACGATCGAATCTCGGGCAAGTAACATACCGACAGACAAAGGGAATTAAGTATGTTGTCATAAAGGTTCAACCGATAAAATATCTACATGGAATATGTAGGAATCAATATGGGCATCCAGGTCCCGCTATTGGTTATTGACCAGAGAGGTGTCTCGGTCATGACTACATAATTCCCGAACCCGTAGGGTCGTACGCTTAACGTTCGTTGACGCTAGAGTAGTATTGGGATATTTGATGAGTGGTAACCAAATGTTGTTCGGAGTCTCGGATGAGATCCTGGACATCACGAGGAGTCTCATAATGGTCGATAGGTAAAGATTTATATATGGGAAGTCATATTTTGGGTTCCAGGAAAATGTGCAGTTTTTTCGGTATTGTTCCGGGAAGCTTCCAAAAGGTTCCGAAGGATTCCGGAGGGGTTCGGAAGTCCACAAGTGGGTTCACCACGACCGAAGGGCTAGCATGGGCTGTGGGGAGGTTCCCTGGCCTTATTGGGCTAGGCGCACCCAGTCCTCAAAAGCCCATGTGGCTAGGGAAGGCAAAAAAGGAAGGAGTCCTAGTAGGAACAGGATTGGACTTGGAGTCCAAGTTCTCTCCCCCTTAGCTATGCCCTAGGGCTTGGAGGGGCTGTTTCCCACGCCCCTCCACCTATATATAGAGGGGAGGGGTCCCCCAAGAGGATACGCCAAGCCCTTGGATCCCCTCTCTCTCCCGTTACTCCGTAGTTCCACCGCCTCGTCCCGGCGACGCTCAGCGAAGTGCTACCGGTGCTCCACCACCACCATCACCACCTCGCCGTCGTGTTGGTTGTGATCCCATCTACTTATCCTCTACCACTTGCTGGATCAAGAAGGAGGAGACGTTATCGAGCCACACGTGTGCTAAACTCGGAGGTGTCATCCGTTATGCACTAGATCGGTTGGATCGTGACCGGATCACGAAGAGTATGACTACATCAAGCGCGTGATAAATGCTTCCTCTTAGCGATCTACGAGGGTATGTAGATGCTTTCCCCCTCTCATAGATATGCATCTCCATAGATAGATCTCGCGTGTGCGTAGAATTTTTTTTGTTTTCCATGCAACGTTCCCCAACAATCTCGTTCTTCCAATAGGGATAGTCTATGCCATCGAAGATGGGGCACGCAACGAGGACCTTGATCATACATGCGGTCGAGATAACTAAAACTCCAGGTTATTAATCCAAAATCACATAGAATGAGCGAGTACCTAGCTCTGATACCAATTGAAAGTGCATGTAACTCCCAGAGGAGGGTGAATGGGATATTTTTAGAAATTCATCAAACTCTGATGAGTTTGACAAAGATCAGAGTGAAGAAATAGAAACGCGAGGAAGCTAAATCATCACAAAAATGAAAAACATGCACACAAGATACATACAAGTGAAGAACGTGCAATCATACAACCATACAAGCATGATGAAGATGAACTGAAGAAACTGAAAACAACATGATGAAAGTCTTCAGTTCAAGTTCTTCAGAAAGTAGATCACAAATTCTTCAGCAGCGAAATAACGTAAGGTAAGGGTTGAGGAATTTGAAACCAGATTGGCTCGGTGAAGACACAACGATTTGGTAGACCAGTTCCAGTTGTTGTATCAACTGTATGTCTGGTTGAGGCGGCTGACTCGCAACTCCGAGAACACTTAAACCTCGCCCAATCACTCGTGGTAAGTCTTCAAGGTAGACTTCCTAAACCTTCATAGACTTGTTCACCGGCACGCCACAATGACTCTTAGTGTGCTCAGAACTTGATGCCTAACCGTTTGGAAGAATGACAGTCTTCAAAGGTAACAGGTGTCAGATCACATAGATCAATCTCTTCAGTGATGCTCAAGCACTTTGGCTCTGGGGTTTTCCTCACTTAGTATTCTCTCAAAGTCGTCAGAGGATGGGTTGCTCTCAAGTGACAAGTGTCAAGTTCTCTCGGAGCAACCAACCGACAAGTGGTTGTGTGGGGTGGCGACTATTTATAGCCAGGGGCAACCCGACATGAATTGTCATAAATGCCCTTCTCTCATATGACCATTGTCTGGATAAGGATCCACTCAACAACTGGCACGTGGCACATCAACGGTTGGAATTTGAACTCTCAAATTCATTGGGGCACTCAATTTCCTCACGATAGTTAGATCGCACTAGCAAAATCCTATCTCCTCAGCGTGACCAAATTTGTCTATGACTAGATGAACTTCGTCACTATCACTAGCAAATTCGTCAGATGTACTGGAGATTTCCAAAGGTTTCACACGAAGCGTCTTGGGTGTGTATAGGTTTGAGTATCACTTTGGAAATGTGAAATATGTTTCACCTAGACCCCCTTTAACAGTACAGTTTTTCCTATGACTCAAGATAAGAAGAAAGAAACTACGAAAACAAAAGCATTCAAGCTTCAAAGTCTTCACATCAATTTCTTCAAAGTCTGTACCAATTTCTTCACTTGAAGAAATATATTTTTAGGGGTCGTCTTCCATGTGTTAAACCAAATCTTCAGGGACTTTAACTCTTGTGTACACTCACAAAAACATTAGTCCCACAACCTATTTTTCTTCAATACTCCAAAACCACTAAGGGGGCACTTGATGCACTTACTGTAAATTTTACTCACAACTAACTCGAAGTACTGGAAATATCCGGTTGTTTACATACCATGGAATACAACTACATTTGAAGTCATATTTCACTCATTAGTATTTCAGGATACTGATTCTTGCTAAAAACTCCTTCCATGTGACTTTGACAAGAAACTCTTCTTGACATTTTCGTACTAAACTGCTTTAGTATTCTGTCAATATGTATTTTGGCTAAGCCCGATTAGACAATACTATCTCCATAGATCATTATGCTTAATACCAGGACTATTCATTACTTAAGTATTTTACTGAAAAACTTGTTTCAATAAAGTCGTAATCAGTGTCAAGGAATTTACATAATTTCCAATCAACAATATGTCATGCACATATAGTGTTTAGAAATATTATCATGCTCACACTTACTTGTAAATACAAGCATCTTCGCTTTACTCTACGAATTAAATTTATTTGACCATTTCATCAGTACGAAGAACGAAGATTCCAACTCCATTATGCTTGCTTCAGATCATTATAGGATCTCTTGAAGTTTGCATACTTACCGTATCAAATATACAACCTTGGTTCTATTTCCATCTCATGGGAATCATTTTGACATCCATCTATTATATATCATAATTGAAATATCTAGTAATTGCTTGTTTAACCCGAACTCACTTAAAGTATTGCTATGATGAGACATCTCATCATAGTCAATTCTTTGATCTTGTCATAAACTATTTGTGAAAATTTAAGCATTATAAAACATTATTATCTTTGTCAGTTTATAGATTCATTACTATTCTTTGGACACTAAGTCTTTTGAAGGATTCATCAAGTTCTAAGCTTGAATTATGTGAATGGATACTATCTCGGATTATGTTGGCATATAGCCAATTTTCGGAGTCAGGGCCCATCAACGCTTCTTTGTGAATTATAGGTTCACTATTTGTCCAACAATATTTCGTATGCACACCACAAAGGTCTGAACAAATTTTCCCAACCTATACAGTTCAGCTGCAAGTTCGACCGTAGTCCCTATATCTTATGTAGAGGCTTTCGTATTAGTCACAGTAGGAAATTCTAGAATTACTTCCAATGTTTCCTTTCTTCGACCCGATCAAGAAGATTTTGCAATCTTGTCGAGTTGCACTGTCCTCCCACTCTCTCTTTTGCAGAAAACAGTTTCTTCAAAAATTTCGCACTCTGTGGCAGAACACTTTGCCTCGGTGTAATGATAGAGGAATACCCAACTATTTGGGATAACCTATAAAGTAGCACTTGTTGGAAATATGCCCTAGAGGAAATAATAAATCGGTTATCATCATATTTCCTTGTTCATGATAATCATTAATTATCCATGCTAGAATTGTATTGATGGGAAACTCAGATACATGTGTGGATACATAGACAACAACGTGCCCCTAGTAAGCCTCTACCGGACTAGCTCGTTGATCGAAGATGGCTATGGTTTTCTAGCCATGGACATGAGTTGTCATTTGATAACGAGATCACATCATTAGGAGAATGATGTGATGGACAAGACCAAACAATGAACATAGCATATGATCGTATCAAGTTTATTGCTATTGTTTTCTGCATGTCAAGTATATATGTTCCTATGACCATGAGATCATGCAACTCACTTGTAAGGGCATATTTATCCCTATGTGGTTTTGGTGATTCATGATAATGCATTTGTGGACTAATTGTGTGCATTGAGCATTCCAGAGATCTCATGTCTAGGCACAAGATGATTCGGTGCCCCTCGGAGCCTATCAAAGATGACAGTTTTCTGCGCTTCCTTTCGGTGGATTTGAGTCGTAGGAAAGCCGTACTATTAAGAGGGGGTCCACTTCGGAAAGGTTAGGGTGGAATCAACACGTACACATCTCTTCCTTTGCACCACCTTTCCTTTGCTTCTTTGGAGCACCGGTCGTTTACCCTTGTCTCTGCGAAATGAAGGCTTCCACATGCTCAGTGTCTGTGGCATGCGGTAGTACTGCTCAAGGGAACAGTAGTACCGCAGGGCCTTGCGGTGGTACCACTCAAGGGAGCGGTAGTACCGCTCCTGGTGAGCGGTAGTACCGCTCGCTCTGGCTCTAACACTGGCGCGTGCGGAAGTAGGCGTGGAAGTAATTTTTTACTTCTACTACCACGCGGTAGTACCGCTCCCTGCGAGCGGTAGTACCGTGCCGGATTTTCGCACAGTCCTAAACTCAGCGGAAGTAGCCACGGACGTAATTTATTTAGTCCATGCCTTTCCAGCCCAGTTGAGCCCGGCCTTGCGGTAGTACCGCAAGGGCGCGCGGTAGTACCGCTTCGGCAGTTCTACCGCTCGTTGATATTCGCAACTGGGCCTCGTCTGGTCTCTGTCGTGCAAGCGGTAGTACCGCAACGTCAAGCGGTAGTACCACAACCCCTTGCGGTAGTACCGCAAGCGTGTGCGGTAGTACCACGTGTTGCGGGCTGAGTGGGTGGGTAACGGTTGGATCTTTCCCCCCACTATATAAAGGGGGTCTTCTTCCCCAAGAATACTACCTCTTCCCTCCCCAAGCTCCATTGTTTCTCAAAGCTCCATTTTCGCCCGATCTCTCTCCCTAGCCAATCAAACTTTTTGATTTTCTAGGGATTGGTTGAGAAGGCCCAGATCTACACTTCCACCAAGAGAAATTCTATTCCCCCACTAATCCCTTGCGGATCTTGTTACTCTTGGGTGTTTGAGCATCCTAGACGGTTGAGGTCACCGCGGAGCCATATTCCATTGTGGTGAAGCTTCGTGGTGTCATTGGGAGCCTCCAATTAAGTTGTGGAGATTGCCCCAACCTTGTTTCTAAAGGTTTGGTCGCCGCCTCCAAGGGCACCAATAGTGGAATCATGGCATCTCGCATTGTGTGAGGGCGTGAGGAGAATATGGTGGCCCTAGTGGCTTCTTAGGGAGCATTGTGCCTCCAGGCCGCTCGAACGGAGACGTACTTCCTCTCAAAGGGAAGGAACTTCAGTAACACATCCTCGTCTCCACCGGCTCCCCTCTTGGTTATCTCTTACTTTTCCTTGTGCAAGCTTATATTGTGTTATATCCCTTGCTTGCTTGTGTGCTTGTTGTTGTTACATCATATAGGTTGCTCACCTAGTTACATATCTAGACAACCTACTTTGATGCAAAGTTTAATTTGGTAAATAAAAGTTAAAAATTGTTAGTTGCCTATTCACCCCCCTCTAGTCAACTATATCGATCCTTTCAATTGGTATCAGAGCCTCGTCTCTTTATTAAGGACTTTGTCGTTCGAAGAGTATGGTTGATACCGTAGACGGTGGGGAGGAGCACTCCGGTGTGAATCTGTTCTCGTCTACGGCTGATGGGGGGTCCTTGGTCTCTCGTGAGGAGTTCAATGCGGCTTTGGACACATTGAAAACCTCCATGACGACCGAGGTTGAAGGCATGTTTAATAAGTTTTTAGAAGGCCTTTTATTATCCACCGCACGATGAAAGTGGGTGATCCCGCTAACAAGGTGACGGATGGTAACTCCAATAAGGGGGGAAGCTACGAGTGAACAAGTTCCTTTGCTTAGTGGTAGAAGTGGAAATGGCATCTTTTCCCATGTTGAACCTCCTATTACTTATGGAGGACCGGTTCCCTCCACGCATATGAATCATGTTGGTGCTCCTCCTAAGCTTGTGAAAAATGAGGATTTTGCCTCTTGGGTCTATCGCTTTAAACGTCATTTAAATCATAGTTCTACTAATCTTTGGAGAATTATTGAGCAAGGTTTCTACCCACATGACCCAAGCAACTTCACTCCTAGAGAAGTTGCGGATCATCAATTCAATGAGTCCGCTATCTTCATTCTCCAAGAAGCAATTCCACCCAAAGATATTGTGCATCTCCGACCTTTCACCATGGCCAAGGAAGCATGGCAACATGTTGTTTCCATTTACAAGGAAAGCGCAACCATTCAATGCTGAAACTTTGAAGTGGTGCAAGATGAAGCCGATGATTGCAATGAATGAACAT
Organism: Aegilops longissima; assembly: GCA_021605205.1. NCBI lineage: Eukaryota > Viridiplantae > Streptophyta > Magnoliopsida > Poales > Poaceae > Aegilops > Aegilops longissima. The sequence continues at coordinate 22,161,359 of CM038679.1, read as the reverse complement.
GAAGAACCTTGAGAGCATTACTGGAGATTAACCACTCTCGTGGTCTCACTTCGAGATCATGGGAGCAAGGATACAGATGACAATTGGATCAAGCGCAAGTTCCTCAAGGCCATGATGCCTTACCATAAGGCCATGTCCTCCTTCATCTGTCAGAGGCCGGACTTCCAGGCCTTGTCCTCAAGTGAAGTGTTGGATGAGTTTGTTGCAATGAGGATCTTGGACAAGACCGCCGACAATGCGGTGTTGCATTCTCAACGAGAAAAGAAGCCCAACCTTGCTTTGAAGGCCAAGGCTAGGGTGGAAGAAGAAGGTGAAGAGGAAGAAGCGGAGTGTTGCCCCGAAGATACCAAGTATGCATATGATGAGCACATGGCTCTCGCTTCACGGCAATTTTGGAGCAAGAAGAACTCAAGGCCCATGTCGGAGTAATGGACTACGGGTAGGCGAACCCGAGCCCATGAACCTTTCAAAAACATCAGGGCGGGCTGCGCCCCTCAAGACCCCAAGACAAAGGGCCGCCTTCAAAGAGTCGGCAACAGAGTCGCCGACTACCCCTCTCGGCCGAGTCCCAGAGGCGGCCTCGAGACAACCCGACTTCAAGACGGCGACCTCAGGACAAGCCGACTCCAAGCCAGCGACCTCCAGCGAGGCCGGCTACAGGGAGTCGGCCCGCGACCCACACCACCTCGCGCCTGGGCGACTATGGGGTAAAGCCGCCTTGCGGCCCATCCCTACCCTGCCCATAAAGGGCAGGTATGGCTACGGAGCGCCGTACCGACGGAGATCTACGTCCGGCGCAACACTGTTGCCATGCCGCCTCGACATCAGCGCCGTGGGCAGATTCCTCGACCCACGATGGCTGTCTCTGTCACGACCCAAAGGCGGCGGGACCGCTTTGTCGGCGGAGTACCAAGACGGCGAGCACCCCAAAGACGGACCCGATGGAGTCGGCCTCGAAGTCGGCCGGCCCCTCCCGCGGGATCCACGCGCCATTAACTGATTAAGACGAGGAATGGCAGCGGTGATCGCCGCCCGGCGGCGGCATGTTGCCATAACCCCATGACCAAGCTCGCGTCATTAGAAGCACGGCTCTGATAACTTGCAGCCGGCAAGACCCGCCACAAGGCGGACAAGGGCTGTCGGCCCCATCTTTGGCCCGTCGGCCCAGCCCTGGTCGGTGGGCCCGAGTCGATGGAGAAGACGGCGACTTAGAGACCGACGGCTTGGACCCACACCTGCCGGATTACGTTGTACCCCCCCTGGGTAGGCCTATATAAACCCCCCGGGGCACCCATGCAAAGGGTTGGAAGCTAGTAGTTTTAGACACACACATAGAGGGAGAGAAGAGCAAGCCGTGCCCTTCTCCTTCCTCACCCCAAACAGCTCAAGGAGCCTCTTGTACCCACTTTGCCATAGTGATCATGCGGAGACCCCGCAGAGCAGTAGTAGTGGTGTTATCTCCTCGGAGAGCCCTGAAGCTGGGTAAGATTCGCCGGCGAGCATGTCTTCGCCTCATCCCGTTTCCGGGCACCGGCGATGTTCTACTCGCCCCCTCCATGATAAGCCATCCTTTGGCATATGTCGCACCCAACCCCCGACATTTGGCGCCCATCGTGGGGCCTGGTGCACCGTCGTCCGGAGACCTGCTCTGGACGGGAACCCTCTTCCTCCCTGGCGAGCGCAGCCAGCCCGGCACGCCAGACGGAGTTTGCGCCGACGCGCTGCATGGCGCCGAGGTTGCCTGCGCGGCGAGTTGCCTCGCCAAACTTGTCGGCGAGGTTCGCCTCTCTAACGAGCCTGCATCCGACGCAGGCACGGACGGCCCCGAAAGCCTCCTCGCGGGCCTCCTCGAGCAGCTCCACGTCGACGGCGAGCCTGCCGCCGACCTGGAGTCCGTAGGCTCCACTGACCCGATGCTGGTCGACTCCGACACCGCGTCGCTCGACGCGTTCCCCACCAACGTGGTGATCTACGACGAGCCTCTCCCTCGTGCAGAGAGCGGCGGGAGCAACGTCACAGAAGTACTCGTCATCAGTCACGGCGAGCCCTCCGGCGGGGGGGCTCGTGACCCTCTCGACGCTGTTCTGCATGACCTGACCGCCTCCTTTCTGGAGGATGCCGAACGCTGGAGGCACGCCTCCTTCAGCTCCTCGTAGGCGCACAGAAGCTGGCAAGCATGAGACGCTTGTCGGAAGCCTATCAGCGCGAGATGGATCGCGCTGTGGGCGGCTCGCCGGCTCCGACTGGGCCTAGCCGCCTAGGCGCGGCTCGGCAGCGCGGCGCGGTCATCGCCAGTCTGTTTGGGACCAGTCGCCTTGTGTACGCCACGCCTGCGGAGAACATTCGCGCTGCCCAGGCGGCGGCGGACGAGCTGGATAACTTCGAGGGCGAGGAGCGCCACCTGATGACGGAGCGAGTCCAGCAGCTCCTCGTCGCGCCGCCGCAAGCCAAAGCCGGCTACCGCCGCACGGAGGCGCCACGACGACAACACGGCGACTTGCCTCCTCGCCGAGATCAAGGCGCGACATCTCGGACGCCGACTGGCGGCGTCCGCGGAAGAAAGAACCAGGATCCGGCTGTCAGCCATAGCCGGACTCACATCTCCATCGAGCGCGACGAAGACGGCCGCCCAAGAGCAGTGGAGCGGCGGGACGACTATCAGCCTCCTCCTCCCCGCAGAGAAAGGCGAGTCTCCCCGCCACCCGTCGAGCATCCGACTCTCGGCGACCGCCTTGGCCGCCGAGAGGGAGTCGGAGAGAACGACGCCCGCCACCGGATCGAGCGACTCCACCGATCCCTGGTGCTAGAAGAAGAAGATGAGTTGGGCCCGCCCTGTTTCGGACCTCGCATCCGAGACGAGCCCTTCCCCCGAGGATTCACACTCCCCCGAGACACCCCGAGACTCCCCCGAGACATCTCGGACGCCGACTGGCGGCGTCGATCTGCTGGAAGAGGGCCAGCTGCTAGCACTCAGCCGGTCCAGTATCTACCAGCAGAGCCTGCGCCACTACTATAACAAGAAGGTCAAGCCAAGATCATTCCTAGAGGGCGACCTTGTGCTCCGGCTGATCCAGCGAACAGCCGGCCAGCACAAGCTGTCGGCGCCTTGGGAAGGACCGTTCATCAATAGTAAAGTGTTGGGCAACGACTCCTACGACCTGATCGACGCTCAGAAGCCCCGAGCACGCAAGAGGGACGACTCCGGCAAAGAGACGGAGCGGCCATGGAATGCGAATCTCCTCCGAAGATTTTTACAGTTGATGCAGTATGTACCATGCTACACTTTTGCGTTTGAAATACCAAGACTCCGGCCCCCCCGAGACGAGCTCGGGGACTGCCCTCTTTTGTTATCTATATGATAAGAATTATGCCTTTGAGTATGTTACCCTTCGATTATGATGTTTGGCACGGGCTCGACTAGTCGGCCCGGGACTCGCCGCTTTGAGCTATGAAGTGCTTCACGAAGTCCGACAAGTAGCGTCGGTGCCCAAGCCGTCTCTGTCGGAAGCCGCAGCTCATGAGCGGCTGCTTGGTGGACAGGAGTAAGGTAAGCGGCGCCCACGAAAAAAATGGCTAAGGATACAAAGCATACACATAGTTTAAATCGGCGCCCAGCCCATTTCGTGAAACCGACTCTTAAGAAGCCAGCTTGCCGTTTTCTACCCAACTTGCTTAAACGACTCAAAATGGCCAAGTACTTGCCTTCTCAAAGTAGCCAAGCACTTGACCTAGACGGCAATCCGCAGAGCGGTTGACCGACGGGCAAGGCAACATCTAAGGGAAGGCGGCAAAGGAAAAAGCCACAAGAGCAATAAGCAAGGAAAGATAAAATTAGAATAATATTTACACAAACTTAGGCCCTTGGCCGGATCTTCGAACAGAGGTTCAGAATACACCCATGGTGGAATTGTGCGAATTAACAAAGTTCTTTGAAAGACTAACAAACAGATAAAATAAAGCCAAGGCAGCGCCTAAGAAGCAGCGGATGGGGTTGGAAGGCCGGAGGTGGCGGCGGCGTCAAAGCCGGGCGGCTGGGCGGCAGTCTCGGTTTGATCGTCTCTGGCAGCGGCTGGCTCGGATGGGCGCGACTTCGTTCTTTGGAGGCGCGGTCGAGCTGAGGCTGGCCGCCCGCTCCGCCTTCCGCACCTCCATGCCGTCTCCGTCCTCCGCCTCGTCTTCATCCTCGGTGCTGGAGTCGATCACCTCCGCTGAGTCCTCGCCAGTAGTCCGGTTCATCCCAACCACTCGGCGGTGCTTCCCACCGTCTTCAGCCCGCCAGGGCGAAGACATCGGTGTCTGTGTAGTCGGCGATCGCCGCCAGACGCCGACGAGGGCCCTCCGGCCTGCAGCTCCGCTGGGCTTCGACCGAACACGCCAGCCGGTCAGTGTCGAGCCACGATACCACGCCTTGACGAACTCCGTGGCTCGGCGAGCTCCAGCCGAGCCGCGGAGCCTTCCAAGCCTCAAGACGCCCAGCCGTGACCTCCAGCCGGTCGGCGGTCCGGTGGAGGCGCTGAATCGCATGTCCGCCACAAGGCAGCAATCGCTGGGCCCGACACGCTGAAGATGCGCAGATTGATGTGACAACATGCAGACGAGCCTCAATGCTCAGGAGCTGCTCGTCAAGGGTCCGGGGGGCGTTGGCTGCGATCTCAGCGCCACTCGCCCTCCGCGCCTCGCGCTCGGCCTCGATGGCCTGATTGGCCGCCTGCGTATGACCAGGGAAGAAGTCTGCCAAGAAGAAGAAAAGCAAGTTAGAAAAAACAGGAGCCGGCTTAACCCATAGTCGGCAACCCAAAAGAGAAAGTAAAGCAAACTTACCATCGACGATATCTTCGATTTCATGGAAGCCGGAGGTCAGCTGCGCTTCCTCAGCGGGTCCAGCGGAGCGCCGCTCTCGACCCGCCAGAGGGCGGCCTCTTTCTTCTCCGCCTCAGCCCGCGCCGCCTTGAGCAGCTCCCTCTGCTCCGCCAGCTGCATAGCCAGCAGGCCGCGCTCTGCGGCGAGCTTGCCGCACTCCTCCTCTTTGGCGCGCAAGGCGGTCTCGGCCGTACCCAGCTGCCCCCGCAGAGCGGCGTTGGACTTTGAAGAATAAAAAGAAGAAGGACGCGAAGTCGTCGCTTAAGAAGGTCGCCAGAAGATCCGCCCGATCACAGCAGCAATCGGCCCAATCTCGGGACTATAGGACGCTTGAGTGCGCCAAATACTTCGCCAAGAAGGAAACTCACCGGGCTCCTCCCGGTCAGCAGCCAACTTGTTCAGTTCTTCAACGTTGCGGTTGAAGGCGGTAGCGCGGAGGTTGTGATATTCCTGTAACAAGGATTCCAGACACAGATAAAAACTTGGAAGTAAGCAAATAAAGTTCGGGCCGCTTTTGCTCGGCCAACCAAACTCATGATTACACCCCAGGAGGAGGCCGCGCCTTCTGCACGAGAAGATCAAGAGAAAATTCAGAAATGAAACATACCCGCACGGCGGATCGCGATGCCAGGTGCGCCTTGGAAAGGTTCTGGAGGGCGGCGCCTTCAGCCCGCAGCTTCGCTTGGACGTCCAGGAGCGCCGTGTTCAGCAGGCCCGTGCCACCTCCTCGCACCCACCCAACGGGCGCGGCGCTTGTCGCCTCAGCGTCGGGGATGGCCGAGCTGGCGGCGCCGGTCTCCAAGGGGCGCGGCGCCGAGGTCGCCTTCTCAAGACGGCGCCGCGCTGGCGAGGCGACTTGAAGAAGCAGCTGCGCCACGGCTTCGTCGTCGGTCGGCGGCACGGGTGGGTCCGCCGGCTGTTTGCCTCGCGCGACCTCAGACTGCGGCGGAGGCGGCGGAGGTGGCGCGAACGCGCCCAGCGAAGAGACCTCGCCGCCTTCCCTCCCTGCGACGGGGACCTCACCACCGACTCCCTCCGACTGCCCCGTGAACTCCGGCGGTGGTGGCGCTGAGCTCAGCGGAGTGACGAGCAGCGCCGACTGAAGGCGCGCGGCCTCCTCGGCTTGCCTTTTTGCTGCAGCAGCGGCTTCGACCGCCTTCTCGGCCTCCGCCTTCTCTCGACGGGCGGCCTCCTCCTCGTCGCGCTTCTCCTGCGCATTCCGCTCTGTTGCCTCCCGAGGGCGCCGCAGGTCAACCCGCCGACCGCTGGTGGACGTCTCCGCCGACCCCATGACGGATGCGGCGGCGACCCTCTCCAAAGTGAGGGGAGCCCTGATGAGAAAAAAAGGACATGAGAAGACTCGGGCAAGACGGACCAGAAGAAAACAAGACAGAATAAAAAGATACTTACGCGGAGACCAGCGGTGGTTTCTTCACCTCCTTGCGGAAGCGGTTAGCCTTCACGACCGCTTCTTCGCGATGTGTCGCGGCGGCCGCTCCCCTGAATTTTTTGGCATGGCCGCTTGGCTGACTCGGCCCGGCCCGGCGTTTCTTCGCGCCGCCTCGACCCCCCAAGGCGGCGGAGGAGCTCGCGCCTGGATGGCCGGCTCTCTGCTGGCGGCGGGGGGCGACTTCATCATCGGGCCAGTCTGCAAAAGTGGCCGAGGGCCTGAAGTCGTCGGCCCCTCCCCCTCCCTCGGCGTCGGCCTCCATCGCCGCCACGCCCAAGTCGGGGTCGTCGGCGTCGCTCTCCGCCCGGTCGGGGACGAAGTCATGAGCCGGCCCCGCGGCGCCGGTCGAGGGCGGCATGAGAGGATTCTGAGTCAGAAGAGACCAAGGAAAGTAAGAGCCGGATCCGGCTAAGGAAGGAAACAGAGAAGCAAGAGACAACTTACCATCGGCGGGGGATTGGCGCGCGAGTATGGCTCCTTGCCGAAATGCCATTCCTCCGTGAGGTCGCAGTTCGCCAATGTCACAACCCTAGAGCTTGCTTGTAACTAGTGGCATTGCATCCATGCATTATGTTTAATTTTCATGAAATCTGAAATGGGGATGACCAAGCCCTAGCACCAAAGCAATTCAAATAGGTTCAACTAAGAAATATTCTTCAATGAACCCAAATGGCCTTCAAAAATGTTCACCATTTTTGGAAAAATGCTGGAAACAGTAACCAAAGATGTTGCACATTTTTCCATGACATTTGGATCTTTGAATTAAATCATAAGTATTTGAATTTGGACATTTAAATTCTATAAAATATTTTAAATGTCCAAATACTCCTAAACTGAAATGTTCCATGTTAGATATATTCTATACATTGGGCATGCACAGTTTGGTGATTTTTGAAAGTGCCTGGATATTTTTAATAAAGCCGCAGAGTTTTCAGAATAATAGAAAACATGATTAAATAGAAATAGGAGAGAGAGAGAAGCCACTTGGGCCGCCACTACAGCAGCCCACTTACTCCTGCCCAGCTCCTCCAGCCGGCCCACCCCACCTGGCAAGTGCCAGTCGTCGCCTAGCTCTGCCAGTAGGCAGAGGAGGGACACGGCGCACGCGCCCGAGCTCGCCACGCCTCCTCCCTGCTCGCCTGCCTAATCGAAGGGCCTCGAAGCCCCTCCTCGGCGCCGCTCCGGACCCCCTGGACCCTCTCTGTTTCCCCCTCGCTCTCTGGTTCCCTCTCCCCTTCCCTGGCTCTCTTACGAACACCACCACGGCCATCGCCTCCCCCTCGTACCCTCGAGTAGTCCACGAGCTCCGCCGTGCCGCCCTCGCCCTCCCGCCGTCACGCGACCGAGAAGCCCCGCGCGCCGCCCGACGCCTTTCCCTCCTCGACCCGCTTGGCCGCCGTCGCCCGATTCGTCGGCTCCGGACCGTCCCCGACCTCGCCGACGACGCCATCGGACTCGCTGTGAGCACCCGCGTTGTTTCCCCCTTCTCCCCTGGTCGCACCCGCCCTCTAGGCCGTAGCCCTGCCGTGGCCGAGCTTCCCCTTCCGCCGGCCATGTCGCCGCCGTCCCTGCAGACGCTTGAACTCGATTAGGAGCACGTCACCGCGCTCGGGAAGCCACTAGGAGCATAACGCACACGCTAACTTGCCCTCCCGTGCACCACAGCGCCAACCCCGCACTCACCCGACCTCCGGCGCGCCATGAAACTCACTTCCCATGAGCTCCGACCACCCCGCGACCTCCCACCTGCTCCGTTCGATGCGCGCGAGTGAGGGCCTCCTCCCTGTGCCTTTCTCTTACCCAGCCGCCGCCTGTAGCGCAGCCCCGGCGAACATCCGTCGTGTTTCGGGTCGCCGCCGGCCGAACTCCGGTGGCCGGTGACGTGGCACGCTATTAGCCACTAATGACCCAGCTAAACCAACCCTAGTGCCACGCCATGTGGGCCTCAAGCGCCTGATTAGTTTAATTTAATTTTCTGTTTAGATTAATTCATAACCCACTGGGACCCACACGTCAGCATTGACTTTGCTGACGCGGCCGTTGACTGGTCCCACATGTCATCCACCCAAACCAGCCCTGTTACACTGACCCGTGGGTCCCAGCCGTCAGGTTTGACCTGGGCTGGCGCCTTTGACTTGCGGACGCCACCCTAACGCACTGATGACGCAATAACTAGTTTTCTGGATTTATTATAATTCAGGAAATTTCAGAAAATACCCCAAACTTCTAAAATTCATAGAAATTCAATCGTAACTCCAAATTAAACAAATTATATATGAAAAATGATCAGAAAAATATGAAGAATCTGTTTATGCCATGATCATGCATGTTTGAACAAGTTAACCTCACTGAATAGGATGAATCATGATTAGGGTAATTCATGAAATAACATTTGGAGTTGGAATTTGTTCTTGTTTGAATTCCACTTCAATTAACTTGGCTAGATATTGCATTAGGTGAATTCAGTACCTTAACATGACATGTCATTCATGTGAATGTGCATTGCATTGATTGTGTTCTCTCTTGTTTGCCGGTAATTGTCCCCTCTCAGTAGACGACGTACCAACGATGAATTCGATGACACCGATGAAGAACTATATTATCTTCAGAAGTGCCAGGCAAGCAAAACCCCCTTGTTCATTCCGATATAATCCCACTCTCTCGCTCCTGCTCTATTTTACTGCATTAGGACAACAACGACTCATGTGTTACTTGCTGCGGTAGCTGAACCCTTTATCCTCTGCATGACCTGTCATTCCACAGTAATTAGATGAAACCCACTAGCATGAGTAGGAGTTGTTTGAGCCCTGTTGTGCCTACTCATTCATGCCTGTTGTCATGCCTGCTACTGCTTAGAGTTGAGTCAGGTCTGGTTCATCGGGGATGAATCGGAGTTGTGTGAACATGTCCTACTGTGTGTGAGCTAAGTGTGTGAACACGATTTGGTAAAGGTAGCGGTGAGAGGCCATGTAGGAGTACATGGTGGGTTGTCTCATTGCAGCCGCCCTCAGAACTGAGTTCGGGTTTGTGATCCATGATCAGCTTACTACCACGCATTGGGCCCAAAACCAATGGACCATCTCGGCTTCTTGACCACCCTTGTCCTCAGTCCGGGAGTTGCAAGTAGTTTCTGGTGTTTGTAGCATGCTGGGGGCCGCACGCAACGCTGACCTTAGGGGTGGGTTGTGTTGCGGTAGGCACGTGGCCTGTGTACCGATTCGCCTGCTGGTGTCTCGGAACCCCGCACACATCGTTCGGGGCTGTATGGGAAACCTCGGCGGACTCCTGCGGATGGAACCCGAATAGGCGATAAACCCGGACTAGGGACTTGAGTGTTTAGGTAGGCCGTGGCCGACACCCACGTTGGGCTTCCGCTTGAAGGTTGCCGAGTACATGTCGTGTAAACGGCGGTAAGTGGTGAGAGCGTGTGTGAAGAAGTACACCCCTGCAGGGTTAATATGATCTATTCGAATAGCCGTGTCCACGGTAAAGGACTTCTGGGTTGCCTATATCAGTTCATAGACAAGTGAAAGTGGATACTCTAAAATGCGCAAGATAAGCGTGAGTTCTATGGATGGCGTTCTCGTAGGGAGACGAGAGCGGGTCCATAGTGGTGTATTGATATGGTGAATATGTGGACTCGTGTGCGCCACCCAAAAGAGTTACTTGCAGTCGTAGTTCGGGATAGCCACCGAGTCAAAGCTGGCTTGCTGCAGTCAAACTCCACCACCCCCTTTTGATAATGATGCATTTATAGTTAATTCTGATGTAAGTCTTGCTGAGTACAATTGTACTCACGTTTGCCTATTTTATGTTTTTTGCAGAGAGACGTCGGTCTCGCTAGTAGTTCCGCTTGGACTTCGACGTTTAGCTTGTTACCTCAGCTACGATCTTGTGCCCACGGCAGGATCTGGTAGATAGTCAGGCTTCTCAGCCTTTTTCATTTATAGTTGTCTGTACTCAGACATGTTTAGCTTCCGCTTGTGCTTTGACTTGTATGCTCTGAGTGTTGGGTCATGAGACCCATGTTTGTAATATATCGCTCCTCGGAGCCTAATGAATAAATATTGAGACGTAGAGTTATGTTGTGATGCCATGTTGTATTTACACATATTGAGCATATTGTGTGTATGTTTGAAATGCTTGGTATGTGTGGGATCCGACAATCTAGTTGTTTATCCTTGGCAGCCTCTCATATGGGGAAATGTAGTCTCATGCCTCTGAGCGATAGTAGTCCGCTACAGCCCGGTTCATCGGAGTCCTGCTAGCCCAGCAATACTGCTTGGACATTTGACTGGCCGTCATGTGTTTCACTTCATTCCTATGTCTGTCCCTTCGGGGAAATGTCACGCGGTGATATTCGGAGTCCTGCCTAGCCTGCTACAGCCCGGGATACCGGAGTCCTGTTAGCCCAGTGCTACAGCCCGAATTCATACGTTGATGACCGACATGCTCGAGGTGATTCATGTATGCCTGTCCCCATGGGTTAGCGCCGCTTTGGGTTCACGACTAGCCATGTCGGCCCGGGTTCTTTGTCATATGGATGCTAGCGACACTATCATATACGTGAGCCAAAAGACGCAAACGGTCCCGGGCCATGGTAAGGCGACACCCGTGGGAATACCGTGCGTGAGGCCGCAAAGTGATATGAGGTGTTACCGGCTAGATCGATGTGATTTGGAATCGGGGTCCTGACAGCGTTGGTATCAGAGCCTGACTGCCTGTAGGATTACCAAGCCAAACTGGTCGAAGTTGTGTCTAGAAATTCTTTAGTTATGTAAGGGAATTGATTGTGGAAGGGAACGTAAGGCTCTTTTTACTCCTTATATCTCATGGCCCTCTGATCTGAGTCAACCTCTTCTCTTCTACGGGGTTTAAGAACTAGGCTTCTCATCTATCTATTAGGATGACGTGTTACTAATCCATAGACCTTTAAGATTGTTGGATTTAAGCCCCAGTTCAGTTCCTACCATTTCTGTATGATAACTGTTGATCTCGGAACCTTGATATGATGTTGTTAAGTGGTTATGCCACCATTTTTGCAGGATGTCTCAAATCATTTTGAGCATTTACAGCCGTTATGTTGTTCGAGTCATCCCAGGTCTCTAAATAGTCTGATGCATTTGCAAATCCTTTCTTTCCATTCCCGATGTCCTTCATGGTCAGAATAAGCACACTAACCGGTGCGTCGAGGTAATTTATTGCCTTGACATATATGTTGGAGCTATTATTATGACCCTAGGTGTTTAGGAAGTCACCTAGCAATTTAGCAATGCTTTTGTATCCCCAGTGTGATGATTCTGGCCATCATTCTCGAAAGCATCCCGTGATGTTATTAGTTAGTAGGCATTCTACTCCTGGGTTCTTGAACCTGAGATTCACCTTACCTCATGTTGATAGTATTTGCTAGTCCCTTAGGATATTAGTAACCTTTGCATTAGCCCTCGAGGTCCATGGTATTTCCTTCTTCCAAATACCATGAACTGCTTATGGCAAGAAGTTCTTTTGAACCAAAAGATCACAACCAGAGTGCTCTTGAGGAGTACTCCATTCATATTGTGACTCTGCCAATTCTACCTTTCCGCATGGGTTATCCAGAAGAAATGTTGAGCTTTGCTCGACATACTAACCTATGCATCCACAGCTCAGAAAGTATATGCTCCTCGAATTGTTCCTCCTTAGTTGTATTCTGACCCCCGCCTGTCAATTGATAGTCAAGGGTATGCGTGCATTCATTATCGATGCCTATTACTCTTGTAGTCCGTCAAGCCACTCTATTCCGGAATGACTAGGAGAAACAAACTCCAGTACCTCATCCATATCCAGGATTGGGTCAAAGCAGTTGTATTCCGCAGATCAAAGTGCCCATCCAGCTTTTGATTCTGTTCTACCCTGAAGTATTACCCACTTTATGTCAGGAACGTCATGAGAATTGCACCTTCTCTTATGACTTCTTGACGTAGTGATACTTCTCGCTATCATTATTCATTCCTCGGTCCCGTGTTGATGCAACCGGAATGTCGACAAGTGAATTGTGATGTGTGAAATCAATACTCCGAGCAACTCGTTGTTTGGCAGCTAATGGACAATATCCTCATTCTTAGCGTGTTGGTTATTAAATCATCATCCTAAGATTGATCGTGCTACCCAGTCCTTATTTTTGGTGCACACTTCGATTGATGAGTTAGGATTATATCAATCCCTTGCTCATTTGATCATATCATCTTGCCCTCAAAGCAAGATTGTTCTCGAGCTTAGTAAGATACCGGTGGTTCGTGACTTTCCAAATATCTTCTTGGAAGTGTTACCGGGTTGTTTCTTGACTGTTATGTTGAGCTCGTGATCAAGTTGGTCTCTTGTGAACCACCCTTTCTCCAAGAATCTGTGTTGGATATCCCTGAGCTAGTTGGTTAAGCTAGACAATAACTTGGAGAGTTGGAAGATAAAAGCTTGCCTAGCTTAGTTCGTTCCAAAGGGATATTCTTGTGTAGTGTGTGTTGAAGAAAGATGATATCTTCATCGATTGGTCCCTGTGATCAGTTGCTGGACCTATTGTCTTATCAATCCTTTGATTTGAGTGTGGGTTATCGCCAAATCAAATCAGTACCATCGATGTTCGTAATGTTGTCTTACTCGTGGTTGAACCCTCGAGCATACACCATTATATCTTTTGGTCCGACCAATGCTATCACCGTGTTCACATGATGGTGGAAGTCCAGTGATTTGGAAATTCCGATGAGTTGCTGTTGAGCCCATCAGTAGCATTTTGTCTCCCCCATGAGTCATGTTGAACATCAACCTAGTGCTGGAAACTTTGTAAGCATTTCTTCGTGTTTCGTTCATGAAGCATATGTTTGGATGAAAGTAGCGACTTCCTCTAATTCATGTGCATCTGATGTAAGTTGCCGCCATGAATTCGAGAAAGATTGTTTTGTTTCCTTTGGAATCATCCCAAATCAGTCATGCACACGTGCGCAGTATTCTGTAGTCTGGAGACTTGCAACCTTCATTCTATATGTATTCCTAGCACACCAAGCCACTGATTGATTTGTTCAAGGAAAAGGAGTTGTTGTGCAAATCCTAGGTCATGCACAAGACTTCAATATCCTCGATTATGGTTCCCCACCTGAACTCGGTAGCGTTTTATTATAAGACTACTAGGTGGTAATGCTTGTCTAGGACAGCATGTCCACATGTGTGTAGCAGAACCAGCTCATGTTTTGGGAGCTTGCTATCGTAGTTCATATCCCGAGAATCTCGCAACGTCATCTCGTCGATTTGTGTTGCAACCTTTCCTTTTCGGATATGCTGAGTCTGAAGTATCCTATTACCAATCGGATCTGAATCTCGGGCAGATATGATGGTTGGAACATTCCAACAGTTGCATTTCGTCCCCAGCTTGCACCGTCCTTGTGCCATTTTCACTATGGGCTGCCCTCCTGGGCAGTTGTTGTTTAGGATCATCCTCAAAAGTGGACTTACCATGGGTCCCATCCATTTCCGATGATAAGCAAATCATCCATTGTGTTGTCTTCAACAAGGTAGTCCACATCATCCATTCTAGTCCGAGTATGTCATTCTTTCGAACTCTTTCAAATGATCGATTGTGATTGCCTTAGGCTGGTATAAAGAGTTCCAATGATCTATGGATCAAAAGTAATTCTTTTTGCCACTTAAGGGAATAATTCTACGAGTCACCTCTCCTAAGGTCTCCCGTTTTGGAACCATGGAAACTTCCCTCGCTATTTTGAAACACTCATAAAATTGTTTCCTCCGTCCTTACTGATGCATGTCTTACCTCTCCGCGCCAGAAATGTTTTTATGTCTCATTCCATGAGTTGATTCTGAGTGCTTGACCTTCGAGGAGATCAATTCCCGTGGAGTTTCTTTCTGTCGTCGCCGTGTTGGATGAAGTTCTCAAAGCAAAGACGTCAAGATCAATATGAAGAAATGAATCAACATCTTCGAGAAGGGCAAATGGATCATGTAGATTGTGATAGTTCTGTGACTCCCCTTTTCCTCTTACCTCACGTCTTGAATCTCGGGGCGAGATTCTTGTTTAGTGGGGGTGAGTTGTCACAACCCTAGAGCTTGCTTGTAACTAGTGGCATTGCATCCATGCATCATGTTTAATTTTCATGAAATTTGAAATGGGGATGACCAAGCCCTAGCACCAAAGCAATTCAAATAGGTTCAACTAAGAAATATTCTTCAATGAACCCAAATGGCCTTCAAAAATGTTCACCATTTTTGGAAAAATGCTGAAACAAGAACTGAGATGTTGCACATTTTTCCATGACATTTGGATCTTTGAATTAAATCATAAGTATTTGAATTTGGACATTTAAATTCTATAAAATATTTTAAATGTCCAAATACTCCTAAACTGAAATGTTCCATGTTAGATATATTCTATACATTGGGCATGCACAGTTTGGTGATTTTTGAAAGTGCCTGGATATTTTTAATAAAGCCGCAGAGTTTTCAGAATAATAGAAAACAGGATTAAATAGAAATAGGAGAGAGAGAGAAGCCACTTGGGCGATTACTGCAGCCCACTTACTGGCCCAGCTCCTCCAAATTGCCCAGCCCACCGGGCAAGTGCCGGCTCGTCGCCACCTCGCCAAGAGGCGAGAGGAGGGACACGCGCACGCGCCCGAGCTCGCCACGCCTCCTCCCTGCTCGCCTGCCTCATCGAAGGGCCTCGAAGCCCCTCCTCGGCGCCGCTCCGGACCCCCTGGACCCCCTCTGTTTCCCCCTCGCTCTCTGGTTCCCTCTCCCCTTCCCTGGCTCTCTCACGAACACCACCACGGCCATCACCTCCCCCTCGTCCCCTCGAGCAGTCCACGAGCTCCGCCGTGCCGCCCTCGCCCTCCCCGCCGTCACACGCGACCGGAGAAGCCCCGAAGCGCCGCCCCGACGCCTTTCCCCTCCTCGGACCCGCCGGTCGCCGTCGCCCGATTCGTCGGCTCCGGACCATCCCCGACCTTGCCGACGACGCCATCGGACGCGCTGTGAGCACCCGCGTCGTCTCCCCCTTCTCCCCTGGTCGCGCCCGCCCTCTAGGCCGTAGCCCTGCCGTGGTCGAGCTTCCCCTGCCGCCGGCCATGTTGCCGTCGTCCCTGCCGCCGCTTGAACTCGATTAGGAGCGCGTCACCGCGCTCGGGAAGCCACTAGGAGCATAACGCACACGCTAACTTGCCCTCCCATGCACCACAGCGCCAACCCCGCACTCACCCGACCTCCGGCGCCGCCGCGACCTCACTTCCGGTGAGCTCCGACCACCCCACGACCTCCCACCTGCTCCGTTCGATGCGTGCGAGTGAGGGCCTCCTCCATGTGCCTTTCTCTTGCCCAGCCGCCGCCTGTAGCGCAGCCCCGGCGAACATCTGCCATGTTTCGGGTCGTCGCCGGCCGAACTCCGGTGGCCGGTGACGTGGCACGTCATTAGCCACTAATGACCCAGCTAAACCAACCCTAGTGCCACTGCCATGTGGGCCCTGCGCCTGATTAGTTTAATTTAATTTTCTGTTTAGATTAATTCATAACCCACTAGGACCCACACGTCAGCATTGACTTTGCTGACGCGGCCGTTGACTGGTCCCACATGTCATCCACCCAAACCAGCCTGTTACATCGACCCGTGGGTCCCACCGTCGAGTTTGACTGGCTGGCGCTTTGACTTGTTGGCGCCACCACGACGACCGATGACGCAATAACTAGTTTTCTGGATTTATTATAATTCAGGAAATTTCAGAAAATACCCCAAACTTCTAAAATTCATAGAAATTCAACCGTAACTCCAAATTAAACAAATTATATATGAAAAATGATCATAAAAATATGAAGAATCTGTTTATGCCATGATCATGCATGTTTGAACAAGTTAACCTCACTGAATAGGATGAATCATGATTAGGGCAATTCATGAAATAACATTTGGAGTTGGAATTTGTTCTTGTTTGAATTCCACTTCAATTAACTTGGCTAGATATTGCATTAGGTGAATTCAGTACCTTAACATGACATGTCATTCATGTGAATGTGCATTGCATTGATTGTGTTCTCTCTTGTTTGCCGGTAATTGTCCCCTCTCAGTGGACAACGTACCGACGATGAATTCGATGACACCGATGAAGAACTATATTATCTTCGAAGTGCCGCAAGCAAAACCCCTTGTTCATTCCGATATAATCCCACTCTCTCGCTCCTGCTCTATTTTACTGCATTAGGACAACAACGACTCATGTGTTACTTGCTGCGGTAGCTGAACCCCTTTATCCTCTCGCATGACCTGTCATTCCACAAGAATTAGATGAAACCCACTAGCATGAGTAGGAGTTGTTTGAGCCTGTTGTGCCTACTCATTCATGCTTGTTGTCATGCCTGCTATCGCTTAGAGTTGAGTCAGTCTGGTTCATCGGGATGAATCGGAGTTGTGTGAACATGTCCTCTGTGTGTGAGCTAAGTGTGTGAACACGATTTGGTAAAGGTAGCGGTGAGAGGCCATGTAGGAGTACATGGTGGGTTGTCTCATTGCAGCCGTCCTCGGGAACTGAGTTCGTGTTTGTGATCCATGATATAGTTACTACCACGCATTGGGCCCAAACCAATGGACCCTCTCGGCTTCTTGACCACCCTTGTCCTCATCCGAGTTGCAAGTAGTTTCGTGTTTGTAGCATGTTTGGGGCGCACGCAACGCTGACCTTAGGGGTGGGTTGTGTTGCGGTAGGCACGCGGGTCTGGTGTACCGATTCGCCTGCTGGTGTCTCGGGAACCCTGCACACATCGTTCGGGCTGTATGGGAAACCTCGGCGGACTCCTGCGGATGGAACCCGAATAGGCGATAAACCTGGACTAGGGACTTGAGTGTTTAGGTAGGCCGTGGCCGACACCCACGCTGGGCTTCCGCTGAAGGTTGCCGAGTACATGTCGTAAACGGCGGTAAGTGGTGAGCGCGTGTGAAGAAGTACACCCTGCAGGGTTAATATGATCTATTCAATAGCCGTGTCCACGGTAAAGGACTTCGGGTTGCCTATATCAGTTCATAGACAAGTGAAAGTGGATACTCTAAAATGCGCAAGATAAGCGTGAGTGCTATGGATGGCGTTCTCGTAGGGAGACGAGAGCGGGTCCATAGTGGTGTATTGATATGGTGAATATGTGGACTCGTGTAGCGCCACCCAAAAGAGTTACTTGCGTTGTAGTTCGATAGCCACCGAGTCAAAGCTGGCTTGCTGCGATCAAACTCCACCACCCCTTTTGATAATGATGCATTTATAGTTAATTCGATGTAAGTCTTGCTGAGTACAATTGTACTCACGCTTGCCTATTTTATGTTTTTTGCGAGAGACGCGTCGGTCTCGCTAGTAGTTCCGCTTGGACTTGACGCTTAGCTTGTTACCTCAGCTACGATCTTGTGCCCTCGGCAGATCTGGTAGATAGTCGCTTCTCAGCCTTTTTCATTTATAGTTGTCTCGTACTTAGACATGTTTAGCTTCCGCTTGTGCTTTGACTTGTATGTTTCGAGTGTTGGGTCATGAGACCCATGTTTGTAATATCTCGCCCCTCGGAGCCTAATGAATAAATATTGAGGCGAGAGTTATGTTGTGATGCCATGTTGTATTTACACATATTGAGCATATTGTGTGTATGTTTGAAATGCTTGGTATGTGTGGGATCCGACAATCTAGTTGTTTATCCTTGGCAGCCTCTCATATGGGGAAATGTAGTCTCGTGCCTCGAGCGATAGTAGTCCGCTACAGCCCGGTTCACCGAGTCTCGCTAGCCCAAAGACTACTGCTTGGACATTTGATCGGCGGCATGTGTTTCACTTCGTTCCTATGTCATCCCTTCGGGAAATGTCACGCGGTAATATTCGAGTCCTGCCTAGCTCTGCTACAGCCCGGGATACCGGAATCCTGTTAGCCCAGTGCTACAGCCCGAATTCATACGTTGATGACCGACATGCTCGAGGTGATTCATGCATGCCTGTCCCCATGGGTTAGCGCCGCTTTGGGTTCACGACTAGCCATGTCGGCCCGGTTCTTTGTCATATGGATGCTAGCGACACTATCATATACGTGAGCCAAAAGACGCAAACGGTCCCGGCCATGGTAAGGCGACACCGTGGGAATACCGTGCGTGAGGCCGCAAAGTGATATGAGGTGTTACCGCTAGATCGATGTGATTTGGAATCGGGTCCTAACAACGTTGGTATCGAGCTTTGACCGTCAGAGGATTACCAAGCCAAACTGGTCAAGTTGTGTCTAGAAATGCTTTAGTTATGTAAGGGAATTGATTGTGGAAGGGAACGTAAGGCTCTTTTTACTCCTTATATCTCATGGCCCTCTGATCTGAGTCAACCTCTTCTCTTCTACGGGGTTTAAGAACTAGGCTTCTCATCTATCTATTAGGATGACGTGTTACTAATCCATAGACCTTTAAGATTGTTGGATTTAAGCCCCAGTTCAGTTCCTACCATTTCTATATGATAACTGTTGATCTCGGAACCTTGATATGATGTTGTTAAGTGGTTATGCCACCATTTTTGCAGGATGTCTCAAATCATTTTGAGAATTTACAGCCGTTATGCTGTCCGAGTCATCCCAGGTCACTAAATAGTCTGATGCATTTGCAAATCCTTTCTTTCCATTCCCGATGTCCTTCATGGTCAGAATAAGCACACTAACCAAAAGGCCGAGGTAATTTATTGCCTTGACATATATGTTGGAGCTATTATTATGACCCTAGGTGTTTAGGAAGTCACCTAGCAATTTAGCAATGCTTTTGTATCCCCAGTGTGATGATTCTGGCCATCATTCTCGAAAGCATCCCGTGATGTTATTAGTTAGTAGGCATTCTACTCCTGGGTTCTTGAACCCGAGATTCACCTTACCTCATGTTGATAGTATTTGCTAGTCCCTTTAGGATATTAGTAACCTTTGCATTAGCCCTCGAGGTCCGTGGTATTTCCTTCTTCCAAATACCATGAACTGCTTATGGCAAGAAGTTCTTTTGAACCAAAAGATCACAACCAGAGTGCTCTTGAGGAGTACTCCATTCATATTGTGACTCTGCCAATTCTACCTTTCCGCATGGGTTATCCGGAAGAAATGTTGAGCTTTGCTCGACATACTAACCTATGCATCCGCAGTAACGACGTGGGGAGCCCAACCGCCCGCACGACCGCAGCGGATCCGCTGCGCGCCGGGGCAAGGTAGTGGCGGGCCCTGCCTGACGGGCCTGTCTTGTCACGCGCGTGGGCTGGAACACTGGCCCTGCCGCGTGGCGTCGCGTGGCGGGCCCGCTGCGGGCGGCTGCCGGGAAGCTTATCAGGCACGCCGCCCCGATCCCGCCAGGACCTTCGAAACCTTTCAAGAGCAAGACGGCCCCCTGCAAGGCCGACTCCAGATGGAGACGGCGGGCCGAGTCCAGATTCTTCCATCGAAGGGATGAAGCTGTTGAGGCTCCTCGATGGGCTGCCCTCGGCGCCTCCCCAGCTTCGGGGACTACTGTCGGAGTAATGGACTACGGGTAGGCGAACCCGAGCCCATGAACCTTTCGAAAACATCGGGGCGGGCTGCGCCCCTCAAGACCCCAAGACAAAGGGCCGCCTTCAGAGAGTCGGCAACAGAGTCGCCGACTACCCCTCTGGGCCGAGTCCCAGAGGCGGCCTCGAAACAAGCCGACTTTAAGCCGGCGACCTCAGGACAAGCCGACTCCAAACCAGCGACCTCCAGCGAGGCCGGCTACAGGGAGTCGCCCCGCGACCCACACCACCTCGCGCCTGGGCGACTATGGGGTAAAGTCGCCTTGCGGCCCATCCCTACCCTGCCCATAAAGGGCAGGTATGGCTACAGAGCACCGTACCGACGGAGATCTCCGTCTGGCGCAGCACTGTTGCCATGCCGGCCCTGACATCAGCGCCGTGGGCAGATTCCTGTACCCACGATGGCTGTCTGACGACCGAAGATTTGCGGGATTACCGTCGGCGGGAGTACCAAAGACGGCGAGAGCACCCCAAAGACGGACCCGATGGAGTCGGCCTCCGGGAGTCGGCCGGCCCCTCCCGCGGGATCCACGCGCCATTAACTGAACAAGACAGGAATGGCAATGGATCGCCGCCAGCGGCGGCACTGCTGCCATAGCCCCATGACCAAGCTCAGCATCATTAGAAGCACGGCTCTGAGAATCTGCAGCCGGCAAGACCCCCACAAGCGGACAAGGGCTGTCGGCCCCATGCCGAACCGTTGATGGGGCCCACTAGTCGGCGGGCCCCAAAAGTCGGCGGAGAAGACGGCGACTTAGAGACTGACGGCTTGGACCCACACCCAGCCGGATTACCGTTGTACCCTCGGGGGGTAGGCCTATATAAACCCCCCGGGGCACCCATGCAAAGGGTTGGAAGCTAGTAGTTTTAGACACACACATAGAGGGAGAGAAGAGCAAGCCGTGCCCTTCTCCTTCCTCACCCCAAACAACTCAAGGAGCCTCTTGTACCCACTTTGCCATAGTGATCATGCGGAGACCCCGCAAAGCAGCAGTAGGGGTGTTATCTCCTCGGAGAGCCCTGAAGCTGGGTAAGATTTGCCGACGAGCATGTCTTCGCCTCATCCCGTTTCCAGGCACCGACGATGTTCTACTCGCCCCCTCCATGATAAGCCATCCTTTGGCATATGTCGCACCCAACCCCTGACAGCCCAACTTCAACAAGAACAACTCAAGTGGTGCCAAGGGAAAGCAACTTGTGAGGACATGATATAATTGTGGCAATGTGAGCCACTTTGTTGCGGATTGCCCGTATGAGAAGTGAGAATACAATGGTGGCAAGCTTATCCGAAAAGACAAGGCCAAGTCCTTCCCCAACAAGAACAACTTCACCAAGAAGACTCCTCCCAAGGGGTTGGTGGCACAAAAAGAGTACAATGAGGAGGATGATGGTGATGAAGACGGTGAGACGTTTCCATGGCCTCCGTTGCCATTGCAACAACTCCACGGGTGTCCCTCTTCGATTCACCCAATGAGAACATCACCACCAAGTGCCTCATGGCTAAAGCCACCAACAAGGTAACCCCCAACATCAAAACTACCACCACTACTAATCCTTCTTTGACAGATTGCATTGATGAAAGTGAGGGGTCAAAGGAGGAAGAAAATGAATTTGAGTCTTTTATGAGTAAGCTCAAGGGTAAATCCAAGAAGCACTTTGTTGCTCTCTTGGAACAACTTGGTGAAGCCAATGACATGATCGAGGTTCACGAAGAAACCATCTCTAAGATGGAATGGCATAGTCGTGACTATGCCGATGAGATATCAGATCTCTCTAATGCGCTTGAGGAAGAGCGTGGTCATTGTTTGGCTCTTGAGGAGTCACACAATGATGATCATGCTAAATTAAAGAAAGATCTTGATCATGCTCTTGTTGTATCTCGTGTGCTCAATTCCGAGAAGGCCAAACTTGGGGTTGACCATGCTAGACTCAAGGAGGAGTTTGATATACTTGGCAAGGCTCACAAGGCCTTGAAGGTCACTCATGATAGCCTCAAGGAGTCTCATGATCAACTCCAAGTGAAGCTAACCAAGGAGAAAGCCACATTTCCTCATATGGTTTTAATTGATAATGCAAATGCTACTAACCCATGTTGTGAGCATGTGCATCTTGTGGAGAAGAATGGCAAGTTGAAGGAGAAACTTGAGAAAGGCCTTGTGTCTTGCATACAAGGTGAGAAGAACCTCAACGACCTTTTGAGCAATCAAAAGGAAGTTGTGGGCAAGGAGGGAATTGGGTTTGCACCCAAGTCCAAGAATAAGAAGAAGAATGACAAGGCCAAACAACCTCCTCTTCTCAAGCAAACTTTTGTGAAGGAGGGAAGGGTGCTTCTAAGGAGAAGAAGAACAATGCGAAGGGTGGTGTTGTCAAGAAGGGCAATGCCACCCCTTCCAACAAAGCCGGCGACTTTAACCCTTCTTATGTGTTATGTCGTGCTAGTGATGGGTATGTTTATGCCAAATTTGTTGGTTCTCCTTGTGATTACTTTGAATGGTCTACTTGGGTTCCTAAGACCCTTCTTACTAACATAAAAGGAACCATTACAAAATGGGTACTTAAAACCAAGCATTGATCTCTTGTAGGTGTTTGGTTCCGGTGGGGGATCATGGTTGCTCGATAGTGCAGCCACAAATCATATGACCAGAAGCAAGGACTTGGTGGCGGACGTGCACAAGGTATCATCTATGCCCACCAATGTCGAGTGGGGTGATGCCTCATCTTCTAAGGTATTGGGTCTCAGCAAGGTTGTCATTTCTCATGATCTCACGATCGAGAAAGTCATGCTTGTTGAGTCCCTTGCATACAACTTACTTTCCGTTCGTCAACTTGCACTTATGGGATTTGCCACTTTCTTTGATATTGATACCGTGGCCCTCTTGTGGAGCAAGAATCTTAAAGTAGCCTTTGTTGGGCATGTCAAAAATGGTCTATATGTGATTAACTTTTCAGAGCGACCCACTAAGACCGCGACATGCCTAATGGCTAAAGTTGACGTGGGATGGCTTTGGCATCTCCATTTAGCCCACATCAATATGAGATCTTTGCAAAGTCTTCTCAAGGGGGACCTTGTCCGTGGACTAACAAATGTTAGTTTTTCCAAAGATCGTGCTTGCAGTGCTTGTATCGAAGGAAAGCTACATGAGAAGGCTCACCCTCCCACGACTATCATCTACTCGAAGAGGCCCTTGGAGCTCCTTCACATGGATCTCTTTGGGCCTCCATCCTTTGATAGTCATGGGGGTAGAAAGTATTGCTTGGTGATTGTGGATGATTATTCAAGATACACTTGGGTATATTTCTTCAAGAAGAAGAGTGAGACCCAACAAACCGTCATCGACTTTGCAAATGAAGCTCAATGTCGACACAATGCAAAGATCTTGACGATAAGAAGTGACAGCGGCACCGAGTTTAAGAACTACACCTTGGATGAGTTTCTTAGTGACGAGGGGATCAAGCATCAATATTCCGCACCTTACACCCCTCAACAAAATGGTGTAGCGGAGAGGAAGAACCGGACGTTGATGGATGCGGCAAGGACCATGATGGCGGAGTTCAAGTCTCCATACAACTTTTGGGCCAAATCCATCAACACTGCTTGTCATGCATCCAATCGTCTCTATCTCCGCAAAGGCTTGAACAAGACTCCATATGAGATACTCACTGGCAACAAGCCCAACCTCAAGTACTTCCGGGTGTTCGGGTGTAAGTGTTTCATTCTCAAGAAAGGTGTTCGTTTGTCTAAATTTGAGGCTAGAGCTCATGAGGGCATATTTGTTGGTTATGCTACAAACTCTCATGCTTACTGTGTCCTCAACAAGTCCAACAGACTCATTGAGGAGATGTGTAACGTGGAGTTTGACAAGAATAATGGATCCTAAGTGGAGCAAAGTGGTACCGTTGATGTAGGTGATAAAATTCCTCCCCAAGCCATAAGAAGAATGGGTGTTGGTCATATCCTACCCATTGAGGAACCCCTTGTGGCCGAAGGAGAAGGACAATGTTCCACTCAAGTGGAACCATCACCAACTCAAGACCCACACGTTTCCAAAGAACAAAGTGAAGGCCCTCAACCAAATGAACAAGATCAAGGGCAAGATCAACCTCAAGATGGTGGTGAACCACCAAGTGATGCTCAAGGTCAAGTTCTCACCACCGAGCAAGTTCAAGATCAAGAGCAATCTCAAGATCAAGAACAAGCTCATGATGGCGCTCAAGATGATCAAGTTATTGCTCCTCAACTTTCTCCCGAGGAGGAACTAGAGCATCGTGCCACCAAAATTGCATCCAAGCTCTCTACCAAAGATCATCTCATGACGAATGTGCTTGGAAGCTTAAGAAAGGGGTAAGCACTCGTAGACAATTAGCAAACTATTGTGAACATCACACGTTTGTTTCTTGTGTTGAACCCCAAAAGGTCTATGAGGTGCTCGAGGATCCGGATTGGCTTAATGCCATGCATGAAGAACTCAACAACTTCGAGAACAACAAGATGTGGAGATTAGTGCCAAGGCCAAAGGAGAACCATAATGTCATTGGAACCAAGTGGATATTCAAGAACAAGCAAGATGCTCTTGGGATTATTATTGGCAACAAGGCTCGTTTGGTAGCACAAGGCTACTCCCAAGTCGAGGGTATCGACTACGGTGAAACCATTGCTCCCGTTGCTCGCCTTGAATCTATTCATTTGTTGATTGCCTATGCTTCTCATCATAACTTGAAGTTGCAACAAATGGATGTGAAGAGTGCTTTTCTTAATGGTCCTATTAATGAGTTGGTGTATGTCAAACAACCCCTGGGGTTTGAGGATCCTGAGTTCCCCAATCATGTGTACCAACTCGATAAGGCACTCTATGGCCTTAAACAAGCCCCACGTGTGTGGTATGAGCACCTTACCAAGTTCTTGCAAGATCGTGGGTTTGAAATTGGGAAAATCGACCCCACTCTTTTTACTAAGAAGGTCAAAGGGGAGTTGTTTGTATGCCAACTATATGTTGATGATATTATCTTTGGTTCTCCTAACAAAGCTTTCAACGAGGAGTTTTCCGCTCTCATGACCTCAAAGTTCAAGATGTCCATGATGGGAGAGTTGAAGTTCTTTCTTGGGTTCGAAATCAAACAAAGAAGAGAAGGAACCTTCATCAACCAAGCCAAATACACTCAAGACATGCTCAAGAGATTCAAGATAAGTGATGTCAAGTCGGCTTCCACTCCAATGCCCGTCAAATGCCAACTTGACATAGATCCCAATGGTAAAGCGGTGGATTAAAAGGTATATCGTTCCATGATTGGCTCCTTGCTTTACCTTTTTGCATCTAGACCAGATATCATGTTGAGTGTCAAAATTTGTGCACAGTTTCAAGCCGCACCTAAGGAAAGCCACTATGTGGCGGTCAAGCGAATCTTTCGATATTTGGCTCATACCCCAAACTTTGGCTTATGGTACCCGAGAGGAGCTAACTTCAACCTTGTGGGCTTTTTGGACTCGGATTGGGCGGGAGAAAAAGTGGATAGGAAGTCAACTTTCGGAGGGTGCCAATCTCTTGGTTGCTCTTTGGTGAGTTGGTCTTCTAAGAAGTAAAGTTGTGTGTCTCTGTTTTCCACCGAAGTGGAATATGTGGCCGCCGGTAGTTGTTGTGCTCAACTTATATGGATGAGGCAAACTTTAAAGGATTACGGTGTCATTTGTGACAAAGTGCCTCTTTGGTGTGACAATGAAAGTGCCATCAAGATTTCTCTCAATCCGGTGCAAAACTTCACGACGAAGCATATTGAGATTCAGTATAACTTCATCCGGGATCACATTAGGCGAGGGGAGATCGAGCTCAAGTATATCAACACTCATGATAACCTTGTAGATATTTTCACGAAGCCCTTGGATGAAGCAAGATTTTGCGAGTTAAGGCATGAGCTAAATATCATTCATTTGAGCAATATGGCTTGAACCTTTGCACACCCCACCATACTCATCTTGATATCTTGTTTAGGTGTAGGCATGGACATAGGGGGAGTGTTGTTCTCTCAATGAACTCTCCCTCCCCCCATTATGCATAAATTGATCAAATCTTTCACATTAGCCATTTTTTATGGTACTTGTGCTTCAAAGACGAATTTTGGTCATGGGCCCAAGGATAATTCTTCGCGGTGCCATACCAATTGACTCAAACATAGGTGGCTCCGGCCACCGCCCTCTCTCTTTGAGAGGCTTTGGTTTGTGTTTGGTCCTCGTTGTCTTTTGCCTTCCTTTGAGCCGTGTTTGTGTTTGAGTTGCCTCGTGAGTGCTCGTGTGCGTGTCCGGTTGCTTGAAGTTTGCATTGCAAAGGCCGTATTTTTCTTGGGTACACGGTACTACCGTGGTTAGCCACGGTACTACCGCCCTGTGTGCGGTACTTCCGCCCAGGCGGTACTACCGCGATGACCGGCGGTACTACAGCGCTGTCGAGAGCGTGTGGGGGTTAAGAGCGGGCAGGGGGAGTTCCAACTTCCCCATACCCATTCATCTCTTCCCCTCACTTAGTCTCTCTCTCTCTCTCTCCTGCTCAAGAGCGGCGCCGGAGGACCTCGCCGGATCTTCGTCTCTGGCCGCTCTCCTCGCATTCCGACTGGTGGGATCGATCCCCACCTCGCCCTCTTGCCATGGAACCTGGTATCTCCCTTAGTCACTCTCTCTTTGCCCCGTTGTTGTGCTTCTAGGTTTTGGGAGATGCATGTGTATTTCTTGTGATTTTTGGCTAAATATTTGCAAGAGGAGATTGTTGGAGAGTGCTAGTGCAGTAGATATGCTATTTGTTGTGACGCAACAGTGTAGTTTTGATCAACGGTAGTACCGATCTACTTTTATGGATGTTCCTAGATCCGTTCTTGCGAGATGTTGTTCCATGCGGTACTACCCCTCCTCCTGGAGCGGTACTACCGCTTGCTCGTGGGAGAACCGCCCCGTGCGGTACTACCGCTCCCTTGGAGCGGTACTACCGCTCGGTGCGCGGAAGTAAAATTTTACTTCCGCTCCAGGCGCGGTACTACCGTGCCAACCTGGCACAGTACTACCGCGGCTAGAGCGAATGAAATTTTTTACATCCGCATTCTGGCCTGGTACTACCGTTGAGTTAAAAATTACTCCGTTTTGTCCACCCAATCTTGTTTCGTTTGGTTTTGGCCTTGGTCTTTGCAATAATTCTTCTCGCTCTTCTCGTGTGTTTGCATTGTGTGTCATAGGTAGTGGCTCCAGTTCCAGTGCTCGACGCTCGAATCCCAGTTGTGATACAAGCTTGAAGCGCCTTCGCAACCAAGAAGCTCCTGAGGGGTCCAATGTCCCTCAACGCAACGTCAAGAGCACAGCTACCAAGATCAAGGAGCCAACTGTCAGCATGGATGAAATGCCTCAATCGGAGTTTTTGATTCGAAGGAAGCTCAACCCGTATGTCAGGCCTAGAGAGCTCACAAGGGAAAATGACTTGTTTTGGACCAATCAACAGAATCTCATCTTCCTAGATGTGATCAAGGCCAGGTAGAACACCTATGTGCCAGTTCAGTGGGTTGACATGAATCATATGAAGAAGGACCAGGCATATTTTGGTGAGCCTCTGGATTTGGTGGAGCAGTTTGGCATTGAGGAGTTTATCACGTTTCACATGGACTTTGACCCGGATATTGTGGCTCAGTTCTTTACTTGTGTCCACTTCCACATGGATGAGAAGCGGACCATGACTTGGATGACTAATGGGAAGAGGATGTCTGCTGAGTGGAAGGAGTTCATGGATATGTTGCACATTCGTGATGAGGGGCTGAATGTGCCCGTTGGTGTCCACCCACATGCCAACCCCGAGTCGGCCTCCAAGAACAAGCTTCAACCCTACCTTGTTGAGAAGAAGTTAGCCAATGGAAGAAGACTTTTGTGCTGAACCCGTTCCTTGACATCATGCACCGGATCTTCCGCAACACTCTTTTTCCTCGCATAGGCGACAAGGATAAGGTGCATGCCTATATTGTGGACATGATGCTCATCTATGATAAAGTGTGTCTCCAACAACTTGAACCACTTTTGATGTCTCTCATATCATGTGATGTGAGCTGCAGTTTGCTGTGTTCAATCGTAAGGTGCCCATCTATGGACCTTACTTGCACCTCTTGATCTCGAATACTTGGGAGAAGCTCTTTCCAGGTGAAGAGTTTCTTGCTCCCAACTGGATTCGCCATGAGCCTATCAAGCTATGCATCAAGAGCAAGTGGGTTAATACCACGACCCGGGCTGATGCTGAGGTTGTACAGATGGATGTTGATGAGGATAAGTTTGAGGAGGAGGAGGCCGAGGATAGTTCTGAGGGGTATGCTCCTCCCTCTGCTGAGCCATCTTGGGCTAAGAAGCTCAAGGCCAAGATGAAGGCTATGTTCTGCATGCAGGCCAACGGACAGTACCAGGCTCATGTGAACGCCAAGATGGCTCATCGTCGCGACAAGGCTATTATGAGGCAGGTTGGTCTTGAGGTTGAGAGTGACTCCGAGGAGAGGATCACAGATGAGGAACCATGGACCAGACAACACTGCCGGTGGAGTGAGTCTGAGGAGGATACTGGAGTTCACTCTTGATCTCGTGCTGCAGAGGAGTCTGAGGAGGAGGAACATGACTGGTGATGCCTTGGAGTTCTACCACCACCTCTGTCGTAGGTGTCCTCTCTACCTTTTTGGTGTCTCGATGCCAATGGGGGGGGAGAGAGTAGGATTTGCGAGTCTTGTGTCAAGTCTTGTGTCGCTTTGCTTTCGTTCCGTTGAACCTTCCTTGCTTTGGTTTGTTGGTTTGTGGTTGTGTTTGTGTGAGACCAGGAGACTATCATATGGTGTGAGACATATGCCCTCAAGCTTATCTTATTGTCTAGTATGTTTTAGTAGATTGTGAGCTTATGTTATCTTGTGCCCTTTACTTCAGGCATACTTACTTTACCTTGCCTCCATGCTTATTGTCACTTATATTGTTCCAAGTTTTGCCTTGTCTATAAAATATAGGAGGAGTGTTGATCTTAGTATGTGTGACGTGCAGTCCAAAGCATATCTATAGAGTGCACACATCTAGGGGGAGCCTGTCTATATTTTATAGATGTTGGGTTCACTTATGTTCATTTTATATCCTTATGTGCAAATCCTGTATTGTCATCAATCCACCAAAAACGGGGAGATTCTAAGGGCATATTTCTCCCTATGTGGTTTTGGTGATTGATGATAATGCATTTGCGGACTAATCGTGTCCATTGAGCATTTCAGAGATATCATGTCTAGGCACAAGACGGTTCGGTGCCCCTCGGAGCCTATCGAAGACGGCGGTTTTCTATGTTTCTTTTCGGTGGATTTGAGTCATAGGAGGGGGCCCGCTTCAGAAAGGTTAGGGTGGAATCAACACATACACATCTATTCCTTTGCACCACCTTTCATTCGCTTCTTTGGAGCACTAGTCGTTTACCCTTGTCTCTGTGAAATGAAGGCTTCCAAATGCTCAGTGTCTGTGGCATGCGGTAGTACTACTCAAGGGAGTAGTAGTACCGCAGGGCCTTGCGGTAGTATCGCTCAAGGGAGTGATAGTACCGCAGGGTCCAGCGGTAGTACCTCTCCTGGTGAGTGGTAGTACCACTAGCTCTGGCCCTGACACTGGCGCGTGCAGAAGTAGGCGCGGAAGTAATTTTTTACTTCCGCCCCCACATGGTAGTACCGCTCCCTGCGAGCGGTAGTACCGTGTCAGATTTTCGCATAGTCCTAAACTCAGCGGAAGTAGCCACAGGCGTAATTTATTTAGTCGGTGCCTTTCCAGCCCAATTGAGCCCGGCCTTGCGGTAGTACCGCAAGGGCGCACGGTAGTACCACTCCGGCGGTTCTACCGCTTGTTGCTATTCGCAAATGGGCCTCATCTGGTCTCTGCCGCGCGAGCGGTAGTACCGTAACGTCAAAGCGGTAGTACCACAACCACTTGCGGTAGTACCGCGAGCGTGTGCGGTAGTACCGCGTGTCGCGAGCTGAGTGGGTGGGTAACGGTTGGATCTTTTCCCCCACTGTATAAAGGGGGTCTTCTTCCCCAGGGAGACTACCTCTTCCCTCCCCAAGCTCCATTGTTGCTCAAAGCTCCATTTTTTCCTGATCTCTCTCCCTAGCCAATCAAACTTGTTGATTTTCTAGGGATCGGTTGAGAAGGCCCAGATCTACACTTCCACCAAGAGAAATTTGATTCCCCCCACTAATCCCTTGAGGATCTTGTTACTCTTGGGTGTTTGAGCACCCTAAATGGTTGAGGTCACTGCGGAGCCATATTCCATTGTGGTGAAGCTTCGTGGTGTCGTTGGGAGCCTCCAATTAAGTTGTGGAGATTGCCCCAACCTTTTTTGTACAGGTTCGGTCACCGCCTCCATGGGCATCTCGCATTGTGTGAGGGCGTGAGGATAATACGGTGGCCCTAGTGGCTTCTTGGGGAGCATTGTGCCTCCACACCGATCCAACGGAGACGTACTTCCTCTCAAAGGGAAGGAACTTCGGTAACACATCCTCGTCTCCACCGGCTCCACTCTGGGTTATCTCTTACCTTTACTTGTCCAAGATTATATTGTGGTGTATCCCTTGCTTGCTTGTGTGCTTTTTGTTGTTGCATCATATAGGTTGCTCACCTAGTTGCATAACTAGACAACCTCTTTGATGCAAAGTTTAATTTGGTAAAGAAAAGTTAAAAATTGTTAGTTACCTATTCACCCCCCCCCCTCTAGTCAACTATATCGATCCTTTCATCACTGACACCGGAGGAATACCTTGTGTGTACCAAACATCGCAACGTAACTGGGTGACTATAAAGGTGCTCTACAGGTATCTCCGAGGGTGTCTGTTGAGTTGGCATGGATCAAGACTGGGATTTGTCACTCCGTATGACGGAGAGGTATCTCAGGGCCCACTCGGTAATACACTATCACAATGAGCTTGCAAGAAATGGGACTAATGAGTTAGCCATGGGATCTTGTATTACGGAACGAGTAAAGAGACTTGCCACTAATGAGACTTAACTAGGTATGGAGATACCGATGATCGAATCTCAGGCAAGTAACATACCGATAGACAAAGGGAACTACATACGGGATTAGCTGAATCCCTGACATCGAGGTTCGACCGATAAGATCTTCGTAGAATATGTGGGAACCATTATGGGCATCCAGGTCCTGCTATTGGTTATTGACCGTAGAGGTGTCTCGGTTATGTCTGCATAGTTCTCGAACCCGCAGGGTCTACACACTTAACGTTTGGTGACGATATAAGTATGGTTGAGTTGTTATGGTGGTTACCGAAGGTTGTTTGGAGTCCCGGATGAGATCCCAAATATGACGAGGAACTCCGGAAGGGTCCGGACGTGAATATTGGTATATTGGATGAAGGGTATTGGAGTCCGGAAGTGTTCTAGGGGTACTGGGTGATGACCAGCATGACCGAAAGGGGTTTTGGGGGGCCCCGGCAAGTGTTGGGGGCCCCATGGGCCAAGGGGAGGGGGCAAACCAGCCCACTAAGGGGCTGAGCGCCCCCCTCACCCCAACTCACGTAACCAGGAGGGTTGGGGGCGCCCCTCTAGGGTTCCATCCACCCGGCTTGGGGGGCAAGTCACCCTAGGGGAGATCCCATCTGCCCTGGCGGCCGCCCCCCTAGGGGAAACCCTAGGGGCACCACCCCTTCCTCCCTTCCCCTATATATAGAGAGGTAGAGAGAGGGCAGCTGCACCCTTGAAAACATCTCCACACCGCGGCGCTGCCCTTCCTCTCGCTCGTAGCCCTCTTCCTCTCCGTAGTGCTTAGCGAAGCTCTGCTGAGATTCCACCACCACCACCCCCACCACCAAGACGTCGTGCTGTCGGAGGACTCAAGCTACTACTTCACCATCGCTCGCTGGATCGAGTAGGTGAAGGCGTCTTCAAGCCGTACATGGAGGTGCCATAG
Source organism: Aegilops longissima (assembly GCA_021605205.1). Lineage (NCBI taxonomy): Eukaryota > Viridiplantae > Streptophyta > Magnoliopsida > Poales > Poaceae > Aegilops > Aegilops longissima. The sequence continues at coordinate 22,129,555 of CM038679.1, read as the reverse complement.
TTTCGGCACTTGGATCGAAGTTCGCGGGACGGATCTTGACTACATCAACCGTGTTTCTTAACGCTTCCGCTTAGCGGTCTACAAGGGTACGTAGATCCAATCTCTTCTCTCGTAAATGGTCATCTCCTAGATTGGATCTTGGTGGGCGTAGGAAAATTTTTGTTTCCCATGCAATGTTCCCCAACAGTGGCATCATGAGCTAGGTCTATGCGTAAATAACATCACGAGTAGAACACAAAAGAGTTTGTGGGCGTTGATATTCAGATTGCTTCCTTCCTTGGTATTTTCTTGATTCAGCGGTATTGTGGGTTGAAGCGGCCCGGACCAACTTTACATGTCCACACATACATGAGACCGGTTCCATCGACAGACATGTGACTTTGTTGCATAAACATGGCTGGCGGGTGTCTGTCTCTCCCACCTTAGTTGAGTCGGATTCGACAAAGGCGGTCCTTGTAGAAGGTTAAATAGCAACTTGCATATCACCGTTGTGGATTTGCGTAGGTAAGAATCGTTCTTGCTAGATACCCACAGCAGCCACGTAAAACATGCAACAACAATTAGAGGACGTCTAACTTGTTTTTGCAGGGTATGTTGTGATATGATATGGCCAAAGACATGATGAGATATATTTGATGTATGAGATGATCATGTTTGTAATAGTATATATCGACTTGCATGTCGATGCATACGGCAACCGGCAGGAGCCATAGGGTTGTCTTTAATTATTGTATGACTTGCGTGTTAATCATTAAGCACTATGTAATGCCCTACTTTATTTCTAAGCGGTAGCAATAGTAGTAGAAACATGGTTGGCATGACAACCCCGATGGAGACACGATGATGGAGATCATGGTGTCATGCCGGTGACGATGGAGATGGAGATCAAAAGCACGAGTTCATGGCCATATCATCTCACTTATGATTTGCATGCGATGTTAATCCTTTTATGCATCTTATTTTGCTTAAGACGACAGTAGCATTATAAGGTGATCCCTCACTAAAATTTCCAGATAAAATTGTGTTCTCCCCAATTGTGCACCGTTGCGAAAGTTTGTCGTTTCGAGGCACAAGGTGATGATCGGGTGTGATTGACTCTACGTTCACATACAATGGGTGCAAGCCAGTTTTGCACATGCGGAACACTTGGGTTAAACTTGACAAGCCTAGCATGTATAGACATGGCCTCAGAACACAAGAGAACGAAAGGTCGAGCATGAGTCATATAGTAGATATGATCAACATGGAGATGTTCACCATTGAAACCACCTCATCTCACGTGATGATCAGACTTGTGTTGGTGAATTTGGATCATGCTACGCTCGGAAAACCGGAGGGATGTTGATTTGAGTGGGAGTTCTTAAGTAATATGATTAATTGAACTCCTAATCATGAACAATAGTCTAAGTTCCCTTTGCAAAATATGTTGTAGATCAATAGCTCGTGTTGTAGCTCCCTGTTTTAATATGTTCCTAGAGAAAGACTAAGTTGAAAGATATTGTAAGCAATTATGCGGACTAGGTCCGTAGTCTGAGGGTTGTCCTCACTGCTACACAGAAGGCTTATGTCCTTGATGCACCGCTCGGTGTACCAACCCCTCTAGTGTTGTCTGTAGATGTTGTGAACATCTAGCAGACATGTTCGTGTGACTACTTCATAGTTTAGTGCGCCATATGCTTTACGGCTCAGAATCGGGGCTTCAAAGACGTTGTGAACGCCATGGAACATATGAGATGTCCCAAGAGCTGAAATTGGTATTTCAGGCTCATGCCCGTGTTGAGAGGTATGAGACCTTTGACAAGTTCTTTGCCTACAAGATGGAGGAGAATAGCTCAGCCAGTGAGCATGTGCTCAGAATGTCTGGGTGCTACAGTCGCTTGAATCAAGTGGGAGTTAATCTTCCAGATAAGATAGTGATTGACAGAGTTCTCCAGTCACTATCACCAAGATACTAGAGCCTCGTGATGAACTATGACATGCAGGGGATGGAGATGATCCCGGAGATGTTTGTGGTGCCTAAGGCCGCGAAGGTAAGAATCAAGGAGTATCAAGTGTTGATGGTTAACAAGACCACTGGTTTCAGGAAGGGTAAGGGCAAGAAGGGAAACTTCATGACTAGCAAGCCAGTTGCCGCTCCAATGAAGAAACCCAAGGTTGAACCTAAACCCGAGACTAAGTGCTTCTAGGGGAACGGTCACTGGGAGCGGAACTACCCCAAATACTTGGTAGATGAGAAGGCTGGCAACTTCAACAAAAGTATATTTGATATACGTGTTATTGATGTGTACCTTAGTAGTACTCCTAGTAACACCTGGGTATTAGATACCGGTTTAGTTGCTGATGTTGGTAACTTGAAACAAAAGCTATGACATAAATGGGACTAGCTAAGGGTGAGGTGACGATGTGTGTTGGAAGTGTTTCCAAGGATGATGTGATCACCATCGCACGCTCCCTCTACCTTCGAGATTAGTGTTGAACCTAGATAAATGTTATTTGGTGTCTACGTTGAGCATGAACATGATTAGATCATGTTTATTGCAATGCGGTTATTCATTTAAGGCAGAGAATAATGGTTATTCTGTTTACATGAATAATACCTTCTATGGTCATGTAGCGAATATGATTGGTTTATTGAATCTCGATCGTAGTGATACATATGTTCATAACATTGATGCCAAAAGATGTAGAGTTGATAATGATAGTACCACTTTCTTGTGGCACTGCCGCTTAGGTCATATTGGTGTAAAACGCATCAAGAAACTCCATGTTGATGGACTTTTGGAGTCACATGATTTTGAATCACTTGACACATGCGAACCATGCCTCATTGGCAAGATGAATAAACCCGTTTTCTGGAACAATGGAACGGGCAAGTGACTTGTTGGAAATCATACATGCTAATGTGTGCGGTCCAATGAGTGTTGACCCGTGCGGTGGATATCATTGTTTCCTCACCTTCACCGATGATTTGAGTAGATAGTGAAGCATAAGAGTGAAACGTTTGAAAAGTTCAAGCAATTTCAGAATGAAGTTGAGCATCATCGTAACACGAAGATTAAATTCCTATAGTCTGACCGAAGGGGAGAATATCTGAGTTATGAGTTTGGCAATCACTTAAGACAATGTGGAATTGTTTCACAGTTGACGCCACCTAGAACACCACAGCATAATGGTGTGTTCGAACGTTGTAATCGTACCTCATCGGATATGGTGCGTCCTATGATGTCTCTTGCTGATCTACCACTAGTGTTTTGGGGTTATGCATTAGGGACAACTACATTCACTTTAAATAGGGCACCATCTAAACCCGTTGAGGCGACACCGTATGAATTATGGTTTGGTAAGAAACCTAAGTTGTCATTTCTTAAGGTTTGGGGCTGCGACGCTTATGAGAAAAGGCTTTAGCCTGATAAGATCGAACCCAAAGCGGACAAGTGCGTCATAGGACACCCAAAAGAGATGGTTGGGTATACCTTCTATCTCATATCCGAGGGCAAAGTGTTTGTTGCTAAGAACGGGTCCTTTCTCAAGAAAGAGTTTCTCTCGAAGGAATTGAGTGGGAGGAAGATAGAACTTGATGAGGTTGTTGAACCTTTACTTCAACCAGAGAGTAGCGCAGCACAGAAAGATGTTTCTATGGCACCTACGTCAGTTGAAGAGGAAGCTAATGATGATGATCATGAAGCTTCAGATCAAGTTACTGGTGAACCTCGTAGGTCGACGAGGGTACGTACAACATCTGAGTGGTACGTTATCCCTGTCTTAGAGGTCATGTTGTTGGACAACGGTGAACCTACGAGCTATGGAGAAGCGATGGTGGGCCCGGATTCCACCAAATGGCTAGGAGCCATGAAAGTCAAGATAGGATCCATGTATGAGAACAAAGTATGGACTTTGGTGGACTTGCTCGATGATCGGCAACCCATTGAGAATAAATGGATCTTTAAGAAGAAGACAGAGTTGATGGATATCACCATTTATGAAGCTCGACTTGTCGCAAAGAAGTTTTCGACAAGTTAAAGAAGTTGACTATGATGAGACTTTCTCACTCATAGCGATGCTAAAGTCTGTTGGAATTATGTTAGCAGTTGCTGCATTTTCATTTACGAAATCTGGCAGATGGATGTCAAAACAAAGTTTCCCTGATGGTTTCCGTGAGGAAAGGTTGTATGTGATACAACCAGAAGGTTTTGTCGATCCTAAGGATGCTAAAAGTTATGCAAGCTCCAGTGATCCTTCTATGGGCTAGAGCAAGCATCTCACAGTTGGAACATACACTTTGATGAGGTGATCAAAGCTTTTGGGTTTATACAAAGTTTGCAAGAAACTTGTATTTACAAGAAAGTGAGTGGGAGCACTACAACATTTCTGATAAGTATATGTAGATGAAATATTGTTGATCAGAAATGATGTAGAATTTCTGGAAGGCAGAAAGGGTTGTTTGAAAGGAGTTTTTCAAAGGAAGACCTGGGTAAAGCTGCTTACATATTGGGCAACAAGATCTATAGAGATAGATCAAGACGCCCGATAAGACTTTCATATAACACATACCTTGACATGATTTTGAAGGAGTTCAAAATGGATCAGTGAAAGAAGGAGTTCTTACCTGAGTTTTAAGGTGTGAAGTTGAGTAAGACTCAAATTTCGACCACGGCAGAAGAAAGAGAAAGGGCGAAGGTCGTCCCCTATGCCTTAGCCATAGGCTCTATACGATATGCCATGCTATGTACCGCACCTGATGTGTGCCTTGCCACGTGTCTGGCAAGGGGGCACAAGAGTGATCCAGGAGTGGATCACTGGACATCGGTCAAAATTATCCTTTGAGGAATAAGGAAATGTTTCTCGGTTATGGAGGTGATAAAGAGTTCGGCGTAAAGGGTTACGTCGATGCAAGCTTTAACACCAATCCAAATGACGCTGAGTAGCAAACCGGATACGTATACTGGAGTAGCCATTTGGAATAGCTCCAAGTGGAGCGTGGAAGCAGCATCTACAATATGACATAGAGATTTGCGAAGTACACACGGATCTGAATGTTGCACACCAGTTGACTAAAACCTCTCTCACAAGCATAACATGATCAAACCCTAGAACTCATTGAGTGTCAATCACATGGTGATGTGAACTAGATTATTGACTCTAGTAAACTCTTTGGGTGTTAGTCACATGGCAATGTGAACTATGAGTGTTAATCACATGGCGATGTGAGCTAGATTATTGACTCTAGTGCAAGTGGGAGACTGTTGGAAATATGCCCTAGATGCAATAATAAATTGGTTATTGTCGGATCACGGGTTCCGGCAAAACTCTCAAGATCTCCCCCTACCGATCCACATCCTAGATTTGCTAAGATCTCAAGGGCTAACTCGACGACCTCGCAACACAAAGCACACAAGATTTATACTGGTTTGGGCCACCTTAGTAGTGTAATACCCTACTCCAGTGTGGTGGTGGTGGATTGCCTCTTGGGCTGAGGATGAACAGTACAAGGGGAAGAACAGCCTCCTGAGGCGAGGTGTTCTTGTGCGTGGTGGGTGTGTGGATGAACCGGATGAGTTCAAGACTAGTTCTAGTGGGGTGAGGATCCGATGCCTCCTTGTCGGCGTTCTAGGACGTGGGGTCCCCAGACTTGCCTGCCTGCGGCCCACGGCGTGGCTGTGTTAGCAAGCCTGTACGGCCCATCTTCATCGACAAGGCATTCAAGACCCTCGCGAGGGCCAAGCCTCATGAGGCGGACGGTGCAAGACCTCCTCAGGAGCGGCCTCGCCAGCCAGGCTCGCGAGGGGCAGAGAGATCAAGGCAAGGCAAACCTCGCGAGGTTCTCGTGACGTGAGCCATGACGATCGAGACCAAAGGGCGCCAGCCACACAAGACCGCCTTGTTTCCCCTTTGGTGCTAAGGAGGCAAGCGCAGGCGTGGAGTACCGAGGCATCAAGCAAAGGTTTCCATATCAGTGCAACGAGACCAAGACCAGCAGGACGGCATGACGGAGGTCACCATGGAGCCCAAGGCGGCGCCATCACCAGAGCCTTTTGCAGGCGAAGACAGCTTTTGTCAGGATAAGATGTACTAGTTGTCCCCTTTCAAATTGGTCGTTGTTGGCTCCCTTCCCGCTCAATATTTGGGGAGAGGACCAGGGCCTATATAAATAAGACTAGCCACCACCGTAGGAGATAACTCATTCGGAGGCATATCATCTCATCTTGGACTAAATCCAACCCATCCTCACACCCACCAAGCACAAGAACACCTCAACCTCAGGAGGTTGTTCTTCCCCCTTTGTACTGTTCATCATCAGCCCAAGAGGCAATCCACCACCACCACACACTGGAGTAGGGTATTACACCACAACGGTGGCCCGAACCAGTATAAATCTCGTTTCCCTTGTGTTGTGATTTCATGAGTTCGTTCTTAAGATCTTAGCAAGCCAGGACATGGATCGGTAGGGGAAGAACTTCGCGCGCACCCCAGTGTTCGAACCTTAAGGGTTTTGCCGGAACCCGTGATCCGACATTTGGCGTGCTAGGTAGGGGTGCACCGTAGCCTCCCGCCGCCAATCTACGCTCTGCCACCACCGCACTCCGCCCTCATGGCAGGCGCCCCGCTGCCGCCTCCGACGGCCGGCACCGACAACGGGGCCAGGGGCTTCGAGCCCTGGCCCCCGCCTTGCGACAGGTGCAGTGGCCAGCCAAGTTCAAGCCAGAGATGCCGCCATGCTATGACGGTGCGGCGGACCCGACAGCTTTCCTGTTGGCACACGAGGAGGCCGTCCTCGAGGCCGAGGGCGACGACAAGGTCATGGCCAACTCGTTTCCCAGGGCCCTCACCGGCGTGCCGCGTGCCTGGCTGCTCAACCTTCCCAGATCCACAGTGGCATCTTGGGAGGAGCTGCGCGACCTCTTCACTGCATGCTACGCGGCACCGGCGCACCACGCGGTCGCGACCCTACTAGGCAGCTCTCAAGTACCGCCTTCAGACCGCCATGTCAAGCCATTCCTACACCAAATCGGTGCCTCTTCCAAGCGCTCGGGGGCTCCACCGGGCTAGGCTGCGCTCGAGGCTGACCTCACTTTCGACTCAGAAGACCACCCCGTCACCACCGCCGGCTCGGGTATGCTCCCGATGCTCTGCACACCCACCATCTGCAACGTAGCCGTCACCAAGACCCTCATCGACGGCGGTGCCAGCCTCAACATGCTCTCCATGGAGGCCTTCAGCCTTCTTCACGTGCCGCTCGAGCGGCTCAGCCTCAACAAACCATTATCAGGAGTTGGCGGCGGCACCGCCCTCTCCCTGGGGCAGATCCGCCTCCCCATCACCTTTGACACGCGCGACAACTACCGCACCGAGCTGGTCGACTTCAACATCGCCCGCATCGGCCTCCCGTACAACGCCACCCTTGGGTACCCGGCACTGGCCTAATTCATGGCAGCGATCCACCCGACATACAACCTCATGAAGATGCCTAGAAGCAAGGGCGTCCTCACCATCAAGGGGGACACCAAGGAGGTCGTCGCTGCGCTCAAACTTGCCTTCAAGACCGCCTTGGCGGCGCAGCCCGACGGCACGGGCGCCCCCGAGGCCAAGGAGGCTGCACCAACCAAGAAGAAGCAATTGTTCACCCAAGACAAGGCGGAAACCAAGCAGGTATCGGTCGATGAAGACGGGTCCTCGGGATCCGCCTTTACCATAGGTGTCGACCTCGACCCAGGCCAAGGGGAAGCGTTGGTGAAGTTCTTGTGCGGAAACAAGGAGATATTCGCGTGGGAGCCCAAGCAGGTGGTGGGAGTCCCAAGAGAAGTGATTCAACATCACTTGAGGGTGTGCCCTAACGTGCGCCCGGTGAAGCAGCGGGCGAGACGGCAATCCACGGAGAAGTAGGCCATCATCGTCCAAGAGACCCGCAAGTTGGAGGCTGTGGGTACCATTCGCGAGGTTCGGTACCCCGAATGGCTGGCGAACCCCGTCGTTGTGCCGAAGAAAGGCGGGAAAGAGCGAATGTGCATCGACTTCACCAACCTCAACAAGGCCTGCCCCCAAGATCCGTTCCCGCTCCCACGCATCGACCAGATCGTCGACTCCACCACAAAGTGCGACCTGCTGTGCTTCCTAGATGCATTCTCGGGATATCACCAGATCAAGATGGCGGTAGAAGATGTAGAGAAGACAACCTTCCTGACCCTGTGTGGGGTGTACTGCTACACCTGCATGCCCTTCGGACTGTGCAACACGGACGCAACCTTTCAGCGGTTGATGTACATCGCCTTAGGGCAGCAGCTCAGGAGAAACACGGAGGCCTACGTCAACGACATTGTGGAGAAATCTCGGGAGGCAAGAGCCTTGATCCAAGATCTGGAGGAGACCTTCGCGAGCCTGTGCCAGGTGAACTTGTGACTTAACCCGGAGAAGTGCGTGTTTGGTGTCCCTTCCAGCAAGCTGCTGGGATTCCTCGTGTCCCACAGAGGGATCGAGGCAAACCCAGAAAAGATCAAGGCCATCGAAGACATGAGCCCACCTCAGACCCTCAAGGAAATGCAGAAGCTGGCTGGACGGGTGACTGCGTTGGGGCGCTTCATCTCCAAGCTGGGAGAGCGCGCCCTACCCTTCTTCAAGATGATGAAGAAGAAGGGCCCGTTCGAGTGGACCCCGGAGGTCGAACGAGCTTTTCAATACCTCAAGAGATACCTGACCAGCCCTCCAGTGATGGTGGCGCCACGGCCTCTCGAGCCCCTAATGCTTTATCTCGCCGCCACTCCGTACTCAGCCAGTGCAGCTCTAGTGGCGGTTCGGGAAGAACACCAAGCCAAAGGCGTGTTACAACGAGCCATGTCACCAGCCGGACTGACGCAAGATCAGGAAGACATCGCAAGAGCCATAGCAGCATCGGCAGAGGACCAAGCTCAGCAGGACGACGCCGTCAAGGTCCCGGCAAGCGATCAAGCATCGGAGGTTCCACCACCTCGTGAGACACCCCGACTTCCACAGGACACGAGCCTCACCAGCGCGCCAGCCCTCGTCGAGCACCCGGTGTATTTCATCAGCATGGTGTTGCGGGACGCGAGGGCGCGATACCCCATACCCCAAAAGCTCCTTCTCGCGCTCTTGGTGGCCTCGCGCAAGTTGCAGCACTACTTCCAGGGCCACCCCATCAAGGTCGTCTCAGCCTACCCATTGGAGAGAGTGCTCAGGAGCCCCAACTCTGCTAGAAGGGTCGCTGAGTGGAACATCGAGTTGCAGGCATTCCAGTTGGAGTTCAGCACCACCAGGGTCATCTAGGGAGCCGCACTCGCTGATTTCATGGCAGAATGGACGGATGCCCCGACACTGGAAGCAGGCAAGGACCGGTCCACCTCACCGAGAAGTGAGGCGCCCGACGGCTGGGTCATGTATTTGGATGGGGCCTTCACACACCAGGGCGCGGGGGATGGAGCAGTACTCATCTCGCCCACTCAAGACAAGCTCTACTATGCTGTACAGCTCTGCTTTCAGCAGGGCGAGAAAGTCTCCAACAACATTTCAGAATACGAAGGCCTAATAGTTGGCCTGAAAACTACGCAACCCTGGGGGTGAAGCGCCTCACCGTCAGGGGTGACTCGCAGCTTCTCAGCAACTTCTCCAACAAAGTATACGAGCCAAAGGACGAGCACATGGAGGCATACCTCGCAGAAGTGCGCAAGATGGAGAAGTAGTTCCTGGGCCTGGAGTTTCAGCACGTGCCTCATGGCACCAACAAGGAAGCTAACGACATCGCCAAGAGGGCGTCCAAGCGGCAGCCCCAAGAACCTGGCGTCTTTGAGGAGCGGCTCTTCAAGCCATCAACGATGCCACCACTTTCGAGGACAGCTCAGCCTCGGGAGGAGCTCCCGCAGCCACCTGCCACAGGAGCCCCGGCCTGTGGCCCGACCTCGGGAGAGCGTCTACTCTTGGCGCTCGAGCCCCAGGAGGGATGCTGGACCAAGGAATTCAAGGAGTACCTGATGCAAGGGACGCTGCCGGAGAAGGAGGAGGACACAGAGCGCGTGGCCCGGCAAGCTACGGCATACTGCATCCGGGACGGTGAGTTATACAGGAAGCGGCCAAATGATGTTTCATTATGTTGCATCTCCAGAGACCAAGGGAAGGAGCTGCTATCCGACATACACGGTGGGGACTGCGGGCACCACTCGTCGTCGCAAACCCTCGTCGGCAAGGCATTCCGCAGCGGATTCTACTGGCTCATGGCTCTCAATGATGCAGCCGAGCTAGTGAAGTCCTGTGAAGCCTGCCAATTGCACGCCAAGCAAATTCATCAGCCAGCTTAGGGCCTCTAGACTATCCCGCTCACTTGGCCGTTCGCGGCCTGGGGGCTGGATATCTTGGGCCCATTTCCTTGAGCGCCAGGGGGCTACTGCTACCTCTACGTCGCCATCGATAAGTTCACCAAGTGGGCGGAAGTGGAAGCCGTCCGCACCATCCCAGCTGGTTCCGAGGTCAAGTTCATCAAGGGTCTCGTGAGCCGTTTTGGGTCCCCAACCGTATCATCACTAATAACGGCTCGTAGTTCACTAGTAATCTCTTCAGAACATACTGTGCTAACCTTGGAACGCAGATCTGCTACACTTCGGTGGCACACCCCAGGAGCAAGTTAGGCCGAACGCGCCAACGCAGAGGTCCTGAGGGGCCTCAAGACCAGGACTTTCAAGAAGAAGCTCGAGGCCTACGGCAAGGGCTGGTACGACGAGCTCCAGTCCGTGTTGTGGTCCATCCGCACCACCGCCACCAAGCCTACGGGCGAGACCCCATTCTTCCTCGTCTACGGAGCAGAAGCGGGCCTCCCTCACGAGGTTAGGCATCGCTCTGCACGGGTCCTGGCATTTGATGAAATGCAACAGGACGCCACACGGGGGATGGACCACATGCTGGGGGAGGAATGCTGCCGCGAAGCCGTACTACGGGCGGCAAGGTACCAGCAGGCGTTGCGGCGATACCACAGCCGCAACATTTGTCGAGGACGCTCGAGACGGGTGACCTCGTCCTGAGGCGGATCCTCTCTAGGGAAGGGCTGCATAAGCTCTCACCCATGTGGGAGGGCCCGTTCAAGGTCGTCCATGTCTCCAGACCTGGCGCTGCGCGCCTGGAGACACAGGACGGGGTGCCCATCCAGAACGTCTGGAATGTCCAGCACCTCCGGAAGTTCTACCCATGAAGCAAGGTCCAACGCCTGTGAAGAAAGGCCCAGCGCCTGTGAAGATCGCGGCCCGTGACACTCTCACGTAATAATGAGTGGGGCTGTACATGCCCCAGAGTCTCAGGAGTGCCGCCCTCGGGCCTCGGGGGCTCCCTCCCACACCCTAGTGGCAGCACATAGCTCCGCGCTGGTGAGAAGACTTGAAGACTAGACTAGGTGCCGGACGCGGATTTTCATTTGCTTTCCGTAGTTGGCTCGCCTCCTTCTAGTCGAAATTTGCTCCTGGTGTTCCTTGCTGGTTTGGTCTTGTCGCTTTTTGCCGCCGTTTCCGATTCTGGTTTAACTTGTTCTCTCTCTCTCTCTCTCTCGCCCACCTCGCGAGGGGGGCTGGGCAGGTCCCTTCGCGAGCGTTTTCTCCTTTCTCTGCCCCTCGTCCATTTTTACGCAAGGCATCCTCGTTCGAGCCCATAAGTAGGCGCACCTCTCCTAATCCGTGCCCCTTGGTTATCGCGATACGAAGTGCTGGGTCAAGGATCGGGTGAACGATAAGCCTCCTAGCGAGCCTCCTAACGATTTTTTGCAGTTCCTAAAACGACCACTGAGTCAAGGAAGGCCTCGACAGGCACCAGGAAGCAAGTCCCTCGCGAGAAGGAGGCCACCCCAAGCGTGCTGAGTTGATTTACCTCTACATAAAATAACGGCACAGCACGGAAACAATAAACATATCATAATGATTGGGAAACCATAGTTCGATACACGCCCTCCGGGGCCCATACTGGTTTCTTTTTTGATGCATGAAGGAAAGGAAGAACAAAACAAAAGCAACGCCTGCCCCTACAGCAATCCACGGGGGCAGGCCCTAGGCGTCGCCCTGAGCTCAGCCAAAACCCTCCTCACGCTTCATGGAGGCGCGACGACAAGTCGACCCGCTGCCACCTTCGAAGCGGGCGCGGCGGCTGGTCGTAGCCACCACTGCTGGAGCTGTCATCGAGGGAAGAGCCACCGTAGCTAGACGAGATGTGGTCGGCACCAAGGGCGGATGTGCCCTCCTCCTCGTCCCGACCATTGCCAAGGCCGAGCACCTCCTCGCCGTCGTTCACCTCGGGGAAACACCCGACGCGGCGACCATCTTCTCCGAACACCCTAACATAGAGGGTCGCGTCACCATCATACTTGAAATGGAGGGTGCACCGCCTGCCCAGGCCGCGTGCCCGGGCGAACGTCTGCTAGCCGCGAGCCAGGGCTATGTTGCCTGTGGCAGAGAACTTGACCACGACCAAAGAAGCCCTGCTGCAGCAACCGTCCGCCTGTAGCCAGAGCCCACCTGGACCAGAGGCTGGCAGCTCGTCGACGAAGAAGCGCGGGAGTTGAAGCCAGTTGCCGGCCGAGTTCTCCGACCAGATGACGAACTCCGGCAGCACCTCTGCCGAGTGGAAGCGCGGCCGGGGAGGCCGCACAACCACGGCACGTCTCCCTTCGTCAACGGGGCTGTCGCGACCGGAGCGACGCCTTCCACGCGCAGCGGCGCCACCCCGGGAGCGGGGGGGGGGGGAGGGAGGGGGCGGCGGGGGTCGCGGAGTGCTTACGGGGACGGCCGTGTCCACGCTTGGGTGCCGGGGAGTGATAACCCACAAGTATAGGGGATCGCAACAGTTTTCGAGGGTAGAGTATTCAACCCAAATTTATTGATTCGGCACAAGGGGAGCCAAAGAATATTCTCAAGTATTAGGAGTTGAGTTGTCAATTCAACCACACCTGGATAACTTAGTATCTGCAGCAAAGTATTTAGTAGCAAAGTAATATGATAGTAACAGTAACAGTGGCAAAGGTAACAGTGATAGTTTTGTAGTGATTGTAACAGTAGCAACGGAAAAGTAAATAAGCGAAGAACAATATGTGAAAAGCTCGTAGGCATTGGATTGGTGATGGAGAACTATGCTGGATGCGGTTCATCATGTAACATTCATAACATAGGGTGACACAGAACTAGCTCCAATTCATCAATGTAATGTAGGCATGTATTCCGAATATAGTCATACGTGCTTATTGAAAAGAACTTGCATGACATCTTTTTTCCTACCCTCTCGTGGCAGCGGGTCCTAATGGAAACTAAGGGATATTAAGGCCTCCTTTTAATAGAGTACCGGACCAAAGCATTAGCACGTAGTGAATACATGAACTCCTCAAACTATGGTCATCACCAAGAGTGGTCCCGATTATTGTCACTTCGGGGTTGCCAGATCATAACACATAGTAGGTGACTATAGACTTGCACGATAGGATCAAGAACTCACATATATTCATGAAAACATAATAGGTTGTCAGGACCCCGATTCTAAGTCACACCGATCTAGCCTGTAACACCTCATATCACTTTGCGGCCTCACGCACGGTATTCCCACGGGTGTCGCCTTACCATGGCCCGGGACCGTTTGCGCCTTTTGGCTCACATATATGATATTGTCGCTAGCATCCATATGACAGAGAACCCGAGCCAACATGGCTAGTCGTGAACACAAAGCGGCACTAACACATGGGGACAGGCATACATGAATCAACTTCGAGCATGTCGGTTAACAGCGTGTGAATCCGGGCTGTAGCACTGGGCTAACAGGACTCCGGTAACCCAGGTTGTAGCAGGCTAGGCAGGACTCCGGATGTCACTGCGTGACATTTCCCCGAAGGGACAGACACGTGAACGAGGTGAAACACATGCCGCCACCAAGCGCCCCGAGCAAAGAGTCTGGGCTAGCGTGACTCGGTGAACCGGATGTAGCGGACTACTATGGCTCAAGGAAGCACTAGACTACATTTCCCCATAAGATAGGCTGCCAAGGATAAACAACTAGATTGTCGATCCCACACATACCAAGCATTTCCAACATACACACAATATGCTCGATATGTGTAAATACAACATGGCATCGTAACATAACTCTCGACTCAAGTATTTATTCATTAGGCTCCGAGGAGCGAGATATTACAAACATGGGTCTCATGACCCAACATTCAGAGCATACAAATCAAAGCACATGCGGAAGCTTAACATGTCTGAGTACAGACATCTACAAATGAAAAAGGCTGATAAGCCCGACTAATTACTGATCTCGCCGAGGGCACAAGATCGTAGCTGAGGTATCAAGCTAAACGTCAAGTCCACACGAACTACTAGCGAGACCGACATCTCTCGCAAAACATAAAATAGGCAAACGTGAGTACAAATGTACCCAGCAAGACTTACATCGTAACTAGCTACATATGCATCATTATCAACAAAGGGGGGTGGTGGAGTTTGACCGCAGACGCCAGCTTTGACTCGGTGGCTATCCCGAACTACGATTGCAAGTAACTCTTTTGAGGTGGCGCATACGAGTCCACATATTCACCATATCAATACACCACTATGGATCCGCCTCCGCCTCCCTACGAGAACGCCATCCATAGCACCCACGCTTATCTTGCACATTTTAGAGTATCCACTTTCACTTGTCTATGAACTGTTATAGGCAACCCAAGTCCTTTACCGCGGACACGGCTATTCAATAGATGATGATAACCTGCAGGGTGTACTTCTTCACACACGCTCACCACTTATCGCCGCGTACACGACACGCACTCGCAACCTTCAAGCGGAAGCCCAGCGAGGGTGTCGGCCACGACCTACCTAAACACTCAAGTCTCTAGTCCAGGTTATCACCTATTCAGGTTCCATCCGCAGGGAGTCCGGACGAGGTTTCCACATACGGCCCCAAACGATGTGTAGAGGGTTCCGCGACACCAAACGGGCGCCCAGCATACACGGCCACGTGCCTACCGCATCACAGCCCACCCCTCGGGTCAGCACTGCCCACGGCCTCCAGCATACTACAAACACCAGAAACTACTTGCAACTCCTGGATAGAGGACAAGGGTGGTTAAGAAGTCGAGAGGGGCACTTAAGCATTCTAATGCGTGGTAGTAACTGGTCATGGATCACAAACACGTAACTCAGTTCTCGAGGACGGATTCAATGAAACAACCCACCATGTACTCCTACATGGCCTCTCACCGATACCTTTACCAAATCGTGTTCACACACTTAGCTCTCAACAAGAGGGACATGTTCACACACCTCCGATTCATCCCCGATGAATCGACCGACTCAACTCTAAGCAGTAGCAGTGCATGACAAACAAGCTTGAATGAGTAGGCACATCGTGGCTCAAACAACTCCTACTCATGCTAGTGGGTTTCATCTATTTACTGTGGCAATGACAGGTCATGCAGAGGATAAAGGGATTCAACTACCGCAGCAAGTAACAGATGAATCGTTGTTGTCCTAATGCAGTAAAAGAGAGCAGGAGCGAGAGAGTGGGATTGTATCGGAATGAACAAAGGGGTTTTGCTTTCCTGGCACTTTCGAAGATAATATAGCTCTTCATCAGTGTCATCGATCTCATCGTCGAAACCACGTCTATCGAGAGGGGACAAATACCGGCAGCAGAGAAGAAACACAATCAATGCAATGCACAATATGATGCATGATCATGACATGGTAAAATGAGTGTGTTGGGCTAATGCAACTACAATCAGATGGGTTTGAGCTATTTTGAACCAAAGATTCAAAGTTCAAACACATTTGTGATCTTAAATAGTGCTTTATCATGTTTTGCACTAAACAGCAAGTTAACTTGTTTAAACATGCATGAAACTAGTACAGATGGATAGATTGGATTTTTATGATCATTTTTCATATATAAATTATTTCATTAGGAGTTACGGTTGAATTACTATGAATTTTAGAAGTTTGTACTATTTTCTGGAATTTCCTGTATAAGAATAATTCCAGTAATTGAATTAATGCGTCAGCATTGCGTCAGGGTGACGTCAGCTGGTCAACTGCAGCTAACCAGGTCAAATCTGACCAGTGGGGCCCATTAGTCAGTAACTCGGGGCTGGTTAGTGTCACACACAAGTGGGGCCAGTCAATGGCCACGTCAGCGAGGTCAACGCCGACGCGTGGGGCCACTGTGATTAAATAAAACTAAACAGAAATTAAACTAGTGTTAGTTAAGGGCGTGGGGCCCAGTAATTAGTGAGAGATGGGGTTAGTTAGCCCCGTCATTAGCAGTTCACGACGTTGCCACGTCGGCCCGCCGGCGTTCAGCCGCTGGCGACCATTTGCCGCGGCGGACGTGCGTCGGGAAAGTGCTAGGGGCCACGGTTTGTCGTGCAAAAAGCATCGGGGAGAAGCCCTTGCTCGGGCGCATCCAATGGGCCAGACAGGTGGTCGCGGGGCGGCTGGAATTTCGCCAGCGACGAGTTTTGGCGGCGGCGCAGCTACGGGTTTGCACGGGCGCGGCGTGGCGGAGCACGAGGGGCTCAACCAAGGGCATAGACGGCATCGTGGGGTCACCAGGAGCACGTATGTGCCACTAGGGTGAGCAAGCAAAGCTCGGGAGCGCGTGGCTCAACGTCCATGGCGGTGGCGGGCTTCGGTCGTCAGTGAACTAGGAGCTACGGCGTGAAAATGGGACAACAGAGAGGTGGGTTCGAGGGAGAGGCTTATGGCGGTTGCAACGGTGCATACGGCGAGCTCGGGGAAGGCCGGAGCTGAGCGGGGCAGGGAGGTCGATCTCCGGTGGCCGAGGAGGGGAAAAGCATCGGTGGCGGTGTTGCAGCGCGTCCGGGGCCTCGTGGCTCGTCGAGGGGGTCGGGGACGTTGAGACGGGGCTCGCAGGCATGACAGGAGGTCGAGGGGGAGGCACTGGACGCGGTGGCGGCGAACGGCGGTGACTAGCTCCGCTCAGGCGCGTGCGGGGAGAGAGCAGAGAAGGGGGAGGAAGCCGAGGGAGAGTGAGAGAGGTCCAGGGGAGGGTCAGGCGATGCACGTGGCGCTCAGGGCCGACTCCAGCAGCGGCAAGCAAGCAGGAGGTGGCCGGACGCGTTCTCGCGCGCGCCGGCCACGCGCTCGTCCTCCTGGCAAGGGGGAAGACGACAGGGAGGAAAGCAGTGGTCGGCTGGGACGGCCAGCTGCAGTGCTGGGCCGGTCTTGTGGGCTGCGCAGGTGGGGTGGTGTCTCTGGTGGACCTCAAGGTAAGTCCAGGTAAGGTCTATTCCTTCCCTTTTCTACTTCTGTTTTTTTGTTGTTATTTAAATCTTTGCCACTGTTTTAAATCTAAGCAAAATTTAAAACTAGTGCCAAACTCCACTGAAATATTTATGTGGCCACAATGGACCCAGCCAAATGCACATAAATTATTTCAGGGTATTTTGAAATATATTTCACATATTATGAATATAATTCCAAATGCAAATACAATAATGATTTAATTCAAGGCTCAAAATATTCCACAAAATGTTCACTATTTTTGGTTTGGACCCAAGGCCTTGCCAAAATTACCAAACATTGATGGAAGCATTTTGGGTTCATTGAATGCATTTTTTTAAGCTGGACCTATTTGGATTTTAAAGTGCTAGGGTTTGATCACCCCCATTTCAGGTCCCCAATAAATTTAGACATGATGCATACATGAAGCTAGCCCAGTGCATGCCAGAAGCTAGGGATGTGACAACTCACCCCCACTAAACAAGAATCTCGTCCCTAGATTCAAGTCGTGAGGTAAGAAGACAGAGGGACACAAACTAACATAATCTTCATGATCCAGATGACTTTCTCGAGGATGTTGATTCATTGCATACGTTGATCTTGACATCCTTGCTTTTGAGATCTTCATCCACGCGATGACGACGGAAAGAAACTCTACTAGGATTGATCTTCTCGAAGATCGAGCTATACCATATCAACTCGTGGAATGAGATGTTGAAACATCTCGAGTTGAGACACAAAACACATCGAGAGGGATGGAAGAACAACGACGGGGTTTGATTTGGTGGGCAACAATTCCACGCTTAGAAAGATGGTGGATGGTGTCAAGGTGGCGAGGAAATAATTGCCATGATCCGGTAACGGGGCACCTTGGAAAAGGTGACTCGTTGAACTGCTCCCTTAAGTGGCAAAAAGAATTACTTTTGATCCATACATCATTGGAACTCTTCATACCAGCTTAAGGCAATTTACGATTGATCGTTTGAAAGAGCTCGAAGAAATGACATAATCGAACTAGGATGGATGATGTGGACTACCTTGTTGAAGACAGCACAATGGATGACTTTGCTTATCATCAGAAATGGATGGCATCCTTGGTAAGTCCACTTTTGAAGATTATCTTGGGCAACAATTGCTGGGGTGCAAGCTGGGAACATAATGCAAATGCTAGGAATGATCCAACCATCATATCTGCCTGAGATTCAGATCTGGTTGGTGTCAGGATATTCCAGACCCATCTAGTCTAGAGAGAAAAATGAAGTTTGCAACAAAAATCGACGAGATGGAATTGCGAGATTCTCGGGAGATGAACTACGATAGCAAGCTCCAAAACATGAGCTGGTTCTGCTAAACATGTGTGAACACGCTGTCCCAGACAAACATGACCACATGGTAGTCTTATGATATAACACTACCGAGTTCAGGTGGGGAACCATCATCGCGGATAACGAAGTCCTTGCATAAGTCATATGATTAGCTCTTATGAAGAAACTTCTTGTCCTTGAACAAATCAGTTAGTTGCTTGGTGTGCTAGGGAATTCATATGGAATGAAGATGATCAGTCTATCAGACCATAGAATACTTCGCACATGCATGACTGACTTGGGATGATTCCAGAGGAAGCAAAAACAAACTTTCTCGGATCCACGGCGACAACTTACATCAGATGCATGTGAATTAGAGGAAGTCACTTCTTTCATCCAAACATAGGCTTCATGAACGAAACACGAAGGTAATGCTTACAAAGTTTCCAACACTAGGTTGATGTTCAACATGAATCATGGGGGAGACAAAATGCTACTGATGGGCTCAACAGCAACTCATCGGAATTTCCATATCACTGGACTTCCACCATCATGTGAACACGGTGATAGCATTGGTCAGACCAAAAGATGTAATGGTGTATGCTCGAGGGATAAACCACGAGTAATACAACATTATGAACATCGTTGGTTCTGATTTGACTTGACGATAGCCCATACTCAAGTCAAAGTTTTGACAAGGCAATAGATCCAACAACTGATCACAGGGACCAATCGATGAGGATATCATCTTTCTTCAACACACACACACACACACCAGGATATCCCTTGGAGATGAACTAAGTCAGGTAAGCTTTTATCTTCCAACTCTCTAAGTTGTTGTTTAGCTTAACCAATTAGCTCAGGGTATCCGGCACAGATTCTTGGAGAAAGGGTGGTTAGAAGAAAACCAACTTGGTCACGAGCTCAACATAACAGTCAGGGGACAACCTGGTAATGCTTCCGAGAAGATATTCAAAAAATCACGAACCACCGGTATGTTACTAAGCTCGAGAACAACCTTGCTTTTCAGGGCAAGATGATATGATCAAAAGAGTGAGGGATTAACACAATCCTAACTCATTGATCGAAGAGTGCACCAGAAATAAGGACTAAGTAGCACGATCAATCTTAGGATGATGATTTAATAACCAACACGGTAAGAATGAGAATATTGTCCATTAACTACCAAGCAACGAGGTTGCTAGGAGTATCGATTTCACACATCACAGTTCACTTGTCAGCATTCTGGTTACGACAACACGGGACCGAGGTATGAATAATGATAGCGAGAAGTATCACTACGTCAAGAATTCATGAGAAATGGTGCAATCCTCATGACAATCCTGACATAAAGGGGGTAATACTCCGAGGTAGAACAGAATCAAAAGCTGGATTGGTATTTGATTTGCGGATTAGAACTGCTTTGACCCAATCCTGGATATGGATGAGGTACTGGAGTTTGTTTCTCCTAGTCATTCCAGAGCAGAATGGCTTGACGGACCACGAGAATAATAAGCATCGATAACACAGATGCACAATTACTCCTGACTATCAATTGATAGACGATGGCCGGAATACAAATGAAGAGGGACAACTCAAGGGAACATATATCTTTTTGAGTTGTGGATGCATAGATTAATATGTCAAACCAAGTTCAACAGTGTTTCTTCCAGATAACCCATGCGTAAAGGCAGAACTCGCGTAATCACAATATAGAATGGAGGACTCATCATGATCACCCCGTTGTGATCTTTTGGTTCAACGAGGAACTTCTGCCATAAGTAGTTCATGGTATTTGGAAGAAGGATATACCACGGACCTCGAGGACTATCGCAAAGTTACTAATATCCTAAAGGAACTAGCAAACACTATCAACAGGAGGTAAGTAGGGTGAATCTCGGGTTCAAGAACCCAGGAATAGAATACCTACTACTAAGTAGCATCACGGGAT
The DNA here is from genome assembly GCA_021605205.1 of Aegilops longissima. Classification (NCBI taxonomy): domain Eukaryota; kingdom Viridiplantae; phylum Streptophyta; class Magnoliopsida; order Poales; family Poaceae; genus Aegilops; species Aegilops longissima. The sequence continues at coordinate 22,109,045 of CM038679.1, read as the reverse complement.
GCTTTCGAGAGTAATGGCCAGAATCATCACACTGGGGATGCAAAGCATTGCTAGATTACTAAGTAGTTCTCTAAGACACCTAGGGTCATAATACTAACTCCAACATGTATGTCAAGGCAACGGATTACCTCAACACACTAATTTGTGTGATTAATCTGGCCCAAATGAACATTAGAAACGGAGAGAAGGGATTTGCAAACGCATCAGACTATTTAGAAATCTGGGATTACTTGGACAGCATAACGGTCAGAATGCTCAAAATGATTTGAGACATCTCGCAAAATAGTGGCATGACCACTCAACATCACAAAATCAAGGTTACGAGACCAGCTATGAACATACGTAAGTAGTAAAAACTGAACTGAGATTTGAAACTATCAATTCTATAAGTCTATGGATTAGTAACACGTCATCCCGATAGATAGATGAGAAGGCCTAGTTCTTAATCCCCGAGAAGAGAAGAGGATAACTCAGATCGAAGGCCATGAGGTATAAGGAGTAAAAGAGCCTTACGCTCCTTCCACAATCAATTCCCTTACATAACTAAAGCATTTCTAGACACAACTTCGACCGGTTTGGCTTGGTAATCCTACAGGCAGTCAGGCTCTGATACCAAAGCTGTTAGGACCCTTATTCTAAGTCATACCGATCTAGCCTGTAACACCTCATATCACTTTGCGGCCTCACGCACGGTATTCCCACGGGTGTCGCCTTACCATGGTCCGGGACCGTTTGCGCCTTTTGGCTCACGTATATGATAGTGTCGCTAGCATCCATATGACAGAGAACACGGGCCGACATGGCTAGTCGTGAACCCAAAGAGGCGCTAACCCATGGGGATAGGCATACGTGAATCAACTTCGAGCATGTCGGTCAACAGCGTGTGAATCCGGGCTGTAGCACTGGGCTAACAGGACTCCGGTAACCCGGGCTGTAGCAGACTAGGCAGGACTCGGATGTCACCGCGTGACATTTCCCGAAGGGACGTACACGGAACGAAGTGAAACACATGCCGACCGATCAAGCGCCCCGAGCGGTAGTCTGTCTGGCTAGCAGGACTCCGTGAACCGGGCAGAAGCGGACTACTATGGCTCAAGGAAGCACTAGACTACATTTCCCCATAAGAGAGGCTGCCAAGGATAAACAACTAGATTGTCGGATCCCACACATACCAAGCATTTCCAACATACACACAATATGCTCGATATGTGTAAATACAACATGGCATCACAACATAACTCTACGACTCAAGTATTATTCATTAGGCTCCGAGGAGCAAGATATTACAAACATGGGTCTCATGACCCAACATTCAGAGCATACAAATCAAAGCACATGCGGAAGCTTAACATGTCTGAGTACAAACATCTATAAATGAAAAAGGCTGATAAGCCTGACTAACTACTAGATCCTGCCGAGGGCACAAGATCGTAGCTGAGGTATCAAGCTAAACGTCGAAGTCCACACGGAACTACTAGCGAGACTGACATCTCTCTGCAAAACATAAAATAGGCAAACGTGAGTACAAATGTACCCAGCAAGACTTACATCAGAACTAGCTACATATGCATCATTATCAACAAAGGGGGGTGGTGGAGTTTGACTGCAGCAAGCCAGCTTTGACTCGGTGGCTATCCTGAACTACGACTACAAGTAACTCTTTTGAGGTGGCGCACACGAGTCCACATATTCACCATATCAATACACCACTATGGATCCGCTCCCGTCTCCCTACGAGAACGCCATCCATAGCACCCACGCTTATCTTGCGCATTTTAGAGTATCCACTTTCACTTGTCTATGAACTGTTATAGGCAACCCAGAAGTCCTTTACCGCGGACACGGCTATTCAAATAGATGATGATAACCCTGCAGGGGTGTACTTCTTCACACACGCTCTCACCACTAATCGTCGTTTACACGACACATACTCGGCAACCTTCAAGCGGAAGCCCAGCGAGGGTGTCGGCCACGACCTACCTAAACACTCAAGTCTCTAGTCCAGGTTATCACCTATTCAGGTTCCATCCGCAGGGAGTCCGGACGAGGTTTCCACATACGGCCCCGAACGATGTGTACAGGGTTCCGCGACACCAAACGGGCGCCCAGCATACACGGCCACGTGCCTACCGTGATCACAGCCCACCCTCGGTCAGCACGCCCACGGCCTCCAAAGATACTACAAACACCAGAAACTACTTGCAACTCCTGGATAGAGGACAAGGGTGGTTAAGAAGTCGAGAGGGGCACTTAAGCATTCTAATGCGTGGTAGTAACTGGTCATGGATCACAAACACAGAACTCAGTTCCTGAGGACGGATTCAATGAAACAACCCACCATGTACTCCTACATGGCCTCTCACCGATACCTTTACCAAATCATGTTCACACACTTAGCTCTCAACAGTAGGACATGTTCACACACCTCCGATTCATCCCCGATGAATCAGACCTGACTCAACTCTAAGCAGTAGCAGGCATGACAAACAAGCTTGAATGAGTAGGCACATCAGGGCTCAAACAACTCCTACTCATGCTAGTGGGTTTCATCTATTTACTGTGGCAATGACAGGTCATGCAGAGGATAAAGGGGTTCAACTACCGCAGCAAGTAACAGATGAATCGTTGTTGTCCTAATGCAGTAAAAGATAGTAGGAGCAAGAGAGTGGGATTGTATCGGAATGAACAAAGGGGTTTTGCTTTCCTGGCACTTTCGAAGATAATATAGCTCTTCATCAGTGTCATCGATCTCATCGTCGAAACCACGTCTATCGAGAGGGGACAAATACCGGTAGCAGAGAAGAAACACAATCAATGCAATGCACAATATGATGCATGATCATGACATGGTAAAATGAGTGTGTTGGGCTAATGCAACTACAATCAGATGGGTTTGAGCTATTTTGAACCAAAGATTCAAAGTTCAAACACATTTGTGATCTTAAATAGTGCTTTATCATGTTTTGCACTAAACAACAAGTTAACTTGTTTAAACATGCATGAAACTAGTACAGATGGATAGATTGGATTTTTCTGATCATTTTTCATATATAAATTATTTCGTGGAGTTACGGTTGAATTACTATGAATTTTAGAAGTTTGTACTATTTTCTGGAATTTCCTGTATAAGAATAATTCCAGTAATTGAATTAATGCGTCAGCATTGCGCCAGGGTGACGTCTGCTGGTCAACTGCGGCTGACCAGGTCAAATCTAAACAGTGGGGCCCATTAGTCAGTGACTCGGGGCTGGTTAGTGTCACACACAAGTGGGGCCAGTCAATGGCCACATCAGCGAGGTCAACGCCAACGCGTGGGGCCACTGTGATTAAATAAAACTAAACAGAAATTAAACTGGTGTTAGTTAAGGGCGTGGGGCCCAGTAATTAGTGAGAAAGGCGGTTAGTTAGCCCCGTCATTAGCAGTTAACAACGTTGCCACGTCGGCCCGCGGGGGTTCAGCCGCCGGCGTCCATTTGCCGCGGCGGACGTGCGTCGGGAAAGCGCTAGGGGCCGCGGTTTGTCGTGCAAAAAGCATCGGGGAGAAGCCCTTGCTCGGGCGCATCCAATGGGCCAGACAGGGGTTCGCGGGGCGGCCGGAATTTCGCCGGCGATGAGTTTTGGCGGCGGCGCAGCTATGGGTTTGCACGGGCGCGGCGTGGCGGAGCGCGAGGGGCTCAACCAAGGGCATAGACGGCATCGTGGGGTCACCAGGAGCACGTCTGTGCCACTAGGGCGAGCAAGCGAAGCTCGGGAGCGCGTGGCTCAACGTCCATAGCGGTGGCGGGCTTCGGTTGTCAGTGAACTTGGAGCTACGGCGTGAAAACGGGACAACAAAGAGGGGGGTTCGAGGGAGAGGCTTACGGCGGTTGCAACGGTGCAGACGGCGAGCTCGGGGAAGGCCGGAGCTGAGCGGGGCGGCGAGGTCGATCTCCGGCGGCCGAGGAGGGGAAAAGCATCGGTGGCAGCGTTGCAGCGCGTCCGGGGCCTCGTGGCTCGTCGAGGGGGTCGGGGACACCGAGACGGGACTCGCAGGCACGGCAGGAGGTCGAGGGGGAGGCGCTGGACGCGGTGGCAGCGAACGGCGGCGACTAGCTCCGCTCGGCCGCGTGCGGGAAGAGAGCAGAGAAGGGGGAGGAAGCCGAGGGAGAGTGAGAGAGGTCCAGGGGAGGGTCGGGTAATGCACGTGGTGCTCGGGGCCGACTCCAGCAGCGGCAAGCAAGCAGGAGGTGGCCGGACGCGTGCTCAAGGCAAGCCGGCCACTGCCGCCCCCTCCGGCAAGGGAGAAGACGACAGGGAGGAAAGCGGTGGTGGGCTGGGCCGGCCAGCTGCAGTGCTGGGCCGGTCAGGTGGGCTGCGCAGGTGGGCTGGTGTCTCTGGTGGACCTCAAGGTAAGTCCACGTAAGGTCTATTCCTTCCCTTTTCTATTTCTGTTTTTTGGTTTTTATTTAAATCTTTGCCACTGTTTTAAATCTAAGCAAAATTTAAAACTAGTGCCAAACTCCACTGAAATATTTATGTGGCCACAATGGACCCAGCCAAATGCACATAAATTATTTCAGGGTATTTTGAAATATATTCCACATATTATGAATATAATTCCAAATGCAAATACAATAATGATTTAAATTTAGTGCCCAAAATATTCCACAAAAATGTTCACTATTTTTGGTTTGGACCCAAGGCCTTGCCAAAATTACCAAACATTGATGGAAGCATTTTGGGTTCATTGAATGCATTTTTTTAAGCTGGACCTATTTGTATTTTAAAGTGCTAGGGTTTGGTCACCCCCATTTCAGGTTTCCAATAAATTTAGACATGATAAATACATGAAGCTAGCCCAGTGCATGCCAGAAGCTAGGGATGTGACATAGGTTCAGATCTGAAATCATGGCACTCAGGCCCTTGTGACAAGCATTAAGCATAGCAAAGTCATAGCAACATCAATCTCAGAACATAGTGGATACTAGGGATCAAACCGTACCAAATCTAACTCAATTACATGATAAATCTCATCCAAACCATCACCGTCCAGCAAGCCTACGATGGAATTACTCACGCACGGTGGTGAGCATCATGAAATTGGTGATGGAGGATGGTTGATGATGACGACGGCGACGGATTCCCCTCTTCGGAGCCTCGAACGGACTCCAAATCGGCCCTCCTGAGAGAGTTTAGGGCTTGGCGGTGGCTCCCTATCGTAAAACGCGATGAATCCTTCTGTCTGATTTTTTTCTCCCCGAACACGAATATATAGAGTTGGAGTTGAGGTCGGTCGAGCACCAGGGGGGCCACGAGGCAGGGGGCACGCCCTGGGGGTAGGCGCGCCTCCCACCCTCGTGGAGAGGGTGTGGGCCCCCTGGCCTTGATTCTTTCGCCAATATTTTTTATTATTTCCAAAAATAATCTCCGTGAAGTTTGAGGTCATTCCGAGAACTTTTGTTTCTGCACAAAGATTACACCATGGCAATTCTACTGAAAACAACGTCAGTCCGGTTTAGTTCCATTCAAATCATGCAAGTTAGAGTCCAAAACAAGGGCAAAAGTGTTTGGAAAAGTAGATACGACGGAGACGTATAAACTCCCCCAAGCTTAAACCTTTGCTTGTCCTCAAGCAATTCAGTTGATAAACTGAAAGTGATAAAGAAAAAACTTTTACAAACTCCGTTTGCTCTTGTTGTTGTAAATATGTAATGCCAGCATTCAAGTTTTCAGCAAAGATTATGAACTAACCATATTCACAATAACACTTAGGTCTCATGTTTGCTCATATCAATGACATAATCAACTAGCGAGCAATAATAATAAATCTCGGATGACAACACTTTCTCAGAACAATCATTATATGATATATCAAGATGGTATCTCGCTAGCCCTTTCTGAGACCACAAAACATAAATGCAGAGCACCTTTAAAGATCAAGGCCTGACTAAACATTGTAATTCATGGTAAAAGAGATCTAGTCATAGTCATACTCAATATAAATTAATAGTAATGGATGCAAATGACAGCGGTGCTCTCCAGGTGGTGCTTTTTAATAAGAGGGTGATGACTCAACATAAAGGTAAATAGATAGGCCCTTCGCAGAGGGAAGCAGGGATTTGTAGAGGTGCCAGAGCTTGATTTTGAAAAAGAGATAAATAGTATTTTGAGCGGCATACTTTCATTGTCAACATAACAACCGAGACATGGCGATATATTCCATGCTACACATATTATAGGCGGTTCCCAAACAGAATGGTAAAGTTTATACTCCCCCTCCACCAACAAGCATCAATCCATGGTTGCTCGAAACAACGAGTGCCTCCAACTAACAAGAGTCCCTGGGGAGCTTTGTTTGCAATTATTTTGATTTTGTTTGCATAAAGCATGGGACTGGGCATCCCGGTGACCAGCCATTTTCTCGTGAGTGAGGAGCAGAGTCCACTCCTCTTGAGAATAACCCGCCTAGCATGGAAGATACATACAGCCCTAGTTGATACATGAGCTATTCGAGCATGCAAAACAGAATTTCATTTGAAGGTTTAGAGTTTGGCACATACAAATTTACTTGGAACGGCAGGTAGATACTGATGAAGCCATGTACCTAGGGTAGGGTCATAGGCCCCACCTAGACACCTCCCCAAGGGCATCACCCTAAAGATGTAAGCATTCAAGGGTACCATCATCCACTCGACCGAGACATTCCACTCGAAAGAATCAATGTCACTCGACCATCACGAAACCACTCGACATACGAAGATCTAAAGTCACTCTCACGCAGCAACGGACGCATTACTCATAGACTTAATTACCATTTATAACACATTATTGCGGACGTTACCTGTAACGCTTACTCTTTATGAACATTGAACCCTGTGTAACAGAGATGAGCTGGGGTCCTGGCGTACTCTATATAAGCCACCCCCCTCCTTTGGGACAAGGGTTCACACCCCCTGTAACTCACACACGCATAATCCAGTCGACCGCCTCCGGGCTCTGAGACGTAGGGTTGTTACTTCCTCCTCGAAGGGCCTGAACTCGCAAAACTCGCGGGTACAACTTCGCCATAGCTAGGATCTTGCCTCCTCATATCTACCCCCATTATACTGTCAGTCTTAGATCCACGACAGTTGGTGCCCACCATGGGGCAGGTGTCTTAGCGACTTGTTGGAGAAGTTGCATTTTTTTCGATCCCCATCATCATGGTTTCCGACAGGGGATTGGCCGAGGGCCGCGAGATCCGTCTCGGCGCACTCGTGTTTGTCACCGACGACTCCGCTTGGCTCCAAGAGGCTCCACTCGACGTCGAGGCGGTCCCCGACCGCGGGGCAACGCACTTTAGCGCATGCGTCCGCGGCGTCCTACTTCGGCAGCCGTCGACTCAGTATCGGTCTGCTCCTGTGGCATCCTCGCTCCCCGCTGTTCGCCGGTGCAAGCGTTCCGGTCGGTCGTGGCTCCAGCGGTGGGTGAGGCATGCGGTGGCCCACCAATCGGCCACCCCGCAAGTCGCGGCAATCGAGCCCGACGAAACTCTCTACGGCCTGTTTGACCTGTCGACTGGCTCCGTCGAGACTGCATCCGAGTGCGACAGCAGTGACCCCGCGGCAGAAGTCCTGATGGTCAATGGACCGTGTAGTCCTCCTGGCTTCCCCCGCAACGACGGTGGTGATGGCGGCGGCGGTTCGTCGTGCGTCCATGAGGAGTACCGCCCCGAGCCCCTCTCTTCGCAGCAGAGGGAAGAACTTTGCCACCGTAACATGGATGCACTTCACACTCCTATCGTTGGAGAAACCCCCGAGGCCCGGGCCTTGGAGGAGGCGCGCCTGGCCAACTCGGCTAAGCGCACTCGACTGGAGAACCTCCAGCACGCACTCGACGAGCGTGCTCGGCAGCGGATTCCTGAGTCCAGTCGACGAGAACTTTTTCCGCCTCCAACTCAGGTATACCGAACTCCGATTCAAAATCTCACAGCTGCAGCCCGAATAGCAGAGTCGATTCAGCCTTCCCAGTCGAAAGCTGGAAGAGGTTTGATGCAGTTCCGGGCTTTACTCCGGGCTGCAGGAGAGCAGAACACAGCAGTATCACAGTCACGGGATAGAATTCATGGCAGGTCTGTGGTGGCAGACACAGTTCAGTCAGCTCACAGCCCAAGATCGCCCCCGCGGCGTGAGGGACATGGAGACCGGCAAGATCAGTACAGAAACCGTGAGCAATATGATCGCCGACTCGACCACGATGACCGTCGTCGAGTGCCCACACCTCCCCCGAGGAGTGGGTCATATGTGCCTCGGCAGCACGATGACAGACGCCCTCACAGTGGCGGGCGAAGAATTGCAGTCAACACCAGGGAGTCGGACTTTGATGCGAGATCTATTCTTGTTCAAGGTCTGGTCGACACAAACAGAGCACACAGAGAGGGTCATGACAGAGATCACCCAACTGGCAGCAGAGTACATGTTTCAGGCCCAGAGTGCTTTAGCAGAGCCATCAAGGCTGCGGTGATTCCTCCCAACTTCAGGTTGGCGACTGGAATCAGCAAGTTCACTAGTGATTCCAAGCCTGACACTTGGCTTGAGGACTACCGAGTGGCTATGCAGATCGGTGGCGGCAATGGTGAAGTGGCCATGAAACACCTTCCTCTTATGTTGGAAGGCTCAGCCAGAGCGTGGTTGAATCGGTTAGTACCTGACAGCATATACAATTGGGAAGAACTCGCCCGAGTGTTTGTCAGAACCTTTGAGGGTACTTGCAAATGGCCGGCAGGGTTAACAGAATTGCAGTCCTGCATGCAGAAACCGAATGAGACCTTGAGAGATTACATTCAGAGATGGATCACATTGCATCATACAATGGAGAATGTGCCAGATCACCAAGCAGTTTGTGCCTTCAAGGAGGGTGTTAAGTATCGAGAGTTGAATCTGAAATTCGGTCGGACAGGAGATATGTCTCTGTCCCGGATGATGGAGATCGCCACCAAGTATGCTAATGGTGAAGAGGAAGACCGGCTCCGGAGCGGCAAACATAAAACAGTCGCCCAGGAAACGGGAGGAGGGAATTCTAATCGAAAGCAGAAGCGCAAGGCCGAACCAGCTGCTCCTGGTGAAGCTTTAGTGGTGGCTCAAGGAAAGTTCAGGGGGAAGCCCAAAGGACCCTGGAACCCCAAGAATGTGAAAGATCAAGATGGAAATGATGTGTTGGATTTACCCCGTCACATTCACATCAAGAAAGATGAAGAGGGTAATCCGATTTACCCAAAACATACCACTCGACAGTGTCAGCTCCTGATCCAGCAATTCCGAGAGAAACAACCCAAGGAGAAGGAAAATGAGTCGGACAAGGGTGAGGATAAGGAAGAAGACGATGATGGTTTTCCCAACGTCAATTCCACTCTAATGATTTTTGCTGATGTTGAAAGCAAAAGTCGACTGAAAGTTATGAACAGAGAGGTGAACATGGTAGCCCCAGCAACACCAAGTTATCTGAAGTGGTCCCAGACTGCCATCACATTCGACCAGTCTGACCACCCAGAATGTATAGCCACCCCTGGGAGGCAAGCGCTGGTGGTCGACCCAGTTGTTGAAGGCACTCGACTGACTATAGTGTTGATGGATGGTGGTAGTGGCCTAAATATCCTGTATGCGGAGACCTTGAAGGGAATGGGCATTCCGATGTCCAAGCTCAGTGAAAGCAATATGAGTTTCCATGGTGTCATACCTGGCAACAAGGCTAAATCACTCGGCCAGATCGCCCTTGATGTGGTTTTCGGTGATTCCAAGAATTACCGCAAAGAAAAATTGACATTTGAAGTAGTGGATTTCCAAAGTGCTTATCATGCCATTCTGGATAGGCCTGCCTATGCACATTTCATGGCTTGACCATGTTACGTGTACCTCAAGTTGAAAATGCCTGGTCCTAGAGGAGTGATCACTTTCACTGGCAATCGGCAGAAGGCAGAAGAGTGCTTCCAGAAGGGTCCAAAAATCGCCGATGCGCAAATGGCAGCAGTCGAAATGCAAGAATACCAGAAGAACGCAGGTCCGAGTGATTTGTTGCGCTCCAAGAAGCCTGCCATTGATTCTGCATTTTAGTCGTCCGGTGAAACCAAGCCGATTCATATTCACCCGACGGACCCTAATGCTGCTCCTACTCATATCTCAACATTACTCGATAGTAAATAGGAAGAAGCGCTCATCCAGTTCCTCCGTGAGAACTGGGACATCTTTGCATGGGAACCTTCTGACATGCCAAGTGTACCCAGGGGACTGGCTGAGCATCGTTTGCGAGCCGACCCGACGGTAAAACCAGTCAAGGAACATCTTCGACGGTCCGCCGTATAGAAGAGGAAAGCAATTGGTGAGGAAGTGGCTTGGCTCCTGGCAGCTGAGTTCATCCGAGAGATTTACCACTCCGAGTGGCTTGCCAATGTTGTCATGGTCCCTAAGAAGGACGATTCACTTCGCATGTGCATTTACTTCAAGCATATCAATCGGGCCTGCCCGAAAGATCATTTTCCTCTCCCCCCCCCCCATCGACAAAATTGTCGACTCGACTGCGGGATGTGAGCGATTGTCTTTTCTGGACGCCTATTCTGGGTATCATCAGATCCGACTGTATGGACCCGATGAGATAAAAACGGCTTTCATCACTCCATTCGGATGTTTCTGTTATGTCACCATGCCATTCGGCCTGAAGAACGCTGGAGCCACATTCATGAGGATGATTTAGAAGTGTCTGCTCACTCAAATCAGTCGGAATGTGGAAGCATAGATGGATGACATTGTGGTCAAGTCACGAAAGGGTCCCGACCTGCTGGCTGACCTTGCTGAAACTTTTGCCAACCTCAGAAGGTATGATATCAAGCTTAATCCATCAAAGTGTACATACGGAGTTTCTGGCAGAAAGTTGCTCGGTTTCCTTGTTTCCGAAGAGCGATCGACGCAAACCCAGAGAAAGTTGGTGCCATACTCCGGATGAAGCGCCCTGTACGTGTACATGATGTCCAGAAGCTTACTGGTTGTTTGGCCGCCTTGAGTCGTTTCATATCTCGTCTCGGTGAAAAGGCCCTGCCTCTTTACCGACCGATGAAGAAATCTGACAAGTTCGAGTGGACAGATGAAGCTGACGCAGCGTTTGCAGAAATCAAAGCCCTGCTTTCCACCCAGCCGGTGCTTGCTGCCCCAATCAACAAAGAGCCTTTACTGCTTTATATTGCAGCCACAGGACAAGTTGTCAGTACGGTGCTCACGGTCGAGCGGGAAGAAGAAGGAAAAGCCTATAAAGTTCAGCGCCCAGTATACTATGTTTCTGAAGTTCTGACTCCATCCAAGCAAAGATATCCACATTATCAGAAGCTTTTTTATGGGATTTACATGACCAAGAAGAAGGTTGCACATTACTTCTCTGATCACTCCATTACAGTTGTCAGTGACGCATCATTGTTAGAGATCCTGAACAACAGAGATGCAACTGGTCGAGTGGCAAAGTGGGCGATTGAACTCCTTCCCTTGGATATCAAGTTTGAGGCGAAGAAAGCTATCAATTCCCAAGCAATAGCAAATTTCCTCGCCGAGTGGATTGAAATCTTTTTCTGAAAATTTTAATATATAATACGCCTATGTTTCATTTTTACTTTATTCTCTTTTATTTATTTATTTTGCTCTCTGCAAAATGTTTTAAAAAAAACTTCTCCTCCGCCCGACCGGGCGCCCAGCTTACCGTCGCGCCCGCCAAGCCCAGCTCACAAGACCGCTAACGTCCCGTCGCCGAAGCGGACTCGGCCGAGTCCGACCCGCACCCGCCACCGCCTTGCCCCTTCCCCACGCCTCCCGAGGCCACCTCCTCCTTAAATACCGGGCTACCCGGCCCCTCTCTCTCTCTCTCCTCGCCGTCGCCGAGTTTCCGCCCGACGAGATCTGCCGCCACCCACCGTGCCTCGCTCGCCTCCCTCGACCTCCGCCGACGCCGCCGTCTTCCCTCGTCGCGCCGCCCTCCCAGCTACTCCGCCACCACCGCCGTTCTCCGCCACCGCCGAGCCCTCCGCCCGCCACCACGGGAGACGCGCCTCATGAGAGCCGCCATGAGCTAACCGTCATTGTCGGTTTTTCTTCACCGAACGCCGTGGACCGGTAAAAAACCGAACCCTGATCTGGTTTCGTTTAAGATACGGTCTTTGAATAAAACCTGTTTTTTTATTTATTTAGTTTGCTTAGGTAACGAACGTTCTCTGTTTAGGTAGATCTAGCGAACGCTTTCATTCGTTAGCGTTCGGTAGCGAACGTTCGCTCGGTAGATTTTTCTTTTTATTAATAGATTCCGGCCAGGGACCCATCCATGAATATTTTATTTACAGATTGGCCCCTGTTTTTCAAACGGTTACAACTTTTTATCCGTTTATCCAAATCCAACGAAACCAACGCCCACTTCTTCATTATGATCCCCTCTATCCAATAATCCAACTCAAACATGGTTTTGAAAATTTAAAATTTGAATTAGATCAGATTTGAATTTGAACTTTGTTTGATCATAACTTGAGTTTTATAACTCCGTTTGAGTTGATTCTTTTTGCAGATTAAAGCTCTTGACATAAATTTCTGATAAGGCCAAATTCACATAATTTTGGTACTGTTAGAAATTGTTTCATGTTGCAAGAGTTATTTGCTTGGTTTTGATGTTTTTTTTGAATTGTTTTCTTCGTTCTCTTCGATTTTTTGAGTGATTGCTTATGTGTGGTTACTATTGCTTCCTTATGATAGATTGACCGGAGTGTGACGAGTAGAACTATCAAGAGTTTTGAGTGCGAATCATCTTCATCAACATTGCAGGCAAGTTCACACATTGATCATACCCCTTTTTCATACCCAGTTTCTATTGCATTAGATCAATCCTCAAACATTGCATGATTAGGATCTAATTAAATTGTGGGATGGGAAGTAGTTGAGGTAGTACCTATTACCTGTTTTATTATCAACCCTTGGGAGTTACTTCTACGTTTGCTTATTATGCCATGCTATGCTAGTAGACGTGGATTGGGTGAGTGTATTCCATGACAGATGTGAGATTGTTAAATTAATGGTTTACTTAAGGTGGCAACTTAAACACACATCTGGGTGGATTGAGGCACCTGGTTTCCAGGACTTGCCTGTTTTTCTTCGGACCGCCACCCAGGCTCAAAGGGATCATGAGATTATTCGTGCTAGAAACTTCCGTGTGCAGCCACAAGCCATTATGGGCTCTGGCATAGTTGATTAAGTCGTGCGAACTCTTACGGGTAGACTAGCAGATGTAGGGGAAAGTAGGTGTACCGGTCTACCCATACGTAAGGTGCTAGCGCTTCCGAAAGACTATGTCTCGGTCATCCGTTTCTCAAACATCATGTAGTGCGAGAAATCCAACGGAGGCGATCGAGTCTTGTGGGGAAAAGTCATAAACCTCTGCAGAGTGTATAAACTAATCATGATTAGTCGTGTCCCCGGTTATGGACATCTTGAGTATCTAGTACTTGGATATCATGTGAATCTCATCATGTTACTCTAAATAATATTGTTGGGTTGTTAATGAGTACTTTTAATTGGGATTGAGGATGCTGTCAACCATTCTCAATGTTCAACAACCACCATGATAGTTAATAAAATTTATTCCTTTGTAGTAGGGAAAAATGGCTTTACGCGAAACTGTAACCATAGAGCTTTCCACCAGCCAAATATGCATGTAGTGATAGCCTTTATTCATCATTGCTCTATGGTGTGAATTTGCCAGTACATTCAATGTACTGACCCTTTGTGGCTGCAACGTCTCATGTTGCAGGATCTTACGACGAGTAAGTGATATGTTAGGGTTAGTTCTACACTCAACTTTGCCGTTGGTGTTGATGGGAATCCACAACCTTGGTTACTTCCGCTATTTGGATTGAGGTAATAGTATTTACGTTACTTTATACATGTGATTTACCTCTGTTATAAATCCTCGAGTACTTGTGTGTGTCAACATACCGATCCAGGATGACACTTAAGCACGAAGACTTGACCCATTCGGTCGGGTCGCTACAAGATGGTATCAGAGCACATGTTGACTGTAGGACGTGACCCTAGAAACTGACAAGCCCATAGGAAAGAATTTTCTCTACAACTTTTTTTTCAAAAAGATCTTTTACCTCTCTTCTCTTCTGAGCCTATTCAAATATTCCCTTTTAGTGAGACCATACCCCTTTTCCCTTTCGACCACTTGAAGATTCGGCTGATGAGACCACTCCAAGAAGTACAAGATATCGGACAACTAAGACTACTTTGGAATAAAGAGGATTTTTACCGTGCATTACAATGACTGAAACTACAACGGTGAAGACTCCGAAGACTAGGAGAATTTGAAGGCTTTGAAGAATTTCCGGAATTGTATGACCTAGGAAGGCACCCCTTATGGAACTTGGCAGACTATGGAAGCTGTCAATACCCGAGATCAAAGTGTATCGGAGAAAGACCGAAACATGGAGCATTATGACTCAAAGTTTTTGTCAAGAAAACCCTAAGATAGGAGATATCAATTATAGAATGAAAGCTCATGGCAGTAACATGGGCATAGACATGGCTACTACCATGGTGCCCACCTATGCTATTGTCACCATGCGGAGTTAAGCGTGCAGATGCATGGAAGAATTGGATGGTAGAAGGCTGAAGGAGCATCTGTCAGCGAAGGATGCAGTTTTAACATAGCTGGTGCATCACCAGGATCTGGAGTATTACATCAAGAAGTTTAGGGTGGATCTGCAGGAAGCCGTATTTGACAAGGAAGCAGTTCGTGAAGAACCAGGTCCCAGAAGATTAAAATAGCCAAGCAGGAGGAGCTGAACCTCGAGATACCGAGATTTGTCGAGGCGAAGGACAGTAGGATCATGGTTCATGTCGAGGTTGATGAAATCCAGAAGTTGGAACGTAACTCCAGAAATATTGAAGGACGCCACAAGAGACTTTGCGACAACAGAGATGATCTGTCAAAAGAACTTGAGAAGGACAAGCATGACCGGAAGAAGCCAATCGGAGACATGAACAAGACTTGAAGAGTTTGATGATTTTGAAGATTTGTTGACCCTTAGAAGACCAAACCCCTGTTACATACCTACGTTAGATGCGATGATTGTGAGCTGTCATTTGTTTGATGTTTTTCCGACAGCCACAATAAAATCTGTCTTTCAAAACTTTTGTTTGTACTGTGTGCATCCCTCTCGATCTCTCTTATCCCACCCCAAAACCCATGGACCCAATAGAGGATAAATGGAGATAAGCTTATATTGTCTGGACCAATGAGTCAATTGGAGACAGACCGATGGATTCAGAACATGGAGGATCACATGGAGAATAACCCTATAGCCGGAAAGGATATGGCCCAGCATGCTCTTGAGTGCTTTGAAAGAGGTGCTGCTATTTGGTGGAGGATGTACCAAACCATCAATGGATTGCAAGGAGTAACCACTTGGAAGGAAATTTAAGTTGACTTTGTCAAAGTCTAGGTTTGTGTCCCAGAAATTGGAGCCTTATGGAAATGATATGGAGAAATTGCATGCAAGCTTTGTGGAGAAATAGGACACAACCATAAAGAAAACAAGGACAAATACCCTCATAAGTGGAGGGTTACCAAAGGAGTTAGCCGAGGATCTCAGGGAACTTCGGTTGGAGATTGTTCCCAAAGGTTTTGTCGCAGCAACGGAAGTTCAGTCTACATTGTTGGGAAAGATCCGTGAAGCTCAAAAGGATGACAAAGAGATTGTTGAGGTAAAAGAGAGGATGAGAAAAGGAAAGGCCAAAGGTTTTTGTAAGGATGAGCACGACATCTTATGGTTCGAGGACCGTGTATATGTTACCAATAATGCAAAGGTCAGGAAGTAAATACTTCAAGAGGCTCATGACTCACCCTACTCGATTTGCCCAGGAAACACCAAGATGTATTTGGATTTGAAGGAGCGTTTCTGGTGGACTGGTATGAAGATGGTTATTGCGGAGTATGTAGTCATAGGTGATGTATGCCAGAGAGAGTAAAGGCAGAGCATCAGAAGCCAGCAGGAGTACTATAGCCTATGCCGATACCCGAATGGAAGTGGGATAAGCTTGGCATGGATTTCATTACCGGTTTTCCCAGAACCCGAACGGGACATGATTCTATCTAGGTAGTAGTTGATTCGCTTGACCAAAGTGGCTCACTTTATCCCAGTGAAAACCACCTATACAAGTGCGAAGTTGGGCAAGATATATTTTGACCAGGATCGTATGTCTGCATGGAGTTCCGAGGACCATCGTATCAGATAGAGGAACACAGTTTACCTCAAAGTTTTGGAATCAGCTGCACTGACTTTGGGTACTAGGCTAGAGTTCAAGACACCTTTCATCCGCAGAGATGATGGATAGATCAAGAGAGTCAATCAGATTCGGAGAACATGTTCAGGCGTGTGCGCTAGATTATGGATCTAGTAGTGATGATAATCTACCTTACGCGGAGTTCTCGTACAACAACAGTTACCCAGCCAATTTGAAGAGGGCCCCTTTTGAAGCCTTGTATGGGAGAAGGAGCCAGACACCATTGATATGGGATGAAGTTGGAGACCGTCAGTTGTTTGGACCAAATGTGATCAAGGAGTCAGAAGAGAATGTTAAGTTGATTCGAGATAGACTGAAGGTAGCTCAGTCCAGGCAGAAATGTTTTGCAGACTAAAAAATGCAAGAAGGTAGTCGATAAAATCGGAGATAGAGCATATCTTCGTGTGCCACCTCTGCAAGGAGTTAAATTATTTGGAGTTAAGGAAAAGTTAGCCCCGAGATTTGTAGGACCATACCGAGTTTTGGAGCGTATGGGAGAAGTGGCCAACAAGTTGGAATCACCCGAAGGACTGTCAGGAGTTCATGAGGTGTTTCACGTTTCCCAGTTGAAGAAGTGCCATGCGAGATGGCCAATATTCCCTATGGGACGCTTGACCTGGAAAGGATAATGATGTTCCATGAAGTGGAGTATGGACTTCATAAGTATAAGTTTTTATCTCGGTATGTGGGATATCCCACGAGGATGAAGAGATGAATTACTATTGGATATAAAGGAGGTGTGATGTTGGAAATATGGATCAATGGAAATTCCATGATGAGTCTGAGTAATCGTGTCCTAGTTTGGTGCCAATAGAAGGATGGAAGACAGTACAATTGGATGGATTTAAGAATACTAGGAAGTTGGAAATTGGATTAAAGATCAGTTGCCCCGAGGATAAGTTTAAGGATTACAAGTGATGAGATGGGCCATAACCCACAGGCCCAGGACCTGCCAAAAAAGCAAGAACATTCTTGCTGATGGAAAAACCCTGGAAGAAGTTACGATTTTATCGATAGACGACCTTATAGGAGTAACGCAAAACCTGAGAGTTGTGAAGGAACGATATATGTTTGTTTGGCTTGCAGAATCAATGGATCCGAACTTGGTTCGTCGACAAGAGAAATTCTGCAATCCTTGTGAGGATGACCGAGTGTTAGAATGCGAGATTCGCTAAACCATGTACAAGGTAATGATTTGGGTGCGGGATGGATTGATCACCATACCGACTTACTCTTATTATTCGCCTTGCTATATGGGATGGTAAATCTGAGTGATTTCCCTATAGTAGAGAGACGACGATCAAAACCTTGTTTGAACCTTAGAATGTATAAGTATTTTTCCTTGTACACGGCAGTTGTTGCCAACCGTAGGATATACGGTGAGGATCAACCCAGACCCTTTCTTGCAGGAGAAACCATAAATTGTTGACCGCCATGAGATATCGATAGTTGTTTAGTATTGGCGCCAGACCTATGAGCTATGAAGACCCAATATCGGAATAACCTTACCAAGAGGAAAGGACAAAAGAATTGAGGAAAAGGTTATGCCACTACCGAAAGAGCCCAGAGAAGGAATTATCCTTACTATCTGAGAAGACCGACACTGTCAACGATAAGGATGGAGTATATGAGTTTTGATGGAACCATAACCATGCTTCTAAGGGTGGTAGCACCCGAGACCCCAGAGACGATCGATGGATTTTTGAGAAGACCCCCAAACCCTAACCTATTTCTTTCTAGCCTCTCCGAATCTCGAGGACGAGATTCCTTTTAAGGGTGGTAGTTTTGTAACATCCCAAAATTCTAAATTTTGGAATGTTATAATAAATAGATGGATTTGATTGTTTGTTTGATTATTGTGTGATTTATTGACTGAAAATGAGTGAATTCGAACATTTTGAAAGTTAAATGAGAGGGAATAAAAGGACTTTCCCAAACTTCCATTTTCTTTTCTGATCTTCATGAATTCAAATTCTTTTCAAATACAAAAACCTTGAGCGAAGATGATATGACTTCTTCCATTTAATTAAATGAAAGGGTATTTGAAAATATTTGAATTTCATTTGGAAAATATTTCCAATTCTGAAACTTCATGCAACTCAATTATTTTCATGAGAGAAGATAAAATGACTTCTTCAAAACATATGAAATACGAGTTGGGAGTTTCAAAGAATTAAATTCAAAGTTCTTTTGAATTTATTTTCAATTTGGAGTTATTGGAATTTTATTCAAATTATTTTTCTCCAAATGTAAAATATATCAGAAATTAGGTAACGTGATTCCTACATCGAGAAAATTGGAGAGAAATAAATTTGAATTCATTTTGGTATTTAAAAAAAATGATTTTACTGGATTTTTCTAGAGCAGAAGCACTCTTTGTTTTATTTGAATTTGTGTGTATTTTATTTGAAGCTAGAATAATGTTCATCTTGCAGAAAATCTTTTTCTGAAAATTTTGATATATAATACGCCTATGTTTCATTTTTAGTTTATTCTCTCTTTTTTTTTTGCTAACTGCTAAATGTTAAAAAAAACTTCTCCTCCGCCCGACCGGGCCGGCCCAGTTGCCAGGCCGCGTCCCGCCAGCCCAGCTCCACGCACCGCCATCGTCCCCGTCGCCGATCCGGACTCCGGCCGGAGTCCGAGCCGCGTCCGCCACCGCCTTGCCCCTTCCCCACACATCCCGAGGCCACCCCTCCTTAAATACCGGGCTACCCCGGCCCCCTCTCTCTTCTCTCTCCTTGCCGCCACCCTCGCCGGAGTTTCCACCTCCGACGAGATCTGCCACCGCGCCTCGTTCTGCCTCCCTCGACCTCCGCCGACGCCGCCATCGTCTTCCCTCGTCGTGCCGCCCTCCCACTACTCCGCCGCCATCAGTGTGCCGCCACCGCCGAGCTACTCAGCCCGCCCGCCATGAGACGCCCGCGCCGAGCCGCCCACTGAGCCAACCGTCGCCGTCGGTTTTCTTCACCGAACCGCCGTGGACCGGTAAAAAACCGAACCCCGATCCGGTTTCGTTTAAGATACGGTCTTTGAATAAAACCTGTTTTTATTTATTTATTTAGTTTGCTTAGGTAACGAACGTTCTTTGTTTAGGTAGATCTAGCGAACGCTTTCATTCGTTAGAGTTCGGTAGCGAACGTTCGCTCGGTAGAGTTTTCTTTTTATTAATAGATTCCGGCCAGGGACCCATCCGTGAATATTTTATTTACAGATTATTTTGTTTTACAAACGGTCACAACTTTTTATCCGTTTATCCAAATCCAACGAAACCAACGCCCACTTCTTCGTTATGATCCCCTCTATCCAGTAATCCTACTCAAACATGTTTTTGAAAATTTAAAATTTGAATTAGATCAGATTTGAATTTGAACTTCGTTTGATCATAACTTGAGTTTTATAACTCCGTTTGAGTTGATTTTTTTTGCAAATTAAAGCTCTTGACATAAATTTCTGATAAGGCCAAATTCACATAATTTTGGTACTGTTAGAAATTGTTTCATGTTGCAAGTGTTATTTGCTTGGTTTTGATGTTTTTTTTGAATTGTTTTCTTCGTTCTCTTTGATTTTTTGAGTGATTGCTTATGTGTGGTTACTATTGCTTGCTTACGATAGATTGACCGGAGTGTGATGAGTAGAACTATCAAGAGTTTTGAGTGCGAATCATCTTCATCAACATTGCAGGCAAGTTCACACTTTGATCATACCCCTTTTTCATACCTAGTTTCTTTTGCACTAGATCAGTCCTCAAACATTGCATGATTAGGATCTAATTAAATTGTGGAATGGGAAGTAGTTGAGGTAGTACCTATTACCTGTTTTATTATCAACCCTTGGGAGTTACTTCTACGTTTGCTTATTATGCCATGCTATGCTAGTAGGCGTGGATTGGGTGAGTGTATTCCATGCGGATGTGAGATTGTTAAATTAATGGTTTACTTAAGGTGGCAACTTAAACACACATCTGGGTGGATTGAGGCACCTGGTTTCGTGACTTACTGTTTTTCTTGGACCGCCACCCAGGCTCAAAGGGATCATGAGATTATTCGTGCTAGAAACTTCCGTGTGCAGCCACTAGCCATTATGGGCTCTGGCATAGTTGATTAAGTCGTGCGAACTCTTACGGGTAGACTAGCAAATGTAGGGGAAAGTAGGTGTACCGGTCTACCCATACGTAAGGTGCTAGCGCTTCCGGAAGACTATGTCTCGGTCATCCGTTTCTCAAACATCATGTAGTGTGAGAAATCCAACGGAGGCGGTCGAGTCTTGTGGGGAAAAGTGCGCAAACCTCTGCAGAGTGTATAAACTAATCATGATTAGCCGTGTCCCCGGTTATGGACATCTTGAGTATCTAGTACTTGGATATCATGTGAATCTCATCATGTTACTCTAAATAATATTGTTGGGTTGTTAATGAGTACTTTTAATTGGGATTGAGGATGCTGTCAACCATTCTCAATGTTCAACAACCACCATGATAGTTAATAAAATTTATTCCTTTGTAGTAGGGAAAAATTGGCTTTACGCAAAGCTGTAACCATAGAGCTTTCCACCAGCCAAATATGCATGTAGTGATAGCCTTTATTCATCATTGCTCTATGGTGTGAATTTGCCAGTACATTCAATGTACTGACCCTTTGTGGCTGCAACGTCTCATGTTGCAGGATCTTACGACGAGTAAGTGATACGTTAGGGTTACGATTTCTACACTCAACTTTGCCGTTGGTGTTGATGGGAATCCACAACCTTGGTTACTTCAGCTATTTGGATTGAGGTAATAGTATTTACGTTACTTTATACATGTGATTTACCTCTGTTATAAATCCTCGAGTACTATGTGTATCAGCATACCGATCCAGGGATGACACTTAAGCACAGAGACTTGACCCATTCGGGTTGGGTCGCTACAACTGTCGTCTCATATTCACTCGGAGCATTGGACCATGTTCTTTGATGGGTCCAAGATGCTGAATGGTTCCGGTGCTGGGGTGGTATTGGTATCCCCCCGAGGCGAGAAACTCAGCTAAGTTCTCCAGATTCATTTTGACTACTCCAACAACGAAGCTGAATATGAAGCACTTCTGTACAGGTTGTGTATGGCGATTTCACTCGGCGTTCGTCGCCTCATGGTCTACTGCGATTCAGATTTAGTGGTTAATCAAGTGATGAAGGAGTAGGATGTCAGAAGCCCAGCTATGACTGGCTACTGTAATGCAGTGAGAAAGTTAGAGTAGAAGTTCGAGGGGTTAGAGCTCCATCACATACCCCGACTGAAAAATCAAGCAGCCGATGATCTGGCAAAGATAGGTTCCAAGAGGGAGGCCATTCCCAGCAATGTGTTCTTGGAACATATTCATACACCTTCAGTTCCAGAAGATCCTTTCACTGAAGAGCCCCCACAACCAAAAAGCGCCACTGATCCGACTGAACTCGAAGTCCCAGCCGTGGTCGACTTGATCATGGAGGTTTTGGTCATCACTCCCGACTGGACAGTGCCGTAAATTTCATACATCCTTAGGAAAGAACTCCCAGAGGATGAAGAAGAGGCTCGAAAGATCGTCCGTCGATCCAAAGCCTTTACTGTGATAAGAGGACAGTTGTTCAGAGAAAGTGTGACTGGAGTCTGCCAGAAATGCATAACTCCAGAGGAAGGTCGAGTGATCCTCAATGACGTCCACTCGGGGACCTGTGGTCACCATGCGTCTTCTCAGACCATTGTGGCCAAAGCATATCGAGCGGGATTTTATTGGCCGTGAGAAAATGAGATGGCAAAAGAAATAGTCAACAAATGTGAAGGTTGCCAATTTTACTCCAACATGTCTCACAAGCCTGCATCAGCCCTGAAGACCATTCCACTTGTCTGGCCCTTTGCTGTTTGGGGATTGGATATGGTTGGACCTCTCAAGACTGGTAGGAGCGGCTTCACTCATGTGCTCGTGGCAGTCGACAAGTTCACCAAATGGATCGAAGCAAAGCCTATCAAAAGTCTTGAAGCCAGTACTGCTGTCAGCTTCATCAGAGAGTTAACATTCAGATATGGTGTTCCGCACGGCATCATCACTGACAATGGGTCGAACTTCGATTCTGATGAGTTCAAAGCCTTCTGTGCTTCCCAAGGCACTCGAGTCGACTATGCTTCAGTTGCCCACCCCCAGACGAATGGACAAGCTGAAAGAGCAAACAGATTGATTCTCAAAGGACTGAAACCCCGACTGATGTGTGATCTCAAGCACGCAGCAGGCGCCCGGGTCGATGAACTTCCATCAGTGCTTTGGGGATTGAGGACAACTCCCAAACGGTCGACTGGATGAACTCCATTCTTCTTCGTCTATGGAGCTGAAGTTGTACTCCCGAGTGACTTGCTTTACAGTGCACCCCGAGTTGAGCTTTTCTCAGAAGATGAAGCAGAACAGGCACGACAAGCTGCAGTTGATCTCCTGGAAGAGGAAAGAGAGAAGGCCCTGATCCGGTCGACCATCTATCAGCAAGACCTGCATCGATTCCATGCCAGAAACGTGAGGGGTCGAGCATTTCAGGAGGGAGACTTGGTTCTTTGAGTGGATCAGCAGAAACCACACAAGCTTGCTCCTGCTTGGGAAGGCCCCTTCATCATCACAAGAGTGCTCCACAATGGAGCATACCACCTTTACAACGTCGAGCACAAGAAAGATGAGCCACGCGCTTGGAATGCGGAGTTGCTCCGCCCCTTTTATACTTAAGTGTTCAGATGTAATAAGAAATACCTTCTAGTTTGATTATCAAAGACACAGTTTTATAGTCTCCTAAATGTTTGCTGTTTCTTTGTTATATGTTTCAAATCCCCCAGTGGGTGCCTTAGCCGCGAATCCGTTTGGCCTAAGTTTAAAAATCCTACCGAGTGGTGAGCAAGCCTCTCACTCGGGGGCTTAGCTGCGAATCCATTTCGCCTAAGTTTAAAAAATCCTACCGAGTGGTGAGCAAGCCTCTCAATCGGGGCTTAGCTGCAGTCCAAGACTACTAAGTTTGAAAAATCCTGTCAGTGGTGAGCAATCCTCCCACTCGGGGCTTAGCTGCAGTCCAAGACTACGCCTAAGTTTGAAAAATCCTACCGAGTGGTGAGCAACCCTCCCACTGGGGCTTAGCTGCAGTCCAAGACTCGCCTAAGTTTGAAAAATCCTACCGAGTGGTGAGCAACCTCCCACTCGGGGCTTAGCTGCAGTCCAAGACTACGCCTAAGTTTGAAAAATCCTACCGAGTGGTGAGCAACCCTCCCACTCGGGGGCTTAACTGCAGTCCAGTACTCGCCTAAGTTTGAAAAATTCTACCGAGTGGTGATCAACCCTCCCACTCAGGGGCTTAGCTGCAGTCCAGTACTCGCCTAAGTTTGAAAAATACTACCGAGTGGTGAGCAACCCTCCCACTCGGGGGCTTAGCTGCAGTCCAGTACTCGCCTAAGTTTGAAAAGTCCTACCGGGTGGTGAGCAACCCTCCCACTCGGGGGCTTAGCTGCAGTCCAGTACTCGCCTAAGTTTGAAAATCCTACCGAGTGGTGAGCAACCTTCCCACTCGGGGGCTTAGTTGCTGTCCAGTACTCGCCTAAGTTTGAAAAATCCCACCGAGTGGTGAGCAACCCTCCCACTCGGGGACTTAGCTGCAGTCCGGTACTCGCCTAAGTTTGAAACACATCCCTATCAGCAAGGACGACGAGGTGCAGATCGACTGCAACCTTCTCCTCAGAGCTGCGCCACAAGTATAATGTGCGCTCCATCCTCATCCGCAAGGACGACGAGGTGCAGGTCGACTGCAACCTTCTCCTCAGAGCTGCGCCACAAGTATAACATACGCTCCATCCTCATCCGCAAGGACGACGAGGTGCAAGTTGACTGGAACCTCTTCCCCAGAGCTGCATCTCAAGTACAAAAAATATTTCGAGTGAAGAACAAATTCCACTCGAAGGCAAGCACAAGCATATTCGGAGAAAAACCAAATTCATATAAATCCTAAGGTTCCGACCATGGATTAAAGTACTCGGGCATCAAGCCCGAAGGAGTTTAACGGTTACAAAATCACTCGGCGTTCCGAGGCAAATTTAAGGTGGAGCATAAAAGTTTGTTCAATCCGCAGGAGGAGGGCTGGCAGGCTCGACGAATTCGTCCAGATCGATTATGTCGGCAATCCGAGTGGCAGCAGCAATGAAGGTCTCCATGAAAGATTGGAAGTCATGCTTCTTGGTGTTGGCGACCTTAATCGCTGCCAGCTTCTCTTCTCGCGCTTCCTTGAAGTGGACACGAACCAAAGACAGAGCCACATCAGCGCCGCACCGATAAGACTTTTTCCTTTCTTGCACTCGACCGGGAATATCATTAAGTCAAGTCATCAGAGACTCGAGGTCATCCTGGAGCGTTGCCCTTGGCCAGAGTGTTGTGTCGATCCGCGACGTTGCGACCTTCAGTCGAACAAGATAATCAACAACACCAGCAACATGAGATTCCAATCGGAGTACATTCATGGCAGCCTCGTCTTTCACTGGAGAATGGATGGGGTCCAAGCTTGTCTCAACTCGCCCGGTCTCTTCCTTGAAGTTCCGGCAAAATTCTGCACGTACAATTCAAAGATGAGTCAGCAGTTGTATATCGAGTCGACAATGACAAGTCAGTCGGTTCAAAGAAAATACCTTCAAGCATGACGAACAGCTTCTTGGCAAGACCCCCCAGATAATTCTCCAAATCGTCCCTCTTGCGAGCAATGCCTTCCATCTTCTCGTTCAGATCGTTCCTGTCCTTCTTCAGGCGAGCCGCTTCCTTATTGGCTTCATCAAGGGCAGTTTTCAGCTTGGCGTTTTCTTCCTCCAGTTTGCTGACTGAAGCTAGCTTCTGTTCGGCCAGCGCAATTTTCTCGTCAGCTGCTTTCTGTGCGGCCGCAAGATCTTGGTCCTTTTTCGCCAAAGCTTGATTCATTTTCTCTGAAAGAAACAGTGCTCGATTCAGAAAAAGCAAAACAGAATCTGGTACAGAGACAAATCAGTCGGCAAGCTTTCTCTTACCAGCAGCTTCATCCTTGGCCTTCTACAGATTTGTCTTGGCCAGTTCCAGATCAAGGTTGAGCTGAATCTGTTTTTTCTCCAATTCAGCAAAACGAACTCCGAGTTCACAAGATTTCTGTAATCAAGGGACAGTCAATCGACAGATGGAAAGATTAGTTACTTCAGAGCAATAGTTCGATAAATTCAAGTTGTTTTCAAACCGTAGTTGACTGCCTGCAGTCACCACGGTCTTGGGGACTACACCCAGTAGGTGCACTTAGCGTGCCCCCACTAGTCCAGTTTCCACTCGACGTGGTCTTTCCAGGCCGAGTGTAAAAAAAGAAGAGGATCTAAGATCGTAGTCGACTGCCCGCAGTCGACCACGGTCTCGGGGATTACACCCAGCGGGTGCACTTAGCATGCCCCCACTGGTTCAGATTCCACTCGACATGGTCCGTCCAGACCGAGTGAAAAATTTAGCTTCTCATACCACAATCGACTACCCGCAGTCAACTATGGTCTCGGGGACTACACCCAGTGGGTGCACTCAGCGTGCCCCCACTAGTTCAAAAATCCAATCGACACAACCTAGTCGACCTAAGATACAAGTTTTCTCAGTGGCAAATCAAAACACCCAGTGGGTGTACAGATGCAAAGCGCAGACAGATGAAAAGATTCTTTGAAAAAAGTTTTCAAGTAGCATATCCTAACGGAACAAGCTAAAAGATTCAGTCGGCAATCCGCTAACCTGGACATTGCTCTAGAGAGCAGAGCTGGCATCATAAGCAGCTTGGCTGGCTTCCCGCACCATCTTCATCTTCTCCATCATAATGCCCGCCTGGCGTATAGCCTCTTTGGCAGCACCCACCTGGTCCTCTAGGATGTGATGTGCAGCAAAAAGTGAAGGAGGATCGGCGGGAGTCTGTGTGGCTGACGCTGAAGGCTGAGCACTCGACAGTGGTATGGCGAAGGTGACGGAGGGCCGATTGGCATCGCCGGCTTCCTGGATTACCGGTTCCGCCACCGGCGTCGACTGAGGCATCCTGCCAGCGGAAGTTTTCCTGATTCTTCTCCCCAAGGGCCTCTGTGGCTCATCTTCGTCGTCGTCTGGGAGATCGATGATATTGGGAGGAGCTGTAAAAAGATCAATCGCCAAAAATTCATCCTCATTGGTCGTACCGCGGTTCAATCGACAAAGCAAAGACAAGATCACAAAGATTATACCTAGGTTGGAGGTGACCGCATCTTCCATGTCCTCATCCTCGTTTTTGTAAGCAGAGGTCCCAGAAGTAGCGGCACTACTACTTTCAAGATTCATTCGGTCAAACCAAGGAAAAATAGACAACACAGAATTTCGGGGAAAACTGAAGACAGGAAACTTACGCAGAGGCAACAGGGATGTCGATTTTGATTATGGGCAGCGCCTTTCGGGTCTTCTGCGGTATGACCTTGGATTGTTTTGAAGCCTTTTCAGTCGGTGCCGGAGAAGACGTCTGAGGATGCTTTGACGACTGCCCAGTCTGAACGGTCGCCTTGTCGCGAGCGCTTGCGGGATCGTGGGTGAGCTTGGATCGCCTTTCCCTACGGGGAGGTGAGTCGACCTCTTCTTCATCACTCGGGTCGGAGCTCTCCTCATCCCCTTCGCCATCAGAATGCCACTCGCCGCTCTCGCCTCCGCTCTCGCCTCCGCTCTTCTCCCCCTCCGGATCCTGCTCCGGCTCTCCGTTGGGCATCGAATACATCTCACTAAGAGCCTAGAAGACAACAAGCAAGACAAAAGTCAGTCGGTTGATTGCAAGCAGTTACATGATAAATCCAGATAACACGCGGCAATTCAGAGTTGGACCTTGTCTGTTTGGTGCTAGTTGTCAAGTGGAGGGACTCTCCTGCCCCCCCCCCCTCGGGGTTATCTTTGTTGCCAGTGATACCCCTCAACCACTTCTCCACCGTATCCTCGTCGACTTCTTCTGGATGGATCCGAGTGGAATCGTCAATGCCCGAATACATCCACATCAGATGGTCACGGGCTTGAAGCGGCTAAATGCGTCGCCTGAGGAAGACTTCCAACAGATCCATGCCGGTCACGCCATCACAGATGAGCTGGACCACTCGATCGACCAGCACCTTCACCTCTGCTTTCTCCCCCGGTGTCACTTTTAGGGCGGAGGGCTTCTCTACTCGAGCCATGGGAAAGGGGGAAGTCCAGTTGACTGACCGGGAGTCGGCTGGTCTTTGAAGTAAAACCAGGTCGACTGCCACCCTCGGACTGACTCGGGTAGGATTATGGCTGGGAAAGAGCTCTTACCCCTCATTTGGATTCCAAGACCGCCACACATCTGGATCACTTTTGTCCTCTCATCACTCGGATTAGCTTTTTTGACCGACTGGGAGCGACACGTGAAAATGTGATTGAATAGGCCCCAGTGTGGTCGACAACCCAAGAAGTTTCCGCACATGGACACGAAAGCGGCAAGATACACGATGGTGTTGGGGGAGAATGATGAAGTTGTGCTCCAAAGAAGTTCAAGAAAGCTCAGAAAAAAGGATGGGGAGGCAAAGAAAACCCACGATCAACGTGGGTGGCGAGGAGGACACACTCACCCTCCTGCTGTCGGGGCTCAGTCTCGTCCTCCGGGAGCCGTGCGGATCCGTGGGGGATCAATCCCTCCTCGGCCAGATCGTCGATGTTGTCCTGGCGAATCGTCGACCGGATCCAATCTCCCTGGATCCAGCCGTGCGGCAGACCGGACCTCGAGGAAGATCCGCCCCGGCTGGACTTCTTGCCCTTCACCTTCGCCGTCGCCTTCTTCGTGCGCTCCAATGCCACCGTCTTCTCCTTCACCATCGCAGCAGACAGAGCTCGAACGGAGCAACGGCACCGGGGCAGGAGCGGATGCGGTGGAGAAAACAGAGAAGGAAGAGGAAGAATGGGAGCGCACTGTTTAAAAACCCCGGACCGACGCCTTATATGAGGTTGCTTCCGAGTGACTGACTTGTGGACCCGAGCGATCCTATCAAATCCCAAAACAGTCATGCGAGCGATAGTGGCGAAAAAGGCGGCACGGAAATCGAGGTGGCCCTGCCTTATCCAGCCCGATTTCTATGGCCTCCTCCTCCCCGTGCGCTTCCCAAAAATTCGAATCCCGCGAGATCCGCGGGCAACAAAGCAACCTGTCAGACGGAAGATTTTGTCCATATCAACGCTCGAAGCTTTTCAGTAAAAGTTCACTCGGCAAAACCAAGAATGGATCAAGGTGACTGAAAAAGAAGTTGATGTCACCGTGTTGATTCATCGATCCCAACCAGACACTCCCAAGTGCAAGAGCTGAACCGGAAGTATTTTCAACTCCTCCTCCACTCTAACCCTAAACCACTCGGGGGCTAATGATGAAGCCATGTACCTAGGGTAGGGTCATAGGCTTGACCTAGACACCCTCCCCAAGGGCATCACCCTAAAGACAGAAGCATTCGGAGGGTACCATCATCCACTCGACCAGAGACATTCCACTCGGAAGAATCAATGTCACTCGACCATCACAGAAACCACTCGACATACAAAATATCTAAAGTCACTCTACGCAGCAACGGTCGGACGTTTACTCATAGACTTAATTACCATTTATAACACTTTATTACAGAAGTTACCTGTAACGCTTACTCTTTATGAACATTGAACCCTGTGTAACGGAGGGGAGCTGGGGTCCTGGCGCACTCTATATAAGCCACCCCCTCCTCTGGGACAAGGGTTCGCACCCCCTGTAACTCACACGCGCATAATCCAGTCGACCGCCTCCGGGCTCCGAGAAGTAGGGCTGTTACTTCCTCCGCGAAGGGCCTGAACTCGTAAAACTCGCGTGTACAACTTCGCCATAGCTAGGATCTTGCCTCCTCATATCTACCCCCCATTCTACTGTCAGTATTAGATCCACGACAGATACCGCATATATAGGAAGGTATGGTGGACTCATATGGAATAACTTTGGGGTTTAAGGGATTGGATGCACAAGCAGTATTCCCGCTTAGTACAAGTGAAGGCTAGCAAAAGACTGGGAAGCGACCAACTAGAGAGCAATAACAGTCATGAACATGCATTAAAATTAATAAACATTGAGTGCAAGCATGAGTAGGATATAATCCACCATGAACATAAATATCATGAAGGCTATGTTGATTTTGTTTCAACTACATGTGTGAACATGTGCCAATTCAAGTCACTCGAATCATTCAAAGGAGGATACCACCCTATCATACCACATCACAACCATTTTAATAGCATGCTGGCACGCAAGGTAAACCATTATAAACTCCTAGCTAATTAAGCATGGCATAAGCAACTATAATCTCTAATTGTCATTGCAAACATGTTTATTCATAATAGGCTGATCAGGAACGATGAACTAATCATATTTACAAAAACAAAAGAGGTCGACTTCATCTAGCTTCTCTCATCTCAATCAGTCCATCATATATCATCATAATTGACTTTCACTTGCTCGACCGAACGATGTGAATAATAATAATAGTGCACGTGCATTGGACTAAGCTGGAATCTGCGAGCATTCAATAAACAGGAGAAGACAAGGCAATATGGGCTCTTGGTTAAATCATCAATAATGCATAATAGAGCCACTTCAACATTTTCATTATGGTCTTCTCCTATCGACCCCCAAAGAAAAGAAAAGAAAAGAAAATAAATAAAACTGTTTACACGGGAAAGCTCCCAACAAGCAAAATAAGAACAGGAAATCTTTTTGGGTTTTGTTTTTTTATTACTACTACAAGCATGGAATGTGAACTAGCTAAAAGCTACAACTAATTTTTTTGTTTTTCTTAAGGTTTTTAAAACACACAAGAAGAAAGAAAGAAAAAGAAAACAAACTAGCATGGATATCACAGTGAAAAAGTATGAGCACCGACATCTAGCAATGAGTATGTGAACATAAATGTAATGTCGGTGAGAAATACGTACTCCCCCAAGCTTAGGCTTTTGGCCTAAGTTGGTCTATGGCCACGGCTGGCCTGGCGGATATCCGAAGTTGTAACTGGGGTCGTACTGAGATGCAGCGGCTATTGCATCGTGGGCTGCAGCTTGGAGGCGAACTTCCCTCGTCCTCCTCTCGTACTCATTTGCCTCCTCCCTGGTTATGACATATCTCCCCTTTGCCTGAAAATCAAAGAGAGTAGGAGCAGGGAGGACAATATTGACGGCATGATGCCTGTCAAAGATTAGTCGGTACTGGAGAGGCGGTTCATTCCTCTCAACAAATGGATGGTGAACCATGGCATTAAAATCTAGATAAGAAGGAGGCAATTCCATATCATAATCACGAATAGGTATATCAAGAAAATTAGCTAGACGGGTTGCATAAATTCCGCCAAAGAAATCTCCATTAATTCTATTGTTATGCAACCTACGTGCAACAATGGCTCCCAAATTATAATGTTTATCTCCTAACACAACACTCCTGAGAACACAGAGATCAGGGACACACATGTGACATGCTTCATCCTTACCATTTATGCACCTACCTATGAATAGAGCAAAATAATGTATAGCAAGAAAATGAATGCTCCCTATGGTAGCTTGTGTTATATCTCTAGACTCCCCCACAGTTATACTAGCAAGAAAATCTCTAAACTCATATTTGCGAGGTTCACTAGGACTACCCCAATGTGGAAGTTTGCAAGCAGTATTAAAATCCTCTTAGTCCATAGTATAGGAATTTTCATAAAGATCAAACAGGACTGTTTGAAAATTGCGTGATGATGAAAATTCAAACCTCCTCACAAAGGAATCAGTGAGATAGTGGTACTGACGGCACTTATCTGCCTCGAAGCTCACAAGATCAGCGTTACGCACATATGCGTTAAATTCTTCCTTGATTCCTGCTCGATCCATAAAGTCCTCTGAAGGCCATTGACAAGCCCGCACTTGAGCTTCCCTTGGTGGTTCATCGTCCGCATCGCGTATTGCGGGCCTGGGCCCTTGCTTCCTTGAAGGACCACCTTGGTACATTTTCCTAAACATATTTCTTCCTCTGAAAAATTTCTGAATTTTTTAGTAACTCAAAATAAAAGTGAACCAAACTCAACAAAATTGATAGCAACTACTCCCACAAGTGCCTAGAGACTATATCATGCATTATAACTACTTGGAACCATATGAATTTGACATGCAAGCTCAAGAACAGGGTCACCTAGGCAGCAAAAATTTGCAATGAATAAAGCACTAGAACAAAAACTAATTGGACCATTGGAGGAGTTACATACCAAGGAACAATCCCCCAAAGCAGTTTTGTGAGAGGTGCTTTGAGCAAGGAGATCGAAAATCGCAGCAAAATGAGCTAGAACTCGTGCTTGAGCTGGTTGGTGATTTTTTGGAAGGAAGAAGGAGTGTGTGGTTGCTGGAATAAGTGGAGGGGAGCCACCATGGGCCCACAAGGCGGGGAGTGGGCGTGCCCTGGACCCTCATGGCCAAGTGCTTGCTCCCCTTGTTGTGTTCTTAGTGCCAGATATTCTCAAATATTCCATAAAAAATCATATTTCATTTTCGGGGCATTTGGAGAACTTTAATTTTTGGGGAATTTTTTTTATTGCACGGATAATTCAGAAAACTGACAGAAAATACTATTTTTACTTTATTTCGACTAAATAACAGAAAGTAAAAGATGGGTACAGAAGGTTGTGCTTTCTAACTTCATCCATCTCATGCTCATCAAAAGGAATCCACTAACGAGGTTGATCAAGTCTTGTTAACAAACTCATTCCGAATAACATGGAACCAGAGAAATTTTGAATAACACTATGTTACCTCAACGGGGATATGGACGTCCCCAATAATAAGAATACAATATTTCTTCTTGACAGTAGGAAGAGGAAATTCAAAACCTCCAAAAATAATCGATGGAATTTTTCCAATAGAATTGATACTGTGGACTTGAGGTTGTTTCCTCGGAAAGTGTACCGTATGCTTATTACCATTAACATGAAAAGTGACATTACCTTTGTTGCAATCAATAACAGCCCTTACAGTATTCAAAAAGGGTCTTCCAAGAATAATAGACATATGATCGTCCTCGGGAATATCAAGAATAACAAAGTGCGTTAAAATAGTAATGTTTGCAACCACAACATGCACATCCTCACAAATACCGACAGGTATAGCAGTTGATTTATCGGCCATTTGCAAAGATATTTTAGTAGGTGTCAACTTATTCAAATCAAGTCTACGATATAAATAGAGAGGCATAACACTAACACCGGCTCCAAGATCACATAAAGCGGTTCTAACATAATTTCTTTTAATTGAGCATGGTATAGTGGGTACTCCTGGATCTCCTAACTTCTTTGGTATTCCACCCTTAAAAGTATAATTAGCAAGCATGGTGGAAATTTCAGCTTCCGGTACCTTTCTCTTATTTGTAACGATATCCTTCATATACTTAGCATAAGGATTCATTTTAATCATATCAGTAAAACGAATACGCAAAAAGATAGGTCTAATCATTTCCGCAAAGCGCTCAAAATCCTCATCATCCTTTTTCTTGGATGATTTGGGAGGAAAAGGCATGGGTTTCTAAACCCATGGCTCTCTTTCTTTACCGTTTTTCCTAGCAACAAAGTCTCTCTTATCATAACGTTGATTCTTTGATTGCGGGTTATCATGATAAACAGTAGGTTCAATTTCTACATCATTGTTATTGCTAGGTTAAGCGTCAACATGAACATCATCATTAACATTATCTCTAGGTTCATGTTCCTCCCCAGATTGTGTTTCAGCATCAAAAATAGAAATATCATTGGGATTCTCAGGTGTGTCAACAATAGGTTCACTAGAAGCATGCAAAGTCCTATCATTTTTCTTTTTCTTCTTCTTAGAAGGACTAGGTGCATCAATATTATTTCTTTGAGAATCCTGCTCAATTCTCTTAGGGTGACCTTCACGATACAAAGGTTTCTGAGTCACTTTTCCTCCTCTAGTTGCAACTCTAACAGCAAAGTCATTATCCTTACTATTCAATTCATTGAGCAAATCATTCTGAACTTTAAGTACTTGTTCTACTTGAGTGGTAACCATAGAAACATGTTTACTAATGAGTTTAAGTTCACCTTTAACTCTAGACATATAATCACTCAAGTGTTCAATCATATAAGCATTGCGTTAATTCTCTACCAAAATAAGCATTGAAGTTTTCTTGCTTAACCATAAAGTTATCAAACTCATCTAAGCATTGGCTAGCAAATTTAGTATGCGGGATTTCAGCTTTATCATATCTATAGAGAGAATTTACCTTTACTACCTTTGTCGGGTTATCAAGACCATGTGTTTCTTCAAGAGGCGGTCAACAGGAGATAAATTATTAACATCTTCAGCTTTTATACCTTTTTCCTTCATAGATTTCTTTGCCTCTTGCATATATTCAGGACTGAGAAATAGAACACCCCTTTTCTTAGTAGTTGGCTGAGGAGTTGGTTCAGGAAGTGTCCAATTATTTTCATTGTCAACATATTATTCAACAGAATTTTAGCTTGATCAACAGTTCTTTCCCTGAAAACATAACCTGCACAACTATCCAGGTGGTCTCTGGAAGTATCGGTTAGTCCATTATAAAAGATATCAAGTATTTCATTTTCTTGAGGGGATGATCAGGCAAAGCATTAAGTAATTGGAGAAGCCTCCCCAAGCTTGTGGGAGACTCTCTTCTTCAATTTGCACAAAATTATATATTTCCCTTAAAGCAGCTTGTTTCTTATGAGCGGGGAAATATTTAGTAGAGAAGTAATAAATCATATCCTGGGGACTACGCACACAACAAGGATCAAGAGAATTAAACCATATCTTAGCATCACCCTTTAATGAGGACGGAAATATCTTAAGGATATAATAGTAGCGAGTTTTCTCATCATTAGTGAATAGGGTGGCTATATCATTTAATTTAGTAAGATGTGCCACAACAGTTTCAGATTCATAGCCATAGAAAGGATCAGATTCAACCAAAGTAATTATATCAGGATCAATAGAGAATTCATAATCCTTATCAGTAACAAAGATAGGTGAAGTAGCATAAGCAGGACCATATTTCATTCTAGCATTCAGAGTTTTTTCTTTCAGCTTAGCTAATAATTTCTTAAGATCACTCTTATCGTTGCAAGCAAGAAAGTCTCTAGCAGTTTCTTCATCCATAACATAACCATCAGGAACAACAGGAAATTCATATTTAGAGGGAGAATCTTCATCATCACTTTCATCAATATTATCAGTCTCAATAATTTCATTCTCTCTAGCCCTAGCAAGTTGTTCATAAAGAAATTCACCAAGTGGCACAGTAGTATCAAGCATAGAAGTAGTTTCATCATAAGTATCATGCATAGCAGAAGTGGCATCATCAATAACATGCGACATATCAGAATTAATAGCAGAAGCAGGTTTAGGTGTCGCAAGCTTACTCAAAACAGAAGGTGAATCAAGTGCAGAGCTAGATGGCAGTTCCTTACCTCCCCTCGTAGTTGAGGGATAAATATTAGTTTTCTCATCTTTCAAGTTCTTCATCGTGACCAGCAGATATAAATCCCAAGTAACTCATAGAATAGAGCTATGCTCCCCGGCAACGGCGCCAAAAAATAGTCTTGATAACCCACAAGTATAGGGGATCGCAACAGTTTTCGAGGGTAGAGTATTCAACCCAAATTTATTGATTCGACACAAGGGGGGCCAAAGAATATTCTCAAGTATTAGGAGTTGAGTTGTCAATTCAACCACACCTGGATAACTTAGTATTTGTAGCAAAGTAATATGATAGTAACGGTAACAGTGGCAAAGGTAACAGTGATAGTTTTGTAGTGATTGTAACAGTAGCAACGGAAAAGTAAATAAGCGAAGAACAATATGTGAAAAGCCCATAGGCATTGGATCGGTGATGGAGAATTATGCCAGATGCGGTTCATCATGTAACAGTCATAACATAGGGTGACACAGAACAAGCTCCAATTCATCAATGTAATGTAGGCATGTATTCCGAATATAGTCATACGTGCTTATGGAAAAGAACTTGCATGACATCTTTTGTCCTACCCTCCCGTGGCAGCGGGGTCCTAATGGAAACTAAGGGATATTAAGGTCTCCTTTTAATAGAGTACCGGACCAAAGCATTAACACATAGTGAATACATGAACTCCTCAAACTATGGTCATCACCGGGAGTGGTCCCGATTATTGTCACTTCGGGGTTGCCGGATCATAACACATAGTAGGTGACTATAGACTTGCAAGATAGGATCAAGAACTCACATATATTCATGAAAACATAATAGGTTCAGATCTGAAATCATGGCACTCGGGCCCTAGTGACAAGCATTAAGCATAGCAAAGTCATAGCAACATCAATCTCAGAACATAGTGGATACTAGGGATCAAACCCTAACAAATCTAACTCAATTACATGATAAATCTCATCCAACCCATCACCGTCCAGCAAGCCTACGATGGAATTACTCACGCACGGTGGTGAGCATCATGAAATTGGTGATGAAGGATGGTTGATGATGACAACGACGGATTCCCCTCTCCGGAGCCCCGAACGGACTCCAGATCGGCCCTCTCGAGAGAGTTTAGGGCTTGGCAGCGGCTCCTTATCGTAAAATGCGATGAATCCTTCTCTCTGCTTTTTTTTCCCGAACACGAATATATAGAGTTGGAGTTGAG
The DNA here is from genome assembly GCA_021605205.1 of Aegilops longissima. Taxonomy (NCBI): domain Eukaryota; kingdom Viridiplantae; phylum Streptophyta; class Magnoliopsida; order Poales; family Poaceae; genus Aegilops; species Aegilops longissima. The sequence continues at coordinate 22,073,024 of CM038679.1, read as the reverse complement.
CTCGGTGGAGCACCAGGGGGGCCACAGGGCAGGGGGCGCGCCCTGGGGGGCAGGCGCGCCTCCCACCCTCATGGACAGGGTGTGGGCCCCTGGCCTTGATTCTTTCGCCAATATTTTTTATTATTTCCAAAAATAATCTCCATAAAGTTTCGGGTCATTCCGAGAACTATTGTTTCTGCACAAAGATAACACCATGGCAATTCTGCTGAAAACAGCGTCAGTCCGGGTTAGTTCCATTCAAATCATGCAAGTTAGAGTCCAAAACAAGGGCAAAAGTGTTTGAAAAAGTAGATACGACGGAGACGTATCAGGGAGTCGGGCCCCTCGCTAGGGGCCTTTCCCTTCTCTGCGGCGGAGAACCTCTTCGACGGCGCCATTGGGGTCGATGGTGGAGCAGAAGAAGAAGCAAGCGGAATGGGAAGAAATGGGCGGCGGGGGCTCTGCCCCCCCCCCCCTCCTCATTTATAGCAAGAGAAGGCCAACCAGCGCCCCCCACGATCACAGGTAATGATGGTTTTCCTTGCATGTCGCAGGGAATTGTCAAGTCGGTCAGTTGCCGAGGCAGCGTGGGGAAGCGGAGACGCCCACTTCCAATCAACCGCCACGCGTCGACCAAGGCCGCAGGCTTTTTGGGCCTGCGGCGCTCCGTATTTGACCTTTGGCTTCGCCTTGAAGCCAAGCCAGCGCCTTGGGCCGGGGCTCTTGTCGGCGTTACGGGCAGGGTCCCAGACTTGCACTGCGACCCGCGGCGTGGCTGTGCTAGCAGGCCTGTACGGCCCATGTTCATCGACAAGGCATTCAAGACCCTCGCGAGGGGCCAAGCCTCGCGAGGCGGACGGTACAAGACCACCTCAGGAGCGGCCTCGCCAGGCAGGCTCGCAAGGGGTGGAGAGATCAAGGCAAGGCAAACCTCGCGAGGTTCTCGTGACGTGAGCCATGACGATCGAGACCAGGCAGGCACCAGGCGGGCGCAAGCGCGCGCAGCGTCCTTGTTTCCCCTTTGCTGCTAAGGAGGCAAGCGCAGGCGTGGAGTACCGATGCATCAAACAAAGGTTTCAATATCAGTGCAACGAGACCAAGACCAGCAAGACGGCATGACGGATGTCACCATGGAGCCCAAGGCGGCGCCACCACCAGAGCCTTTTGCAGGCGAAGACCGCTTTTGTCAGGATAAGCTGTACTAGTTGTCCCCTTTCAAATTGGTCGTTGTTGGCTCCCTTCCCGCTCAATATTTGGGGAGAGGACCAGGGCCTATATAAATAGGACTAGCCACCACCGTAGGAGATAACTCATTCGGAGGCATCTCATCTCATCTTGGACTAAATCCAACCCATCCTCACACCCACCAAGCACAAGAACACCTCAACCTCAGGAGGTTGTTCTTCCCCCTTTGTACTGTTCATCATCAGCCCAAGAGGCAATCCACCACCACCACACACTGGAGTAGGGTATTACACCACAACGGTGGCCCGAACTAGTATAAATCTCATGTCCCTTGTGTTGTGATTTCATGAGTTCGTTCTTGAGATTTTAGGAAGCTAGGACGTGGATCGGTAGGGGAAGAACTTCGCGCGCACCCCAGTGTTCGAACCTTAAGGGTTTTGCCGGAACCCGTCAACCAACACTCCTACTGTGGTGGCTAGCCCTATTTATAGAGTCCCTGGTCCTCTTCCCAAATATTGAGCGGGAAGGGAGCCAACAACGGCCAATTTGAAAGGGGACAGCTAGTACAGCTTACCTTGACAAAAGCAGTCTTCGCCTGCAAAAGGCTCTGGTGGTGACGCCGCCTTGGGCTCTACGGTGACCTCCGCCTTGCCGTCCGGCTGGTCTTGGTCTTGTTGCACTGATATGGAAACCTTTGCTTGACGCCTCGGTACTCCACGCCTGCGCTTGCCTCCTTAGCACCAAAGAGGAAACAAGGACAATGTGCATGCTGGCGCCCGCCTGGTCTCGGTCGTCATGGCTCACGTCACAAGAACCTCGCGAGGTTTGTCTCACCTTGATCTCTCCGCCCCTCGTGAGCCAACCTGATGAGGCCGCTCCCGAGGAGGTCTTGTGTCGTCTGCCTCGCGAGGCTTGGCCCATCGCAAGGGTCTTGAGTGCTCATTGGTGAAGATGGGTCGTATGGGCCCGCTCACAGAGCCACGCCGTGGGCCGCAGGCAGGCAAGTTTGGGGACCCCCATTCCCAGAACGCTGACAGTAGCCCCGGGCCCAAGGCGCGCTCAGGCTTGGCTTCGAGGCGAAGCCAAAGGTCAAGTGCGGAGCGCCACGGGCCCCAATAGCCTACGGCCTCGGTCGACGCGTGGCGGTTGATTGGACATGGACGTCTCCGCTTCTCCATGCTGCCTCGGCAACTGCCCGACTGTCAAAAGGCTGGCGTAGACAGCGCTTGCCTTCACTGCTTCCTTTCGCCTTGCTCAGATCCCCTTCCTTGCGCCCTGCCTTCGAAATTCCCAGATCTGCTTCCATCCTGCACCGCATCAGCGACCAATGGCGCCACGCAAGGTCAAGCCCTCCTCGTTGTCGTCTTCGTACGAACCAGCTCTCGACACGCCCAACATCTCGGAGAAGAGCCTCGCCGCCACACGCTTCCTGACGGCAGGGGAGAGCAACGAGAGGGGGAAGACGGAGCTCCGGGTTGCCTCCGACACGCCGGAGCCTGAGGGGAGTACTTTTTCCCCTTCTTCACGAGTAGCATCGCCGCGGGGCTGGTTTGCCCCTTTTCTGACTTCTTCTATGAGGTCCTTGGCCACTACGGGCTACACGTGCTGCACCTTCATACCAACTCCATCCTTCTCTTGTCCATCTTCGCCTACTATTGCAAGGCGTATCTGGGCGTGATGCCGTCCGTGGCTCTGTTGCGCCACCTCTTCTTCCTCCGCGTCAGCGAGGGTCATATCTCCGGGTGCGCCAATTTCATCGCGACCGGCAAGGCCAACTCGATCTCGAATACCGGGAAGAAGGCCGACAACCTCAGGGCCAAATGGGTCATGATGGGCGCCAAGTGGATCCACCCGCGCTTGGTGCTGCCGACGGAGATGCCCCAGTCCGACAAGGGGTGGTCTTGTGCGAAGCTTACTGATGAGCCGAGAATTCGAGCAGATGAACGCCGACCTGAAGCCGGGCAATGCGAGGGCGGCCAAAGTGATAGGGGCCATACTCCTGAGGGAATTCTTGACGCTGCGCGTTGCTCCACTTCAGGCGCGTGCACCCCCCTTGTGGAGGCTTGGAGATGAAGAGGACAAGATTCGCCTGAGCCCGGATGCCTTGCCTAATGATGAGTTGTCCGCAGTTTTGCGCCTCTTGGTCGGGGACAACCAAGAGTACCCGCCGAGTGCCATCGTTCCCCTGTTCCGCCGCAAGGACTGGGAGCGGATCGTGGCTTCCAGGCCGACCTTTGACGGTCGCGGGCTGGTGCCGCCGGCGCCTGCCGGGGCCCCTGCTGCGCCAAAGCCGGTGGAGCTGTCTTCGGATGAGTCCCACGGGGAGGAAGAGGGGGAGGAGGAAGACTCAGAGGTGACCCCCAAAGGGACGGGGGAGACCTCCCCCTTGAGCAAAGCTGATATCCTCCGCGCCCTTCCTGATGACGCCGAGGCCGACGCCCGCCAGTAGAAGGGGGAGCTGCCCATCATCCCGCCAAGGGGCAGATCGTCGCTGGTCTCTCGAGATGTTACTCCTGCCTTGGCACCGTTTGGAGCTGCTTCCCTACCTGGTTGTCGCGCTTGAGGAGGTCGTGGATGGCATCGGTCCCATGGCAGAGGCAGAGGCTCGTGTCCTTTCTTCAGCTGCGCTGACGCGTGTCTTCAGTCATCTGCACCTTTGCGACCCCAGCGCTCGTCTTGACGAGCTGCTGGAGCCCGTGGCTGACGAACACTGCACAGCCGCCGCCGCAGCCGTGAAAGGTCAGGTGGAGACCCCGCTGAAGAAGTTTCGCGGCTCTGCTTCCGCGCCTTCAACCGGAGACGCCGCCACTCCTGTAGCTCCGACCGGCGGCCAAGACGAAGGCAACGTCGTCAAGGGAGGAGTGCCTCTCGCGGGCGTCGGTGGTGTTCAGGGATGACCTGTGGCTCCTTTCCTGTTTTATTCCTGCAACATGCACCATGCCTCGTGGAGGCGTTAAACTTGCGTCTGATATTGTGATAAGAATATTTCTTGTAATGTTTGCTTTGATATTTTGCGATTTTCTTCCTATTTGCTTTATGTTTTGCGTCGGCAAAGCCCGGCCCCGCGCATACCTCAACCGTCGTTGGGCCGACCGGAGACCAGGACAAACCAAGGAGTGAGGGGCTACGTGACTAGTTAGGCTCCTGAGTCGTGATGCTTAGGAGTCTCCCTTGACACGCAAACAACCTATAGGAAGGAGATGCGAGGATAGGTTAGTGTTCTACATCGGCAGGGCCAGGCCACACGCATACCTCAACCGCCGTTGGGCTGACCGGAGACCAGGACGGACCAAGGAGTGAGGGGCTATGTGACCAGTTAGGCTCCTGAGTCACGATGCTCAGGAGTCCCCCTTGACGCGCAAACAATCTCCATACCTTTGCCCTCACCGAGGCTCGACTCGGGAGGGACATGCGATGACCAGGTCCGGGGGACCTAGCTGGGTGGCGTACGCTTGGGCGTGACCTGAGCGCAGCCCCCGTGCCCAGCCCCCTCGCGCGACTCTCCTGAGGTGAGGCATTGCGGTGAGGCTGGACACTGAGCTCTGGGGCTCCCTGAGGTTGGTACGGTCGTGAGGCCGCCCTCAGTTGTTTATCACCAGCGCGGAGCGTAGTGCTTCCGCTTGTGCACGGGCATAGCCGCTCCTCGGCAATGTCGACGGCCAGCGCGGAGCATGGTGCTTCCACTGGTGCGTGGGAGGGGACTCCCTACTGCGGAGAGCCCCTGGGGCGTGTACAGCCCCGCCCTGACACGTGGCTTGCACGGAAGGGCTAGACGAGGTGTATCTGGGCACTCGTGAGCCAGCGCGGGACTCACGAGGCCCTACCTCAAGGCGGGTTGCGCCTGGTCTTGGTTTTTGTTTGTTGCGCTGGTCCTGCGTGGTGGTCAGACAACCTGCGCCGAACGAATCTCCTGAGATTAGGCCAAGCACCAACGGCCCCAGGTGGTGACGTGAATGGGGCCGGCCCGCCAGACAGAGCTCAGCCGTTTGATTTATCGACGCTGCAGGGACGGGCCCGAGCACAAACGTCGTGCTTAACCTACTCAGGCGAAGGATCCTGAAGAAAGACGGCCGGCGCGCAGCTCCCATGGCGGGTGACGATCGAGCAGGTGATAGTCATAGGTAGATTAAGTATGGAAAGCATACTGGCTTAAGTAAACGCAGGAAAGATACATGCCACTGGGTCAAGCCCGAGCAACTTGGGGATGATGCAGCCCGAGGGGCGCCCCCAGCAAGGTAAGCTAAAGATATGAAAAGGGATACATGCCACAGGGACGGACCCACGTGGCCTGAGAATGATGCAGCCCTGAGGGCACTCTCAGCTAAACAAACTTGGAAAATGTCACCTGATCATGTTGATGAAGGGGAGTTGGGGCAGCTGAAGGTACACGGCGAGGGGGTTGCTCCTTACGAGCCACCGGGCCCCTGAGCCTCTGGAGGCTCTGGGGGTCCAAGCGGTTCCTTGAGGACCATCTCCATCTCCATCAGGACGGCGTGGTGCCTGGCCTCCTGAATCGCCAGGGCACGCTGATAGGCGGACGCCACGCTCGGCAGGCTGAAAGGCATGCGAACGTAGCTGTGCGGTGGACCCTCGCAGTGTCCCACGCGCGAAGGCCAGAAGAGCTCATGAGATGCGGCCGTGTTGAGCCCTGGGACGTCGATGCAAATGCGCAGCCCGGCATCCTCGCCTGGATGTGGGGCTGCGCCTGGTGAGCGGCGGCCGCTGCGCATGGCCCTTGCATCTCGCAGTTCCTGAGTGGTCTTGGTGATGAACTCCCGAGCGGTGGGCGCTCCTCGCCCTGTGTTCTCCTGAGGGAAACGTGCCGTGAAGCACGCCTCCAAGTGGTGCCCAAGCGCCTCCCTCGTGATGTTGGCAAAGTCTGAGGCCCTCCAGAAGAGAGCCTCCGAGCCCTGCCCGAGGAGGGCGTTGGGCGCGCTTTCCTATGCGATGGAGGGAGGCGCCCCAGGTGCGGGCGCTGATCCAGACGTGGTGCCGCTTGCCTGAGGCCCTGCGCGGAGCAGCTGCTTCTTATTCTTGGGGTGGCCTCATGAGGGCGCTTGCCCTTGCTGTTGGGGTCGTCAATTGTTGCATCTTGGAAGGCACGCTCGAGGGAGCACACTGCGTCTCTTTCTTCGCACGGGACTGTGATGATCCCGCTGCTTCCTGGCTTCTTGAGGACATTGTAGCCATGATGGGTCACCGCCATGAACTTGGCCAGGGCTGGGTACCCGAGGATCGCATTATATGGCAGGCGGATGTAGGCGACATCGAAGTCGATGAGTTCAGTGCGGTAGTTGTTGCGTTCTCCGAAGGTGACAGGGAGGCGGACCTGCCCTATCGGTGTAGTGGAGCCGTCGGTCACTCCTGAGAATGGCTTGGTGGGCTGAAGCTGATCATACGGCGCTTGGAGGTTGTCGAACGTGTGGACGGACAGGACGTTGAGCCCTGCGCCGCCGTCAATGAGGGTCTTGGTGACTTGCAGGTTGCTGATGGCTGGTGAACAAAGCATCGGGAGGGCACCAGTGGTGGCTGCGCACTTGAGCTGATCTGCCGAGCTGAACGTGATGGGGAACTTGGACCATCTGAGCAGGCACGTGGCCTCGAGCTGGGGAGGACTGCATTCAGTTCACGAGTAAACTGTTTGAAGATACGTTGTGAGGCTGGGGCTTGAGCTCCGCCCAAGATGCAAGCGATGGCACGCGGTTCCTGGAAGCCCCCAGCCCCCTCGTCTTGATGGTGGTCGCCATTCCTTCTTGGTGGTGGCGGTAGTGGAGGAAGACCGGCGTTGCCCTGAGGACGATCCTCACGAGGCTGATCCCTCTAGGCGCCCTCGCGAGGCTGATCTTGCCAGCGGTCCTCACGAGGCCGGTCGCGCCACTCCTGGCGCGGGCCACGGTCGTCCCAGCGTCCGCCACCATGTCCTCCTCCTCGGCCGTAGCCCCGGTCGTTGCGCTTGGGGCGTCGGTTGAAGCGTCCTTCGCGAATGGCTCTAAGCTCTTGACAGTCGCTGGTGTTGTGGCTATGCAGGTTATGGAAGGCGCAGAACGGCCGGCTGCTCTTGGACGACTCGGGCTGGTCTCTGCCGCGCTTGGTGTCTGGCTCCGCCGCGAGCACGGCTGCTCCCTTGCGCTTCACGTCCTTGGCCTTGGCTTTCTTTTCCTCCGGGTCCGCGGCCAGGAGCTCGAGGAGGGAGAGGCGCCCCTCCTCAGCTCTTACGCACTTGGTCACCAGGTTGAAGAGCTCTAGAGACGTGCACAACTCCTCGTGGATGGCGAGCTCCTCCTTCATCTTGATGTCACGGACGCCATCAGAGAACGCGGAGATGATGGCCTCGTCCGTCACCTTGGGGATCTTGAGGCAAAGGTTATTGAAGCGCTGGATGTACTTTTGGAGGGTCTCTCCTGGTTGTTGCTTGACGCGGCGTAGGTCACCCGTGGCCGGTGGGCGGTCGCGAATGCCCTGGAAGTTGGCGACGAAGCGGTCGCACATCTCGTTCCAGGAGGAGATCGAGCCTGGAGGCAGGTTCAGGAGCCAAGAGCGGGCACCATCCTTGAGAGCCATGGGGAACCAGTTCGCCATGACTTTTTCGTCGTTGTTGGCCGCCTCGATGCTCAGCTCGTAGAGCTGCAGGAATTCCGCGGGGTCGGGGGTGCCGTCGTAGCGAGGAGGCAGATATGGCTTGAACTTGCCAGGCCAGGCGACCCTACGCAGCTCAGGGGTGAAGGCACAGCAGCCTGTCGTGGTAACCAGGGCTCTGTGCTGGTGGAGAGCTTGTCCTTGGTGAAGTTCGCACACCGCCACCACAGGCGGCACGCGATCTTGCCGTGGTGGCGCAAGGAGCGCGGGGGCGTTTTCTCGCGGCCGAGGGACTTCTTGGCAGCTTCTTTCTTCCTGCGCGGGCGCCGGATGTGGCAGGTCGCGCCGTGGGGCCGCGCGCCTGGGCGCCAAGACTCCGTCTTGGGGCAGAGGTGGTGGAGGCGATCCATGGGCCACGCCGCCCACAGCTGATGGAGGGCGAGGCAGTGAGAGGAACGGCATAGGGGAGCCCTCTGCGGCACTGACAAGCTCGGCGATGCGGTCGAGCCAGTCCTCGTATAGATCGTCGACGGGGCGGTAGCGCAGGAGCTCACACGCCATGCACAGAGCGGCCTGTGCGTCCACAGGAACGGGACGAGCGTGGGATGATGAACCGGCCGGGGTCAGCGATGGAGTGGCGGTGCGGCCTGCGCGTCCACAGGAACGCGACAAGCGTGGGATGATGAACCGGCCGAGGTCAGTGATGGAGTGGCGATGCGGCCGTCCCGCTGCACCGAGGGGTGCAGTGAGGATGCTTGCTGCTCGTTCCCCGCCGGGCCGGTGGCGGCGTTGGCGGCAGGCAACGGAGAACGACGAGGTGGCCCGCCGACGGGAGCCGTCTGAGCAATGCGGGTGGCGAGGGCAGCCCGGCGCTCAGCTCAAGCGCGTCGAGCATCCGCCATGGAGACGATGAGGCAACGGGATGCGGAGCGACGGAAGGGAAGCTTTGGCGCACCCCTACCTGGCACGCCAAATGTCGGATCACGGGTTCCGGCAAAACCCTCAAGGTTCGAACACTAGGATGCGCACGAAGATCTCCCCCTACTGATCCATGTCCTAGCTTTGCTAAGATCTCAAGGGCTAACTCGACGAACTCACAACACAAAGCACACAAGATTTATACTGGTTCGGGCCACCGTTGTGGTGTAATACCCTACTCCAGTGTGGTGGTGGTGGATTGCCTCTTGGGCTGAGGATGAACAGTACAAGGGGAAGAACAGCCTCCTGAGGCGAGGTGTTCTTGTGCGTGGTGGGTGTGTGGATGAACCGGATGAGTTCGAGACTAGTTCTAGTGGGATGAGGATCCGATGCCTCCTACTGTGGTGGCTAGCCCTATTTATAGAGGCCCTGGTCTCTTCCCAAATATTGAGCGGGAAGGGAGCCAACAACGGCCAGTTTGAAAGGGGACAGCTAGTACAACTTATCTTGACAAAAGCAGTCTTCGCCTGCAAAAGGCTCTGGTGGTGACGCCGCCTTGGGCTCCATGGTGACCTCCGTCTTGCCGTCCGACTGGTCTTGGTCTTGTTGCACTAGTATGGAAACCTTTGCTTGACGCCTTGGTACTCCGCGCCTGCGCTTGCCTCCTTAGCACCAAAGAGGAAACAAGGACACTGTGCGCGTTGGCGCCCGGCTCGTCTCGGTCGTCATGGCTCATGTCACGAGAACCTCGCGAGGTTTGTCTCGCCTTGATCTCTCCACCCCTCGCGAGCCAACCTGATGAGGCCACTCCCGAGGAGGTCTTGTGTCGTCTACCTCGCGAGGCTTAGCCCCTCGCGAGGGTCTTGAGTGCTCGTTGGTGAAGATGGGTCGTACGGGCCGCTCGCAGAGCCACGCCGTGGGCCGCAAGCAGGCAAGTCTGGGGACCCCCGTTCCCAGAACGCCGATAGTTATTATCATATTTCCTTGTTCATGATAATCGTTTATTATCCATGCTAGAATTGTATTGATCGGAAACTCAGATACATGTGTGGATGCATAGACAACAACATGTCCCTAGTAAGCCTCTACCGAACTAGCTCGTTGATCAAAGATGGCTATGGTTTCCTAGCCATGGACACGAGTTGTCATTTGATAACGGGATCACATCATTAGGTGAATGATGTGATGGACAAGACCCAAACTATAAACATAGCATATGATTGTATCAAGTTTATTGCTATCCTTTTCTGCATGTCAAGTATATATGTTCATATGACCATGAGATCATGCAACTCACTGACACCGGAGGAATACCTTGTGTGTACCAAACGTCGCAACATAACTGGGTGACTATAAAGGTGACATATAGGTATCTCCAAAGGTGTCTGTTGAGTTGGCATGGATCAAGACTGGGATTTGTCACTCCGTATGACGGAGAGGTATCTCAGGGCCCACTCGGTAATACAATATCACAATGAGCTTGCAAGCAATGTGACTAATGATTTAGCCATGGGATCTTGTATTACGGAACAAGTAAAGAGACTTGCCGGTAACGATATTGAACTAGGTATGGAGATACCGACGATTGAATCTCGGGCAAGTAACATACCGAGAGACAAAGGGAACTACATACGGGATTAGTTGAATCCCTGATATCGAGGTTCGACTAATAAGATCTTCACGGAATATGTGGGAGCCAATATGGGCATCCAGGTCCTGCTATTGGTTGTTGACCATGGAGGTGTCTCGGTCATGTCTGCATAGTTCTCGAACCCACGGGGTCTACACACTTAACGTTTGGTGACGATATAAGTATAGTTGAGTTGTTATGGTGGTTACCGAAGGTTGTTCGGAGTCCCGAATGAGATTCCGGATATGACAAGGAACTCCGGAAGGGTTCGGAGGTGAAGATTGATATATTGGATGAAGGGTATTGGAGTGTGGAAGTGTTCTGGGGGTAGCGGGTGATGACCAACATGACCGAAAGGGATTTCAGGGGGCCTCGGCAAATGTTGGGGGGGGCATGGGCCAAGGGGAGGGGGAAAACCAGCCCACTAAGGGGCTGAGCGCCCCCCTCACCCCATCTCACGTAAACAGGAGGGTTGGGGGTGCCCCTCTAGGGTTCCCTCCACACGGCTTGGGGGGTAAGTCACCCTAGGGGAGATCCCATCTGCCCTGGCCGCCGCCCCCTAGGGGAAACCCTAGGGGATCCACCCCCTCCTCCCTTCCCCTATATATAGAGAGGTAGAGAGAGGCCAGCCGCACCCTTGAGCACATCTCCACGCCACGGCGCTGCCCTTCCTCTCCCTCATAGCCCTCTTCCTCTCCGTAGTGCTTAGCGAAGCTCTGCTGAGATTCCACCACCACCGCCGCCACCACGTCGTCGTGTATTCAGAGGAATCAAGCTACTACTTCACCATCCCTCGCTGGACCGAGGAGGTGAAGGTGTCATCAAGCCGTACGTGTGTCGAACACGGAGGTGCCATCCGTTCGACACTTGGATCAAAGTTCACGGGACAGATCGTGACTACATCAACCGCGTTTCTTAACGCTTCCGCTTAGCGATCTACAAGGGTATGTAGATCCAATCTCTCCTCTCGTAGATGGTCATCTAGATTGGATCTTGGTGAGTGTAGGCAAATTTTTGTTTCCCATGCAACATTCCCCAACAGCACTTATTTCAACAAATTTGATGGCGCTCTTTTCAGTGTAAACGTCATAGTCTCTAAACCATCACATTAAAAGTATATTGGCGAAATAATTAATGTCATCTTTGATCTCACCATATCATACATAGCTTGATTTCATCTACTTAAAACTCCCTACTCTTAGTAGTGTTCTAGGAGTTGCAAGCTATAAAATACTTTTCATAGCTCATCACACAATCGCTAAACTTGTAACTCAAATGTTCCTTTCTGCAATCTAATTGAAGAAACATAATTTTCTTGTTACAATAAATTCTACTTCATTCTGAAAACCTTCTGAAACATTTCAAAAGATCTAGTTTTATGTCTCAATAAGTAAATATAAATATCTACTTGAATCATCCTTGAAGATAGATAAATCCACTTCTTGCAACATAACTTATTGGACTACACACATCGATATGCATATTGCCAATTATTTTGTTGCTCGTTCTTTATAGCCTGTGAACGTTATTTTAGTTTACTTCACTAATTGGAAGAAATTTGCAAGTGTCAGATGATTCTTAACAGATGACTTCAAAATTCATCACTATGAAAATTTCTCAATGTTGTTTGTCCAATGTGACTAAATGCAGTACCACACAAATGTGGTATTCTTTTAGTCTTGCAACATTTAGCCTCGGTGTTATGGATGTTCAGTTTTATTATCAATATTCATACTATACATCTTATTCATAATAGGTATATAGCCTTTTGTTCATAACATCGAACGATTATTGTTCTCTCATGAACAACCTCCTTGCAACTTCTATGCAATGGGCTAGAGTGTGCAAAAACTCTAAAATGAACTATGATAATAAATATAGAGTAAATACACTGACGGAAAAATTGTAAACTTTTACGATCCATCAAATATTTTAACCTCATTGTTTGTTGGTCATTTAGGCCGTTCAAAGTTTCTTGCAACGATTTGCCATAATATGCAATTGAGTCGATATCCTTGTGATCAACCTTTTAATCACAATACTGAAGAATCAGTGATCAACAAATTGATCATATTTCCCAAGAACTACACTTTACTTGACCAAACATCTCTACATTTCATAACTTGTATGACATTCATACCTGAGCTGGACATTCCAGCCTTCTTTTCTTTCTGCCTTTTACTTTTATAGTTTTACTTCAATATTTCTCACTCTGAGAAGAAACATCAACTTTAATAGTGGCATCCCTGGGCGTGTAAGAATCATTTCATACTTCAGTTTTGTTCTTTCTCTATGAGTTCTCACCGTCAACACATGACTGGTGTTTCTACTGGATCTTATGCATTTCAGTCTTAAACATAGTTGAACACTTCACTAGAACTTGCAAACAAAACACTTCTTTAGATATCACATATCTTTAGTCTTTGTTTGTTTCTGAAAACAATTTTCAGTTCCAAGAATATCACATAACTATCCCAAACATTTTGAAGTTCGTGTTTCTCGGAAGCAAGCAGACTGTAATGCAATTCTAGCTTTTGTATCGAAGGACGTGAGTTTCGCCATCCATAGCATCAGCAAGAGGGTATTGTAAACATACAGTATGACAAAAACCTTCTTGGCACTTTTAGAGGATGATCCTCTCAAACATAAAGTTTCAACCAGATAAATAACAGTCAATCAATTTCAACAACAAAGGTGGAACCATGAGCCATAATTCTACAACTATAATGCAAACTCCAAATAGACATTGTTCGTAATTAATTTGCACTAGTTATTAAACTTAATTAGTTATTAAACTTAATTAATACATAATTGTGCTCCCACTCAAACCATTGATGTGGACATCACTAATGACGAGAATTTTGACCGGTAGGCAAACTTTTGTCGATCATATCTCCATATGACTCTTGTTCATCTTTCGATGCTTCATGCTCCGAGCTTAGAACGATTCTGCTAGAACTCCAAGACAACCGAGTACTATCTGCATGCATGGTCTGACCATCCCCGTCTTACACCTCACGTCTCGTTTATGGTCATGTGGACATGACCCACTCCGGAACGCTACGTGTTATAGACGATTGCAAAACTGGGAAGAACAACTTTTAACTTGATATTTACTGTGAGAGATCACCCTAATAATTGACTACTGCATAATCAAAGGTTGAAAACAACAAAGGGATAAACATCTTAGGCAATTCATCATAGCATGATATGGTATAGCCCTGGGCGCCGGGAGCTCTCCATGAACGTCTTCAATCTTCAGTTGAAGCGACGTGACGGCCAATATTTCGTTGTCGTGGCAACTGTTTCAAAAATGTTGTCGTGGCGGCAATCTCAGAAAATATTGCCGTGGTGGCAGTTTTCAGAAAACGTTGTTGTGGCGGTAAATCTGAAACTTCGTTGTGGCATGAAATTATAGCTCCTCGTCTTGTGCCTGGTACACCTTCTCCTCATCAGGGTAATCCATGTATGTCTTGCCACCATTAGTTGTAACCTCCCTCTATGATATTTACATTAAGGTGGCAATACCGTGGCTCCAACCATCATGCCGTGGTGCGCTGGCCACTTAACATTACAACATATAACCATCTCATACATAAACTCATTATCATGACGAAGGCTATACCACATCATATGCAAAACCCTGCAAACCTAAGTTAGACGTCCTCTAATCGGTTTGGCAAATTTTAATTACGTGGCTTCTAGGGTTTCCAGATAAACCTAGCTACCTACGTGCACACCATAAAGTGATAATCCTTGTTGCTAGATTAACTTTCAGGGTGTGTGAAAGAAGAGACTTCATTAGAAATCTCGTTCCCCCACACTAAACTTCATCTAATATACATGACCCCCTAGAAGATCATCCATCTTCATCGCCCTTTTATGTACGCAACGGTTCACTATTATTGACTATGGTGAAGCCCAAGGAACAGTTAGCAGATTATCGACAGCCAGAGCCAAGCGCTTGTCAGAACCTTGTGAAAAGCAACACCAAGCCATCAATGAACTGAACCGAAGCAACACTCGAGGGAAGCATAGCAAGAAAATCACCCTCACATCCACATGTGATCTAGATTGCAACCTACATCTACTCATAGAACCGCTCATGATGTCACTGTTCAGAAACGTAGTAGAAAACAAAAAAAATCGCTCTACGATCACCCACGAACAATATGAAGATGCATAACGGGTTTGGATCACCAATCGTTACCGACTCCAGTAGTGCAATGGAAGTAGACAAGTCGGTGTAGATCATACTTGGAGTCCCTCAAACGTTGATGACAATACCGTGAACCGCCCACAAATGATCCCTTGAATGGAAGACCGAAAGCATGGCCTCTCTACTTGGTTGCAAGCGTACGGTCTTCACGATCAGGCAACGCTTAGCCGTCCAGAGCTAATCGTCGCTGGAGAATTAGAGGGAGGAGATTAGAACCACACGAGACTTCTAATTATGAGGACTAGAGGTGGCTAGGGATAGCTCTAATTAGTCAACTAGGACCAATAAGAACTAGAACTAGAACTAGATCAACAATAAGAGGCTCCAAACTTGTATATCCAAAAGAGCAAAATCCCCTAGTATATATAGGTTGGAGGGAGAGGGAGGGCTTCCACCAAGGGGAAGGAGTATCCCTTGGTGCGCCATCTAACTAGAGGAGGAGTCTGACTCCTCCCCTTCCCTAATTCATCCCCCTTCCTTAGGGAAGTGAGGCACTTCCCCACTTGGGCCTTTTTGGCCCAGGTTGCCATCCACCTCTTGGCCTTTTCAGGCCCGTTGATATTTAAATTAAATATAAAATGTTCTAAACATTTTAGAGCATTATATATATATATATATATATATATATATATATATATATATATATATATATATATATATATATATATAATTTAGCATATCCATAAACATTTTCCACCTATATATAATTAATCGGTAATACCCGATATTCACCGAAACCCTTTCGTGACCCCCGAAACGCTTTCGGAACCTCTCGGAACTATTCCGGATATTAATGAAACAATTCCACAAATATTTTCTCATTACTCCCATACCACTAATAGTCAACAGATTGTTATCACCTTAAGCTTGTGACCCCATAGGTTCGGTAAATCATAGACATGAATGAAACCCCTTCGTTCAATGACCGATAGCGGGACCGTGGACATCCATATCGGTCCCTATGATTACATGAATGATATTCGAGTGAACCTTTGGTTATCATGTGATGTTCCCTTTGCTTCATGATACTTTACAAAACCAAGTGTGCATCGGTATCCTCCAGAGTCATCACCATGCTCACTATATCGTTGCTCCAGTTGTCGGTTTTGTTCTTCTTTCTCATTAACGTGTTTCGGCATCCCCGTGATATTGTCACATGTGTCTGGCCATATGATGATGGATGCCGTCAAACCGAGAGGGCCCTAAGAATATCTCTCCATCATCAGACGACCAAATCCAACTCTCAAGCTATCCGGTCACTTGTCAAACTTTTCGGTGAGCTTGAAAGTTGTCGTTATGATCTCCTTGTTACAGATGACGTTTGAGCAACCCCAAAGTCCACCGTCTGGTTTGAAGTGGACGAGACACTCTCATGGTCTGAGGAACTAAAACACATGCTAACACTCTATGCTATAACAGATGATATAATCACAAAGTATAACAAACAAGTATTGGGTCGATTCAATATGGTTGTTCTTCTAACGACATACCCTCAATGTTGTTTTAGGACTATCGTTACACTTAAAGATATCCTAAGATCCGGAAAACGTGATCACAACCAACACTTGAGCCAGTCTTAGAGGCGAGACCGGGAACCTATTGTTTACCGTTTATCATTTCACACGTGCATATGAGTTTTCCACTAAATCGCACATTCCAGGATCATAGCAGTTATAGCATGAAATATAAACTCTTATCTATGAATAGGAAAATATAGTAACAAAAATATTATTGCCTCTAGGGCATATTCCCAACAATAGTTTCGAGAGGAACCGGAAGCTTTTCGGGGTCACCGGAAGGGTTTCAGAGTTTATGGGTAATATATATGTGGAAAATGTTTCTGGGCATGTTAAATTAATAATAAAAGGTTCTAGTAATTGTTAGAAGGCTTATATATTTAATTTAATATTAATGGTCCTTAAAAGGACAAGTGGTGGAAGATGAATTGGGCCACAAGGCCCCAATATAGGTGGCGCCCCTCTCCCCATGGAAAGGAGAGAGGGAAGGCCGAATTTGAGGGGGAAACCCCCTCCCCTTGGCCGGCCAAGGGAGGGAAATTTGCCCTCCCCTTGTGGCGCCCCTCCTCCTCCTCCAACCTATATACACTAGAGGCTTTTGGCACTTTTGAATATATAGGTTTTGGAGCCTCCTCTAGTTCTCTAGTTCTAGTTCTAATTGGTTCTGGTTGATCAATTAGAGCCAGACCTAGATCCTCTAATCCTCGTAATTAGAAGTTCAGTGTGTTTCTAATATCCTCCCTCTAATTCTTCGGCGATGATTAGCTTTGTATGGCGAAGCGCTGACAGATCATGAAGACCGTATGCTTGCAATCTATGGAGAGGCCTTGCTTTCGGTCTTCCGTCCGAGGGACCGTTTGTGTGCGGTTCAAGGGTTCATTCATCTATGCTTCCCTCAAGTGTGAACCGCTCATGATGCCATTGTTGGGAAACATAGTAGAAAACAATGTACATGTGAGGGTTTTGATGTTATTACTATGCTTCCCTCAAGTGTTGCTTGGGCTCAGTTCATTGATGGCACGATGTAGCTTTGTACAAAGTTCTGGCAATCGATCAGCTCTAGCTGTCGATGATCTGCTAACAGTTCTTTTGGCTTCATCATAGTCAATAATAGCGAACCATCACGTACACAAAAGGGAAATGAAGATGAACGATCTTCTAGGGGGTCATGCATATTTGACGAAGTTTAGTGTGGGGCTAGAGATTTTTAACTAAGTCTCTTCCCTCACACACCCCAAAAGTTAATCTAGCAACAAGTATTATCGTCTTGATTGCGCACGTAGGTAGCTAGTGTTGTCCAGAAACCCTAGGAGCCACGTAATTAAAAATTTCCAAACCGATTAGAGGACATCTAACTTTGTGTTGTAGGGTTGCATGTGATGTTGTATAGCCTTCATCATGATAATGAGTTGATGTATGAGATGGTTATATGATGTAACATTAAGTGGCCTGCGCGTCACGCCGTGATGGCCAGAGCCATGACATTGCCACCTTAATGATAGATGTAGAGATACCCTACATGGTATAGGTGATGGTGGTAAGAGTACACAGAGGACCATGGCGTGGAGAAGGTGTACCAGGCGTAGGAGGTGTTGAAATTTTCATGCCACGGCAGCGTTTTCTGAAATTGGTGCCACAACAACGTTTTTGAAACGGTCGGCACGGCAACTTTTTCTGAATTGCCGCCAAGGTAGCGCTTTTAAAACAGATGACACGGCAACGATTTTTTACCGCCACGGCGATGTTTCAACTTAAGATTCAAGAAGACCGTGAAGACTTCTCGGCGCCCAGGGCTATACCATATCATGCTATTATGAATTGCCTGAGATGTTTATCCATGTGTTGTTTGCACCCTTTGATTGCGCATTAGTCAATTATTAGGGTGATCTCTCACTGAAAATATCAAGTTAAAAGGTGCTCTTCCCAATGTTGCAACCGTCTATAACATGTGGCTTTCCGGAGTGCTCATGTCCACATGAGTACAAACGGATCGTGAAGTGTAAGGTTGGAAAGGTCGGGCCGAGCAAGCAGATAGCACTCGGTTGTCTTGAAGTTCTGGCAGAATCGTTCTGAGCTCGAAGAAGCATCGAAAGATGAACAGGAGTCATATGGAGATATGATCGGCAAAAGATTGCCTACTGGTCGAAGTTCACGTCATGAGTGATGTCCACATCAATGGTTGTGAACAATATCGGGGTCTTAAATCACTCACTATCAATTACGAGTTATATTAATTTGAGTGGGTGCATAGTTATGAATTAATTAAGTTTAATCACTAGTGCAAATTAATTATAAACAATGTCTATGTGTAGTTTGCATTATAAATTGTTGAATTATGGCTCACGATTCCACCTTGTTGTTGGAATTGATTAGATGGTTTTATCTGGTTGAATCTTTACGATTGGTAAACAATGATTGTTTCTATTGCATGCTTACAATACTCTCCTGTTGATGCTATGGATGACGAGATTCATGTCCTTCAGTCCAAAAGGCTAGAATTTTATCAAAGTCTACTTGCTAAACCTTAACTTAAAAAATACTTAGGATAGTCATGCGATATTCTTGGAGCTGAAAATTGTTTTCAGAGAGAAACAAAGGCTCGAAGATATGTGATATCTAAAGAAGTGTTTGTTTACAAGTTCTAGTGAAATGTTCAACTATGTTTAAGACTGAAATATATAGGATCTGAAAGAACACCGGCCATGTGTTGATGGTGAGAACTTAAAGAGAAAGAACAAATCCGAAGGATGTAATGAGACTTACACACCTAGGGAAGTTCCGGGCTCACGCCACTCTTAAAGTTGGTTGCTTCTTCTGTGAGTAGGAGAAATATTGAAAGTAAAACTATAAGAAGTAAAAAAGAAAAAGAAAAGAAGACTGGAATGTCCAGCTCAGATATGAATGTCATGCAAGTTATAAGATGTAGAGATGTTTGGTTAAGTAAAGTGTAGTTCGATTAGTTGTTGATCATTGATTATTTGGTATTGTGGTTAAAAGTTGATCACAAGGATATCGACTTGACTGCATATTGTTGCGAAACAATTTAAGGAACTATGAACGACCTAAATGACCAACAAATAATGAGGTTACAATATTTGATGGAAACCTGGTAAAAGTTACAGTATTTCCCATCAGTGTATTTCCTCTGTATTTATTGTCGTAATTTATTTTAGAGTTTTGTACACTCTAGCCCATTGCATAGAAGTTGCAAGGAGGTTGTTCATGAGAGAACAATAGTTGTTTCGATGTTATGAACAAAAAGGCCATACTCCTACTGTGAATAAGATGTATGTTATGAATATTGATGATAAAATTGAACATCCATAACACGGAAACAAAATGTCATAAGAATAAAAGAATACACATCTGTGTGGCACTGCATTTAGTCATATTGGAGAAACCAACATGGAGAAATTCCATAGTGATGGATTTTGAAGTCATCTGGTTATGAATTATCCGACACTTGCAACTTTCGTCTAGTTAGTGAAGTAAACTAAAATATCATTCACAGACCATAAAGAATGAGCAACAAAATAATTGGAAATATTTATATAGATGTGTATAGTCCAATAAGTATTGTTGCAAGCAGTCGATTTATCTATCTTCAAGGATGACTCAAGTAGGTATTTATATTTACTTATTGAGACATAAATCTGGATCCTTTGGAATGTTTCAAAAGATTTTCAGAATGAAGTAGAATTTATTGTAACAAGAAAATTATGTTGCTTCAATTAGATTGCGGAAAGAAGTATTTGAGTTACAAGTTTAGCGGATGTCTAATGAGATGTGGAAAGTGTTTTATATCTTGCACCTCCTATAACACTGCTGATAGTAGAGTATTTTGAATAGATGTAATCAAGCTATGTGTGACATGATGAGATCAAAGATGACATTAATTATTTTGCCAACCTTTTTTAATGCGATGCCTTAGATACTATGACTTTTACACAGAAAAGAGCGCCATCAAATTTGTTGAAATAAGTGCTACTTTGTAGGTTATCGCAAATGGTTGGGTATTCCTCTATTACTATGCCAAGGCAAAGTGTTTTGCCACAGAGTGTGGAAATTTTGAAGAAAATGTTTTCTGCAAAAGAGTGAGTGGGAGAACAGTGCAACTCGACAAGATTGCATAATCTTCGTGATCAGGTCGAATAAAAACACTAGAAGTAATTCTAGAATTTCCTACCGCGACTGATACGAAAGCCTCTACATAATATATGGAGACTTCGGTCGAAATTGCAGCTGAACTATATAGGTTGGGAAAATCCGTGCAGACTTGTGTGGTGTGCAGACAAAATATTATTAAGCAAACAATGAACCTATAATACACAGAGAAGCGTTAATGGGCCCTGACTCCGGAATTGGCTATATGCCAAAGTAATTCGAGATAGTATCCATTTACATAATTCAAGTTTAGAACTTGATAAACTCTCCAGAAGACTTAGAGTGCGACGTATAATAATGGATCTATAAAACTAACAAATATAAAAATGTTTTATAAAGTTTGACTTGTTACTAATAACTTATGACAAGATCAAGGACTTAACTATGAAGAAATTGTCTTGTCGTAGTAATACTTAAAGTCGGTTCGGGTTATACTAGCAATTGCTAAATATTTCAATTATGAGATATAATAGATGGATGTCAAAATAATTTCAATGAGATGGAAAATAGAAACAAGGTTGTATATGTGATACAGTCCAAGATAATTTTGTGGATCCAAAGGATGCTGGTAAGTGTGCAAACTTCAAGAGCTCCTATAATGGACTGAAGCAATTATAATGGAGTTGGAATCTTTGTTTTGATGAAATGGTCAAATATTTTTATTTCATCGAGGAAAGCAAAGATGCTTGTGTTTACAAGAAAGTAAGTGGGAGTGTAATAGTATTTCTAAACATTATGTGTGTATGACACATTGTTCATTGGAAATTATATAGATTTCTTGACATGAGTTAAGACTTTACTGAAACTAGTTTCTCAATAAAGTACCTAGGCAATATAGTCTTGGTATTAGGCATAATGATCTATGGAGATAGTAATGTCTAATCAGGCTTAGCCAAAATACATATTGACAAGATACTAAAATAGTTTAGTATGAAGCACCAAGAAAAGTTTCTTGTCAAAGTCACATGGAAGGAGTTTTTAAGCAGGAATCAGTATCCTGAAATATTGATGAGCAAAATATGATTTCAATCACACTTGTATTCCATGGTATGTAAACAGCCATATATGTCCAGTAATACAAATTAGTTTTGAGGAAAGTTACCAGAATGGTCAAATTGTCGATCATAGGACAACAGTGAAAATGTCATTAAGTACCGCAGCATGTTTCTCGCATATAGATAAAATGAAGAGATTGTTGTAAGGAGTTACATCAATCTATGGAATCACATGACCTCTGGATTTGGCACTCTTTCTTCGGCATGGCAGATTTTAACAATGACATCAACGTGCTTCAGCGGTCTCTGTTGTTCGCACGGCTTGCAGAAGGAAAATGCCCAGAGGTTACCTAGCTGATGGTATCTATCCTCAGTGGTCAACTCTTGTGAAGGCAATCTCCAGGCCAGTAGGAGAGAAGCAAGCTAGGTACTTTGAGGTCAACTCTTGTGAAGGAACTTTCGGTGTGCTCCAATCTTGATGGGCTATTGTTCGGCACCCTGCTAGAACATGGAGCCAGCACAAGATGTGGAATGTGATGACTACTTGTGTGACCATGCACAACATGATCATAGAGGATGAGCATGATGGCAGCATCCACAACCAAGGGTTTGATTAGCAGGGTGAAAATGCTGAGTGTGCGCATGGACTGACAATGTTTGCAGAGTTCATCCAATTTCATCATGAAATGCATGATTGGACAATTCACATTCAACTTTAAAATGATTTGATTAACCATATGTCGACTCACCTAGACAACCAGGCTAATTTTTTTAAAATAATACATTTTTTTATTAATTTGCAAAAATATTACGCGTAAAAAATTATTTTCAAAAATATTACACCGTCGGCCCGCAGTTGGCCGACTGGCTCTAGTCGGCTCGCAGCAAGCCGAGTGGCTGCAGTCGGCCACTAGCAAGCCGACAGCTGGAACGCGTGGCACGTGTCGGCCTCGGATTGGGCTGGCAACGTCGCGAGGGGGAGAGAGGGAGCTGTCGGCGCGGGCGCGCCCCGATCAGCCTGCCGCGGGCCGATCGGCTTGCTGCTAGCCGACAGGGTGCGGCCCCACCTCGCGCGCGCTGGCCCGGCTCCCTGCGGCGCCTGCGACGGCCTTATCCTCCCGCTCCACGCCCTGCTGCTCTTCTTCTGTTCTTCTTCTTTCTTACTTTCTCCTCTCTCTGTAAAAAAGGCACCAATTTCTACACCTAAATGAGCCAGTTTTTTACGGTTTTGGCACCGTGAATGGATTCAACTTAGTTAGGGCAGCCAAAAGAGGTGTCGATCTACTAATGGGGTAGCTCGTGGTGGTTGTGGTGAGCATTTTGGTGGAGGTGGTGGTGGTGAAGTTGGGCAGTGTGGTGGAGGTGGTGGTGGTGAAGTTGGGGCAGTGTGGTGGAGGTGGTGGTGGTGAAGCTTGTCGTTAAATCGTTCATCGTTAAATGCGTTGGAGGCGGAGCACGGTAGTTTGTTGGCCGCCGTTAAATCGTTCTTCATTCGCACGCTTCAAGGGTATATTTCAGCAAACATTTTATTTTTCGTAGGTGCTCCGGTAGTATTTGTTAATATGTTTTGATGTGAAATAAATTAGGTGTGCCATTATTGTTATTTGCCCCGTAGTATACGTAAATATATTTAGATTTCAACTAATTATTTGTGTGTCAGTATTTTGGAGTGTCAGTATTTGGAGTAGCTCCGGTAAAATCTGTATTTATGAGTGTCAGTATTTGGAGTAGCTCCGGTAAAATCCGTAATATATTTGGAGTAGCTCCGGTAAAATCCGTAATATAGTTGTAGTTTTAGGCAGTCAAATATTAAAATCTGTAAATATTTGTAGTTGCTCCGGAAAATATTTGTAATATACTTGTAGGTGTGTAATTGTATTAGTTGCTCCATAAATATTCTGTAATATATATATAAACATGTCTAATATTTGTTAGTGAATTGTATTTCGTTGTTGGAAAAAAATAGGTGAGCCGAGATGTCTGATGTAGTGAAGTTCAGATTTTACTACGGTCCTGGTACTGTCCAAACAACTGAGATGGGAGCAGATCTGAGTGAATTTACTCACATAGAGGTGCCAATGAGCGCACCTCAAACATGGCCACTCGGTCGGTTGAAAGAATGGATTGCGGCAAGTTTAGGTCTTGATACTGAAACACACACCGTCGGTGTTCATGCATTATGGACACGGTCAAGTACAATAATTTACTTTTATTTGAGGCCGATAGAGCAAGACTCCGATTGGGTGCGGTGGTTACAAGGTTGTGAACGAAGGGGATGCAATCCTATTGCTTTAGTGCTTCCCGTTGTGAAGGAGGTCACTGCACATGAAGGCGAGGGTGGCTACGATCCTGGTCATAGCAGTGTAGGGAGGCAGTTATCTATGTCAAATGCTGGAGATGATGGTTACGAACAAGGACAGAGCAGTCAGGTCGAAGGAGGAAATGCTTATGGTTACGAACAAGGACAGAGCAGTCAGGTAGAAGGAGGAAATGCCGATGGTGATTACAATGGCGAGGTGGACGCTGACGAGGTAGATGGGCACATGCAGGACCAGATGGAAGAAGAAGACACCGATGTTGAAAGGGGTCATGCCGATGATTCTGACGAGTCGGATGAAGAAAATGCAGAGGAGGTCCCGAATCCTGCATCGTGGAATCATGACTTCTCATCCGCAATGACCGTGAATGATGGACATGATTCAGGTGGCAATATCACCGAACAATATTGCGACGGGTGCTATGTATCCAACCAAGCAAGCCCGAAGGATGCAATAATTAATTGGGCAATGTCCACGCAAAGGGTTTTCACATTCGGTGTCCATGAAGAAATTCGACAATGGTATGCAAGAACGCAGATTGTCCCGCCAGGTGCACGGCTTACAAGTTGGGTGATAAGTGACTTAGTTAATCACACTTGTCTTATTCCTGCATCCTCAAGATCATGCCAACCTTTCATCCATGCTTATTGCTCGGTTGTTTTACGATGATATAGTGCAGGGCAAAGCTATGGAAGTGAAGGCAGTCCAGACAAAAGTCTTCGCCAGGTTCAAGTACAAAATTTCTTATGGCAAGGCTTGGAGGGCTAAGCATGCGGCGCTTGAGAGGAGATTTGGTTCTTATTTTGATGCATATGACTCTGTTGTCCATCTCCTCCACACCCTGCAGCAGTGGAATCCAGGCACCTATATCGATATCCAAGACATGTTCATGCCAGAGTTCCCAACTATGAGGGTGCTGCATCGTCTCTTCTTCTCTTTCGGTGTATGCATACTGGATCCTACTCCGTGGGATATGTACCCGAGCTATGACACTTCGGGCTCTAGGCAGTACGCGGTAAGATATATTTTCTTTAAGTAATTGTCATATACTTTGACGTGCAAGAGACAGACATTATTAATTGTCATGGAAATTTGCAGGCTACCTGTAGCGACCTGACCCAAATCGGTCAAATCTCTGTGTCTGTACCATCCCAAGATCATGCTGGTACTCACAGTACATCGATAAAGTAATCAAAGTTCAATCACACCTGAATATCATTACACGATTCTCATATAGAGTCTTTATTACAAGAGAATAAATTTGGCTCAAGGCCAACTCATGAGAAATAAACTACTAATGATGCGGAAGCGTCGAAGTAAAGCGAGTCCATCCGAATCCAAAGGGCAATCGCCAAGCGCGGAGCATAGCCTCACTCCTGATCGGAATATACCTCTGCAACATAAGACGTTGCAGCCATGTAGGTCAGCTTTTTGAATAAGCTGGCAAGTCATGAAGAATAACAATAATAAAGCTACTAACACTATATGCATTTTGGCTGTGGGGCTCTAAGTTTCATCATTTTGCGAAAAGCAAATTTTTTCCTACTACAGTGGACTTGCTTGCAAATTACTACAATTGTTGGTAGTTATTGAGATGGTTCTGCCAACCAATATCTCATTCCCAAATATTAAGTCATAAAACCCTCAAATTAATTTATTAGTTTTAGTGTTGAGATTTCCGAATACTTCCAAGTTCCAGAGGCTCAAATTGTCCGTAACCGGGGACACGGCTAATCGATTAGATCTTTAACTCTGCAGAGGTTTGCGCACTTTTCCCGCAAGAATCATTCCCTCCTTTAAAGTCTTCGCACTTCATGGTGTTTGAAGACGGGACGAATGAAACAGGGTCTTCCAAAGAGTTCTTCCGCTACTGCCGTACCCATCCAATCCTACCGTTCTTCTACATCTCGTAGTACCGCCCAGCCAGCGTCACTACTAAGGTTAACCCAGCGAGCCCATAATGGCTTGCGGCTGCAGGTAAGCTTCGGTCATGGGGCATCCATCCTTGTCTTCGTGGCTGGGTGAAGCTTTCCAAAGATGTCATGGCACTTCTCCATGCATCCCGGCCAACCACTGGGTTCTCCAGGGTGCCCGTCAACCGTCCTCCACCCAGTAGTGAATTTCCGAAGTCCATCTTGATCATTGTAGTTCATGGGGTTGTCATCATCATTGACTCTCACATCTTGCTTATGAATTTCACTCAACCAAAACCCGTCTACGAGCATAGCAAAGTAACTACTTCGTCCCGGGGTCATGGTAACAAGGGGATTGGTTCATCCTACCACATGATACTACTCAAGATTAATAACTTCAAAATTTCAACTACTGCATGCATGGTGGGGTGGTGACAATTCTAATGCACAAAAACATAGGTATAGAAATAACATGATCAAAACTTGCCTTGCTGATGATCCTCGTAAGCTAAAGATTCGTAGTAGCAAGCTTCGCACTCCGGAAACTCTACCGAGACAAACAATGATCACAATAAGCATATAGCATAGGATCACATAACACAATAGCATAACAAAAGCAACATAACACACCAAAACAACCAAATCAAAATCCAAAGGGAAAAACTCAAAGAAAACCAACTCAAGTCTTTCCTACTTCAAACAACAACTAAAAGTAGTTTTATATAATAAATGTTTTTTTAACATAACCTAATCATGGTTTTATGTTAACTTAACAGAAAAGATTTCATTAAGCAACTAGGAGCAAAAAGAATTAATTTAAAAGCTATTATAAAACTCCTTTTAGGCCTAATCCAAATTCTATTAAGAAAATAAAATAAAACTTTTATTTATTATAATTAAAAGTTCATCCTATAAAGTGACAGAAACTATCCTAGAATAATCAATCACATGTTAAAATAAATTTATTTACTAATTAAAATAATAGGAAAACAGTAGCTAGTTAATTAATTAGGATTAACAAGGTTCTGCTTAAAACTATTTATTTATTAATCCTAACATACCCAAATTAATTTTTATGGTTTGGCAATGTCAAAATAAAGTTGGGACAAAAGAATCATCCAAAATAATTTTTCTAACTCAAGTTATAGCAGATTTACTATTATGGCTAAAACTAAAATAAAGCAATTTTAATTAATTTTAACATAGCTAAATATATATTCTACAGAAACTATAGAAAATTTGCAAACCAACAAAAAAAGAATCACCTAAAAATATTAAACAGAATAAAAGATATGAATTTTTCAAAATAGGAACTATTCTGTTAAAACAGAAAATGAAATTAAAAGAAAAAGGCCTAATGGGCCTAAACTGTGCACTGGGCGTAATATAACCTAAAAGGGCCTAGGGTTAAACTAAAACGGGCCGGCTAAATAAAAATAAACCTAACTAAAATAAACCGGAGACTAAACCGGGCCGGTCCGGTTTATTTTAAAAGAGATACCCCTTCGGGGGTGATCTAATGTGGACCGCTCATCACGCATCGGACGGGGGAGGGAAGTTCCGGTGGCTTACCGGAGCTCGGCGGCGGCGGCGGCGGCGGCGACGAGTGTGCCGAGGGCTCCGGTCGTCGGGGAGGTCGGGGGAGTGGCCGGCCGGGTGCGGACGAGGTCGGGGAGGCGTTTGGTGGAGTCGGGGAAGGTCGGGGGTGGCTAGGGCGGCGACGGCGACGACAATGGCGGCGGCGGAGGGTTCGGGCTCCGGCGTGCTCGTGCGAGAGGAGGAGGGGGTCCGGCGAGGTGCTAGGGGAATGGGGTGCGGAGGGCGGTTTATATAGGCGGGGCCTCGGCAACGGGGGCGATCGGAGGATCGGGATCCGGATCTCATGAGATCCGCGATCGGGCGGCGGCGCGTGTGGCGTGGGGCGGGGGTTGACGAAGGGGTGGGGCCTGCTGTCGTGAGAGAGAGAGGGGTCAAGGGCGGGCGAGCGGGCCAAAGGGTTGGTCTTGGGGTGAGGTGAGGCCGGCTCGGTCGGCGCTGGGCTGGCCTCTGGGCCGCTCGGTGGGCCGGCTGGTGGGGGTTTCGGCGCTGGCTGGGCCAGGGGGCCTAGCTAGCGCCTGGGGTGGGTTTTCTCTTTTTTTGAATTTATTTTTTTAATAAAACAAAAACAGAAATAAAACAATAACTATAAATATTTTATATAGGGTATATATATACCAAAATGATCAGGGAATATTCCTATCATTTGAACATTTTCCAGGCAAAATCCAAACTTTATAAAAATCCATTTTTTTCAAATTCAAATAATGTTCAGATTTGAATCCAAAACTTTTGGCAATGTTTTCCTCTGATATTTTTGGAGTGTCATGTTTACTCCTCTCATACTTTTGATCAAGTACTTATCAGGCTTAGTTTTTGAAATGTTTCCCACTTGCCAAAGTTTGAATTCAAATTCAAAACTCAAATCCCTCTGAAACTTCAAATGGGATTCAAATTCAAACATGATGCATAGGATGCTTAGCTATAATTGTAAAACATTCCAAATAGGAAATTTGGGATGTTACAAACCTACCCACCTTAAGATGAATCTCACCCTCGAGATTCGGGTTGGCTAGCAAATAGGTGCGGTGGTCTCAAGAAGGTCTTCTTGGCGCCCCAGTGGCTTCTTCCTCGGTGTGGTGACTCCACAACACCTTGCAAAATTTGATGACCTTGCTGCGGGTGACTCTGCTCGCAGTCTCGAGAATTCGGACGGGTTTCTCCTTGTAGGTCGATCACCGCTGTCAAGCTGTATGGCCTCTAGGGGCCTTGTGTCTCTTAACGGAACATCGGCCATGTCGGCATGACACTTCTTCAGCTGAGAAACATGAAAGACATCATGAACTCCGGACAATCCTTCCGGTAATTCCAACTTGTAAGCAACTTCTCCACGACGTTCGAGGATTTTGTAGGGGCCAATGAATCGGGGTGCTAACTTCCCTTTGACACCAAACCTCTTGATTCCACGAAGTGGGGATACACGAAGATATGCTCGGTCTCCGACTTCGTAAGTTACTTCCTTGCGCTTACTGTCGGCATAACTCTTCTGTCTTGACTGTGCTATCTTGAGCCTGTCTCGAATCAGCTTGACTTTCTCTTCGGAATCCCTGATAAGGTCGGAACCGAAAAGTGATCGATCTCCAACACTATCCCACAGCAACGGTGTTCTGCACCTCCTTCCGTATAGAGCTTGAAGGGGCCATCTTCGATCGGATTGATAACTGTTGTTGTATGAGAACTCTGCGTCGGCAAATTATCATCCCAGCTAGACCCATAGTCTAGCACGCAAGCTCTCAACATGTCCTCCGTAATCTGATTGACTCTCTCGGTCATCCATCTGTCTGCGGATGAAAAGTTGTACTGAATTCCAGCCTCGTACCCAAAGTTTCATGCAACTGCTTCCAAAACTTTGAGGTGAACTGTGTTCCTCTATCTAACACGATTTTCCTCGGAACTCCATGCAGACATACGATCCTGGTCATGTATATCTTGGCCAACTTAGCACTGGTATAGGTAGTCTTCACGGGAATGAAGTGAGCTACCTTGGTCAAACGATCAACCACTACCCAGATAGAATCATAACCTGAACGGGTCCTGGGTAATCCTGTGATGAAATCCATTCCAAGTTTCTCCCATTTCCAATCGGGAATCGGCAAAGGTTGAAGTAACCTGCTGGCTTCGATGTTCGCCTTTACTCACGACAAACATCACATCTTTACGTACTCGGCAATATCCTTCTTCATACCGTCCACCGAAACTTTCCTTCAAATCCAGGTACATCTTGGTGTTGCCGGGGTGAATCGAGTACGGTGAATCATGAGCCTCCTGAAGAATTAGCTTCCTGAGTTCGGGATCATTGGGCACATAAATACGATCCTCGAACCATATAGTTCCGTGTTCATCCTTATGGAATCCTTTAGCTTTTCCTTCATTCATATTTTGCTTTATCTCATCAATTTCCTTGTCCGACTTCTGGGCTTCACGAATCCTTTCGGTCAAAGTGGACTGAACTTCCAGAGTTGCAACATATCCTCTCGGAACTATCTCCAGTCGGAGATCTCTGAGGTCATCGACTAACTCCTGGGGTAATCCTCCTGCTGTAAGAGTATTCACATAACTCTTACGGCTCAACGCATCTGCTACAACATTAGCTTTACATGGGTGGTAATGCAATCTCATGTCATAGTCCTTTATCAACTCTAGCCATCTCCTCTGCCTGAGGTTCAATTCCTTCTGCGTGAAAATATACTTCAAACTCTTGTGATCTATGTAGACATCACAACGGTTTCCGATGAGGAAATGTCTCCAGGTCTTGAGTGCATGCACTACGGCTGCTAACTCCAAATCATGTGTGGCATAATTCATCTCGTGAGGTCGTAGCTGTCTGGAGGCATAAGCTACAACTTTTCCTTCCTGCATTAATACTCCTCCAAGTCCTTGACGAGAAGCGTCACAATAAACCAGGTATTCCTTGTGTATGTCCGGCAAAATCAACACTGGGGATGTGACCAACCGTTTCTTTAATTCCTGAAAACTGGCTTCACATTCCTCGGTCCAAACATACTTTGCTTCCTTCTTCAACAGCTCAGTCATGGGCTTGGCAATCTTCGAGAAGTTCTCAATAAACCTCCGATAATATCCTGCGAGTCCGAGAAAACTGCGGATCTCCTTGACTGAGGTGGGTGACTGCCAATCGGTGACTGATTCAACCTTGGCGGGATCAACTGCTATTCCTTCTCCTGAAATAACATGTCCGAGGAATCCAACTTCCTTCAGCCAAAATTCACATTTGCTGAACTTGGCATACAACTGATGTTCTCGAGTTTCTCCAGAACTAGACGCAAATGTTCCTTATGCTCTTCCTCGCTCTTGGAGAAAATCAATATATCATCGATGAACACCACGACAAACTTGTCCAGATATTCCATAAATACCTTGTTCATCAAATTCATGAAGTACGCAGGAGCATTAGTCAATCCAAATGACATGACGGTATACTCATATAAACCATACCTGGTAGTGAATGCTGTTTTGGGTATATCCTTTTCACGGATCTTCAACTGATGATACCCTGATCGAAGATCGATCTTAGAGAATACCTTGGCTCCAACTAGCTGATCAAACAAATCATTAATCATCGGCAGAGGGTACTTGTTCTTGATGGTTACTTTGTTCAACGCACGATAATCCACAACCATCCTCAAGCTTCCATCCTTCTTCTCTACCAAAAGAACTGGGGCTCCCCAAGGTGATGAGCTTGGACGAATATATCCTTTCTCCAACAACTCATTAATTTTATCCTTGATCTCTTTCAACTCATTCGGTGGCATCCGATAAGGTCTCTTGGATATTGGGGCTGTGCCGGGCAATAGCTCGATCAGAAATTCAATGTCCCTGTCCGGTGGCATTCTGGTAATTCCTCCGAAACACATCGGGAAATCTTGCACTCTGGCACTTCCTCTGAACAACTCCGTGAGGGAATGCACTGATTCTTCATCCGGCTGTGCTGGCTACATACTTGATCCTCTTCGCTCCGGGGTGGTGAGCAGAATAGACTTCTGGAGCACGATCTATGTTCCTTCAAACTTTGTCAACCAATCCATGCCTAGGATTACATCCAAGGTCTGGGTTTCCAACACTATGAGGTCTGCGGGAAATTTATGGTTCCCGATGTTGAGGGTTGCATGACAGCCTAAGCCTGCCATCATTTCTCCTCCTGCGGAACTGACGCGAAGGGGGCTTCTAAGGGTTTTAGTGGGCAACCCGTACTTTTCCACAACTACCCTTGATATGAATGAATGCGTTGCACCAGAATCAAAGAGTACCAATACTGAACGTGAATTCAATAAAAACTTACCAACCACAGTGTCTGGCTGATCATAGACGTCCTCCACGTCGATGTGGTTCACCTGAGCACGAGGGAACGGATTGGGCTTCTTCGTTGAGCCTCCATTGCCATTTCCATTCCTCTGCTTGGCCTCCGGGCAGTCGGTGGCGTAGTGCCCTGTCTTCTGGCACTTGAAGCAGGTGATGTGGCTCAGATCCTTCGAGCCGGGCGAACGGTGTTGATTGCCATTACCGTTTCGATGCCATTGCCATGGCCTGACTTGTTGTCCTGGTTGCGGTTGTTCCCATTTCCTCCATGGTTATGACCTCCATGGTTATGATGGGTGTGCCCTCCTGAGTATGGTGCATAACGGGCTTCGCTGAGCTCCCGAGTTGTGCTTCCCCGGCTGTACTTCCGCTTGCTTTCTATCTGCTGCTGCTTGCCTTCAAGTATGGTGGCCTTGTCTACCAGCTCCGGTAGTTGTTGTAGGTATCCACAATAAGCTGCATGCTCGTTCATCATTGAGTCCCTCAAGGAACTTCTCCGCTTTGCGGCATCTGTGGCCACATCATCCGGGGCATAGCGAGCGAGCTTGTTGAATTCATCCACGTCTTGTGCAAGATCGCTTCCCTGGCGTAAGTTGCGGAACTCACGCTTCTTCGACTCATGGCTCCACCGAGACATGAGCGGTGCGGAAGGCTCTGCTGGAACTGATCCCAAGTGATGGCACCAATGGGATAGGTGGCGTGTAGTTCTCCCACCAAGAAGCTGCAGGTCCATCAAGTTGATGCGCGGCAAAGCGCACCTTCTCAGCATCAGTGCATCCAACCGTGATTAGCTCTCTTCCGACTTTGCGGAGCCAATCATCAGCCACAATCGGCTCGGTGCTACTAGAGAACATCATGGATTCAGCCTCGTAAATCGAGTCAAGTTGTCCACGGGGGTGGTGGCGGTGGGTTGTTGGTGTTGTTGTTCGATTCGGATAAGTAGCTGCATCGAGGCATTCTCTGCTTTGGAGCAGTGGGTGAGCTCCGCGAAAAACCAAAGGTCACGCCTCGGAGGCATCCGGTGTTTTTGGAGTGGATGAGAAAATTAGAATAGAACAATGGTCTATGAGAAATAACACTACCCATATGAATGCACAAACATAAACACACCAATCATTTATTCATTCCATTCAAACATGGTTCAAACTCGATTACAAAAGCTCATGACTAAACGAGAATATCGGCCTAACTGATCGACGAAAAAGGAAAAAATTAACATGGTGGTCGACTAAAAAGTCTTCATCAATAATCCTTGCGTCCTCTGTTGTGGCGCCTCCTCTTGTGACTTCCTTCAGTGGAACTCCCTTCAAAATCCTGATCATTGCTCACGAGGGGTCCTTCATCTCCACTCGGAAAAAGGTCCTCTCCCAAGTCCATCTTTTCCTCTATCGCGGCAAGCTTCATCTTCAGGTCGTCGATTGTCTCCATGAAGTCCGCGACTTCTTCCTCATGGTTAAGGAAGTCTGCGCGTGCCTTCTCCTCCAGTTCCAGTTCACGGAACAAAAGCTTCCGGTGTGTCTTCGAGTTACGGCGAGTCTGAATCTCCCGTCTCCTGAGAAGACACTCCAAGTCATGGATGTAAGAGAGAGTGGAGTCGTCATCAACGGTACGGATGATATCTCCGTTCCTTGCCCTGCGAGAAACCATGGCGAGGTCTGAGGGATCGAGCTCGGCCCTGTACTCCTCTCGGAGATGTCCAAGGGCACGATAGATCGCCATGTCCCTTCCGATGATCCAGTTGAACTCGGTGAACTCAAAGTCAATAGGCTCCGTGTGTCCTCCGAAGGTTCTCCCTGGGATATGCACTTCAATCCTGTAGCGGGTGTCCGTCGGAAGTGCATTGGTTGGCTTCCCGGTGATCGAGGGTAGAGCAATCTTCAGCTTCTTCACCATCTGGACCAGCTTCTGCCAAGGGCATCGCCTCATCGGGCCGGCAAAACTCCGTAGCAAACTGGGTGAACTCGACGGCCATCTAGAATGTTGAAAATCGGAGAGGAGTTAGAAATGAATAGGGGAGAATTACGGAATGATAAGGAAAAAAAAAGCAAATGGTCTCTTCCTATGGCTTTCCGATCCTAGGGGTTACGATCCTACGGTCAGCGTGTGCTCTGATACCATCTCTGTAGCGACCTGACCCAAATCGGTCAAATCTACGTATGCATACCATCCCAAGATCATGCCGGTACTCACAAGACATCGATAAAGTAATCAAAGTTCAATCACACCTGAATATCATTACACGATTCTCATATAGAGTCTTTATTACAAGAGAATAAATTTGGCTCAAGGCCAACTCATGAGAAATAAACTACTAATGTTGCGAAGCGTCGAAGTAAAGCGAGTCCATCCGACTCCAAAGGGCAATCGCTAAGCGCGAGCGTAGCCTCACTCCCCGATCGAATATACCTCGCAACATAAGACGTTGCAGCCATGTAGGTCAGCTTTTTGAATAAGTGGCAAGTCATGAAGAATAACAATAATAAAGCTACTAACACTATATGCATTTTGGTGTGGGGCTCTAAGTTTCATCATTTTGCGAAAAGCAAATTTTTCCTACTACAATGGACTTGCTTGCAAATTACTACAATTGTTGGTAGTTATTGAGATGGTTCCGCCAACCAATATCTCATTCCCAAATATTAAGTCATAAAACCCTCAAATTAATTTATTAGTTTTAGTGTTGAGATTTCCGAATACTTCCAA
The DNA here is from genome assembly GCA_021605205.1 of Aegilops longissima. NCBI lineage: Eukaryota > Viridiplantae > Streptophyta > Magnoliopsida > Poales > Poaceae > Aegilops > Aegilops longissima. The sequence goes on along the minus strand of CM038679.1, from coordinate 22,038,997 downwards.
GTTCCAGAGGCTCAAATTGTCCGTGAATCGGGACACGGCTAATCGATTAGATCTTTAACTCTGCAGAGGTTTATGCACTTTTCCATAAGAATCATTCCCTCCTTTAAAGTCTTCGCACTTCATGGTGTTTGAAGACGGACGAATGAAACAGGTCTTCCAAAGAGTTCTTCTGCTCTGCCGGTACCCATCCAATCCTACCGTTCTTCTACATCTCGTAGTACCGTCCAGCCAGCGTCACTACTAAGGTTAACCCAGCCAGAGCCCATAATGGCTTGCGGCTGCACAGGTAAGCTTCCGGTCATGGGGCATCCATCCTTCTCTTCGTGGCTGGGTGAAGCTTTCCGCAAGATGTCATGGCACTTCTCCATGCATCCCGCCAACCACTGGGTTCTCCAGGTGCCCGTCAACCGTCCTCCACCCAAAGAGTGAATTTCAAAGTCCATCTTGATCATTGTAGTTAATGGGGTTGTCATCATCATTGACTCTCACATCTTGCTTATGAATTTCACTCAACCAAAACCCGTCTCGAGCATAGCAAAGTAACTACTTAAATCCGGGGTCATGGTAACAAGGGATTGGTTCATCCTACCACATGATACTACTCAAGATTAATAACTTCAAAATTTCAACTACTGCATGCATGGTGGGGTGGTGACAATTCTAATGCACAAAAACATAGGTATAGAAATAACATGATCAAAACTTGCCTTGCGGATGATCCTCGTAAGCTAAAGATTCGTAGTAGCAAGCTTCGCACTCCGGAAACTCTACCGAGACAAACAATGATCACAATAAGCATATAGCATAGGATCACATAACACAATAGCATAACAAAAGCAACATAACACACCAAAACAACCAAATCAAAATCCAAAGGGAAAAACTCAAAGAAAACCAACTCAAGTCTTTCCTACTTCAAACAACAACTAAAAGTAGTTTTATATAATAAAAATTTTTTTAACATAACCTAATCATGGTTTTATGTTAACTTAACAGAAAAGATTTCATTAAGCAACTAGGAGAAAAAGAATTAATTTAAAAGCTATTATAAAACTCCTTTTAGGCCTAATCCAAATTCTATTAAGAAAAATAAAATAAAACTTTTATTTATTATAATTAAAAGTTCATCTTATAAAGTGACAGAAACTATCCTAGAATAATCAATCACATGTTAAAATAAATTTATTTACTAATTAAAATAATAGGAAAACAGTAGCTAGTTAATTAATTAGGATTAACAAGGTTCTGCTTAAAACTATTTATTTATTAATCCTAACATACCCAAATTAATTTTTATGGTTTGGCAATGTCAAAATAAAGTTGGGACAAAAGAATCATCCAAAAATAATTTTTCTAACTCAAGTTATAGCAGATTTACTATTATGGCTAAAACTAAAATAAAGCAATTTTAATTAATTTTAACATATCTAAATATATATTCTACAGAAAATATAGAAAATTTGCAAACCAACAAAAAAAGAATCACCTAAAAATATTAAACAGAATAAAAGATATGAATTTTTCAAAATAGGAACTATTCTGTTAAAACAGAAAATGAAATTAAAAGAAAAAGGCCTAATGGGCCTAAACTGTGCACTGGGCGTAATATAACCTAAAAGGGCCTAGTGTTAAACTAAAACGGGCCGGCTAAATAAAAATAAACCTAACTAAAATAAACCGGAGACTAAACCGGGCCGGTCCGGTTTATTTTAAAAGAGATACCCCTTCGGGGGTGATCTAATCTGGACCGTTCATCACGCATCGGACGGGAGGAAGTTCGGTGGCTTACCGGAGCTCGGCGGCGGCGGCGGCGGCGGCGGCGAGTGTGCCGAGGGCTCCGGTCGTCGGGAGGTCGAGAGTGGCCGCCGGGTGCGGACGAGGTCGGAGGCGTTTGGTGGAGTCGGGAAGGTCGGGGTGGCTAGGGCGGCGACGGCGACGACAATGGCGGCGGAGGTTCGAACTCCGGCGTGTTCGTCTGAGAGGAGGGGGTCCGCGAGGTGCTAGGGGAATGGGGTGCGGAGGGCGGTTTATATAGGCGAGGGCCTCGGCACCTGTGAAGCGATCGGAGGATCGGGATCCGGATCTCATGAGATCCGCGATCGGCGGCGGCGCGATGTGGCGTGGGGCGGGGTTGACGAAGGGGTGGGGCCTGCTGTCGATGAGAGAGAGAGGGTCAGGCGAGCGGGCGAGCGGCCAAAGGGGTTGGTCTTGGGGTGAGGTGAGGCTCGGCTCGCCGGGGTGGCCTCTGGGCCTCGGTGGGCAGGCTGGTGGGGTTTCAAGGCTGGCTGGGCAGGGGCCTAGCTGGCGCTGGGGTGGGTTTTCTTTTTTGAATTTATTTTTTAATAAAACAAAACAGAAATAAAACAATAACTATAAATATTTTATATAGGGTATATATATACCAAAATGATCAGGGGAATATTCCCTATCATTTGAACATTTTTCCAGAGGCAAAATCCAAACTTTATAAAAATCCATTTTTTTCAAATTCAAATAAAGTTCAGATTTGAATCCAAAACTTTTGGCAATGTTTTCCTCTGATATTTTTGGAGTGTCATGTTTACTCCTCTCATGCTTTTGATCAAGTATTTATCAGGCTTAGTTTTTGAAATGTTTCCCACTTGCCAAAGTTTGAATTCAAATTCAAAACTCAAATCTCTCTGAAACTTCAAATGGCATTCAAATTCAAACAGGATACATAGGATGCTTAGCTATAATTGTAAAACATTCCAAATAGGAAATTTGGGATGTTACACTACCTTGACACACGACCTCTACAACGACGTGACCAGCATTGGACGATCACTGTCATCTGGACCTCTCCTTCAGCACCGTCCAGTGCTACAACCCTTCTTGGAACGAATTCAGAACAAGATACGGACTGTGTATGAGGCTATCACGTGCACCCGGAGAACCGACGTTGTTCATCATCAGCAGCAGCAGCCGCGTCACTCCATGCACCGACATCAACCACGTGCACGTCTAGCACCGACATCAACCAGCCACCCGTCCCGACCAACTGGCAGTTCAACGTGGCAGCAACCACAGCAGTATGGTCCCACGTCGAGCTTCGTGTTTGCTCCACAGCCACAGCAGCACGGTCCCTCGTCGAGCTTCATGTTTTCTCCACAGCCACAGCAGCACGGTCCCTCGTCCAGCTTCATGTTTGAGCCAGAGCAGCCGTCACAGCCAGCAGGTATGCGTCTTCATATTTATTGTTTTCTATATTAATTGAGGCGACCTCATTCTTCATGATGAAACGTTCCATCGCGCAGGAGCCTACGGATATCAGGCGTCTATGTCGGCGTCACATGATACGTGGGGAGTGATCAACATCCCGAGGAGAACATACAGCTCGGATGTCGCAAGACACCCAAAGGATGAACATATTTTCGACTCCTCCACGGGCCCCACAGGATACACAAATGACCAGGAAGAGTCTGAGATTCCTCCTCGTCACATTAGGGCACCGACAGGTGGGGATGGTCGCCGCTTCGAGATCCGCCTCCCCAAAGCCGGGCGTCACACCGACGCTTCCATCTATCAAGAGAGACATTACCATCTATTTGTGTGTGAGACTTATGTCTATTCTATGTATGAGACAAATGACTATGTACTTATGTGTGAGACATATGCCTACTCTATTTTAGTACTATGTTATCCAAACTACAAGATCATATTTTGATAGAACATGATGCTCATACAACAAGACATTACAAACAACTAGATAGAACTACATCTAAATTAAACGGTACGTCTGATGAACTCAAAAATACAGCATAAAATTACATGAAGTCATCATCGTCATCCTCGATCGATGCGAACTCTTGCCCTTCGACGATGAAGAACTCTTGCCCTTCAACGATGAAGAACTCTTGCCCTTCGACGATGCGAAACCTTGCCCTTCGACGATGCGTAAACCTTGCCCTTCGATGATGAAGAACTCTTGCCCTTCGAGTATGCGAACCCGGAAGCGGCGGCATGAAGATATCATCTTCGTCCTCGCTCTCCTCAGTCCATAAACATGGATTATTTGCTGCAATCCTTCGAAAGTTTCACTCTTCGCACTACTACCTTCTCCCACCTTTCATGCAACCTAAGAAGTTCTTTGCGTACCTCCTCATAGGTCCTTTCAGGCCACCTGCACCTCACGTAATTGGTGAGCCAACTCATTCATTATGGTGTCACTACCGGTGAGTTCGTCCCATGGAACTACCCTATTGTCCATCCCGAAATCGGTAGCTAGGCTCGAAGAGTCCTGCTCATCCTGTGGTGAAAACTACGATCGAAAGGATAATGGGACATCTCAATTAAACTACATCGAATGCTTATCCACCTCCGTCGAAGGGGTTTTATAGGTAGAGTGGAGAAAATGGCGGAAAGAACGGCAGCTTGGCGGAAGCGAGTGGCGGGAAAGAGTTGGCGGGAACATATGGCGGGAAACGGGTGGATGAGAAACGGGTGGCAGGAAAATATGTCATAGTTTTGAAAAAAAAATCGTACGGGGCAAAAAAAACAGTAATGTGGTATGCATGCACCAGTCGGCCTACAGCAGGCCAATAAGTCCCTGTCGGCCCACAAGAGCCAATTAGTTCTGTCGACCCACAAAGAGCCGATTGGACCTTATCGGCGGCAGCTTGTCGATCGACTTGATCTGATGGCCGACAGCCCAATCGGCCTGCAAAGAAGCAGATAGGAACCAATCGGCTCTTTGTGGGCGACGATGTATTATTTTGAAAATAATTTTTTACGCGTAATATTTGTGCAAATTAATAAAAAAAAGTATTATTTTAAAAAAAATTAGATGTATCGGATCTTTTTATTTGTATTTGTAACAATCTTAATTTTAATTGGTTGTAAACTATTTATTGTGCACTTCCGCTTCGGTACTATTTGTATTTGTATGCATAAAATGTAAAATGTTGGGCAAATAAACGGTTAGGTGGACCAAATGGATCGACCAGTTGGGCGTCCTTGCAGCGAAAACGCAGCCGAAGCCGGACGCCAGCCCCTACGAACGACCTAAATAAACAAAAACCGGACAAAAGGAGCGTCCGTTTCGAGTTGGCCTAAAGATAGTTGGAGACGCTGATTGGTACTACTAGTAGTAAAGTATACAGAGGTCATATGGCAATATGGAAAGCACGGATCCTGTCGGTGGCTGCATCAGTGCAAAGGGGTTCAGTGAGTCGTAGTGAGATGGCAGGGTATGGGGTGTGTCGTAGCCAGATTCGGAGGCCATGAAGCCGTGCAAGTGATCGACGGCGTGAGACCATCAAGGTGCTTTGGTTCGCTTGCCGGGTGGGATATGCATATGCCGCCGCTCCGCTATGGTGGGTGCACACATCCTCGTCATGTTCTCCGGCCTTTCGGCTCCCTCCATGATGCCCTTTCTTTCTAGTCTCCACACGTACGTCGCCCTTTGCCTTTCTTGAGGAGATAACTTGGCCCAGGCCAAGTGTCGAGAATCTCTAGCAAGATCGACATGAACAGCCTGAGTATGAACGAATCTCTAGATCGACATGGGCAACCTGAATAAATATCAGCGCCGTTTTAGTTTGCACTTTCATTTTGGCAACCTAAAGTTAGCAAAAGCGTGCTAGGCTAGACAGGCGCGTGAAGTGTGCAGCTGACCGTGTACTAATTAACCAGCTGCTTCAGGCCGCATCTCGACGTTGCTCCGAGGAGGCGTGCCACCGAGAGCAAGATGCAGCTTGGGGGTAAAAGCATATGCATGTTTGGCGTAGCAATTCGGAAGCAGATGGTTGGGGCCACGCTCAAACCCTTGATCAGTGCACACACACACAAAGTCACATAACTGAAGAAGAAGAATATACCATAACACAGTCATAGCAACTACAGTAGCATGCGTGTTGTATGAATGCATTACTCGACAGGTTCGTTGCATGAATCTGGTCAGTAATTCAGACGACAATGGCGACAGCACAAACAGGGCGATCGACACCGCAACTCGCTCGAATCGGTCAAGGCTAGCTGCTCGTGGCCATAGCGCCCCAAAGCAACTTGCGACTTACCCGGTGGGATGGAGGATTCCAGTGATCACAGGCCACCGGTCCTTCTCCTTCCTCTGATCCCCATTTCTCCTGCTACACTAGAAAAAAGGCCATTCCTCAGGGGTGAATGCCGCCGATTTGCAGCATGAACCGTGCATTCCCCTGCTTATTCACATTGCATACATTGGAGTTAGTTGAGCAACCAACAAGAATTTACTAGTGCCCATGGTTAATTCTGAAGGAAAATGCTCAAGATGCACTACCAACTTACCCAGCTTTTCTTTCACACGGCCAGGCTGCGGAAAACTTGCAGGGATCACTTGGCGTGGCGTGCAATGAACGTTTGCAATGCCAAGGTGCTGGAGATGGAGGATTGACAATCAGCGTCACGGCCTTTTATTTCAGACTGCTTTCGAATGAATATACTTCCGACACCTTTAACTATGTCAGAAAATAAACCTGCCCTGGCAAAGCTGCTTCAGAAAAGCAAAAGAAGCTCTCATTCAGACTTCCTTCGCATGATCTGGCACAGTGAAACTCCCATCACCACTGGATTCTGCAAATAAATTAGAAGTATCCATTATCCGTTCCATGCTGCCAACAGTATTTACAAATCAGTAATTGTGAAGTAGTCGCAAAAGGCCCAAAAGACAAACATTTTCAAGGAAGCCTGATTAATCTTTTGCCATGCAGTTGATGACTTGCAAAACAGAGCATATAACTTGCAGAAAATACGCGGTCGGATGTTCTAATGCAAAGACCAACAAAATGTTTTTGTGGACCAAATAAAACTGCTAACATGGTTTTGGGGAGTTTAGCAATTTCTATCCACCGCGGAAGGAAACCGTTCTGTAATGGCACATAATAAATCTGTTTGAAGAACAACAATAAGCTTCTGGCATGCTGACAATATCAAATATAGGCAACGAAAAAACTCCATGGTCAAGACGGGATAACCACAAATGTAGTATCAGAAACCACATCAATTACAAGGACTGGAAATGCACGACATTGCACTTAAAACACCTTTGGGGGACAACATTGCTATATCTGAACAATTGATAATGACATCTAATGTGGCATGCTAATCTGCAAAGAAGCAGTTGATCGCTGCCAAGGACAAATGTGGGTAATGCCACTTCTCAGTTGCCACTGAAGATGATAGACTCTACCACATGTATAACAAGTAAAAATTCACACAATAATATGGTCTGACAGGAAAATTACCTAAATGCAGATATCCACTTCCAAATGCTCCTATATCACAGGAAGATTATGCAGCTCTTCTCTCAATGCCAGTCCAGTCACTGGGTGCTTGCTTGACTGAATTCCAGCATCGAAGTATAAGCGATGATAGATTACTGGGCCATCTACAAGAACATACTAGTAAGCAGATATCGATTTACCTTATAATACATAAATAGTAAGAAAATAGCAGCAAAATCTGCACCTAAGCATGAACGTGCACATAAAAATATCTAGTAACATGTCTTCCACGAAAGCTTGTTTGGTGGAAACTGAATATATTAAGATTATCAACACAACATTTCTAACGCATCTCAGCTGATTAAACAAATCAAAACCACGGAAGGAGAACAAGTGCAAGAAATGGACTTTAACCAAGGGAAGAAACACTAAAATACAGAGCAACACTCTCCAATTTCCCAGCACATAATTTGTTTCCAGGTAATGCAGTAGCTAGCCTCTATCTGCAGCACATGAGTCCTTGCCCTAAAGCTCTGAGATGTACCTTTCCATGCGCACTTTGACTTTGCAGCAAATTGCCAGCCCTTCCCCCTGCTCTCCCAGGTTCTGCAAAGGAGCAGAGCAACATTGCCAACCCTACCATAACCACCCACAAGTGTAGAATGAAAATACAATGAATCAGAAAGCAATAAATTCAGTATTCACAAAGATCAAAACAAGTTTCTTCTCTGTCAGCAAAAAAATGAACTTCTCCCAAATGAAGGCCAGAAGGTAATAAAATAGTTATACGCATCAAACACAGAGCTCCAAATTTATCTGGTCTGTCTACAAAATAAACTTACGCCACAGTTACTTGATGTTCCAAACCTAAATGAAGTAGGGTTTCTAAGGATAAGGACTAGAAAAACATGTAATGCAATCATCATCCTACATTCGCCATAATCGATTTCACAGAGTTCAAGATTCTAACATAGTCACGAAACAACACGGACTGGTCACCCTCCAAGCCAACACGGTGGTGCCGGTTGCTGCCGGCAAGGTTGTTACATGGGCTTCCCCCGATTACTAAGTCAAAGCCACCAAGTTGGCTGATAAGTGATGCAATTTTTTCATGTGTGAGAGACTGCACATCACGAAACTCTATCAGTGTGCCATCCTGGGTCTGATCCCACCAAGTTCTCAAGATGTTCTTACTCTCTTCGCAGATTTCCACAGAAACCACGGTCTTCATCCGTATGCCAAGCTTGTGAAGGGCAACCTCTGCTCCTCCGATACCACTGAACAGGGACAGCACGTTCATACCACATGGAAACCTATCCTTCAGCACTGACAGATGAAAAGCAACAGTATCGACTTGGAATGAATTTCCAAGGCATTTGTCTCTCTTTTTCTTGCTAGCTCCCCTAGTATGGTCCCTCGGATAACCAAGCAGAAACTCCATTTCCAGAGAATCCAATGCAGCAACTTTGTTTTTGCCAATCCATACCAAATTCCACTTCCTGCACTCTTCCAGCACATATTTCTGAACAGCTTGAGTTGGTGGATCGCTCGAGTTTGCAAGAGCACGGTGAATCCGTTCAGTCAGCTTTGCGCTTGCCATACATGTTTGTAGGCAATTGAACTGCCTTCTTTGGTCCCACGAGGGCCACCATGTCTCGTACTGGGGGAAGGCCTCGAAAATGGTCTTCGGAGGGATGGGACGCAAAACTGACCTTCCCTCAGTTGGGAGGTTATGGATGTAACCCCGTTTCCTTAACGCTGCGCAGAAGTATTTCGAGTCTACGAACTCTGGCTCAATACCATATAGGCATCTTGAAATTTCTGCCCAGGCACCTTTAGTAGCAAGTGCCACATTCTCATAGTAGAAGAAAGGTGCTCTCATACTATGTGCAGGAAGCCATCTGCCCACTGACCGTGGTCGGTCACCAGGTAGGCCAAATCCCACCATTGGCTTTGGCAGAGAAATTGACTCTTCATGACCACCATCCCATGGGGATTGACTTCCATGTGCTCCACCTCCGTATCTTTTCCTCTTCTTGCTATCTTCTGTGAATTTTGCTTTCTTTCTCCCCACGCAGGAACTGAAGCAATTCTCATCCATAACCTGCAAACAAATTCCAGTGTCAATCCATCGAAATTAAGAACGAAGCCATTATTATTCACATGTATAGTAAACTGCAATGTACCTCATGGTCAGCCTGTGATGCATAGATGGAGTCAACCAATACATGCATAGGGGTATCCAGACCTGGCAAAGTTTGACCCAAATATAAAGCATAAGGTACGATCCCATTAAAGTATGATCAACAAAGCCTAATCACCAAGCCAACAACTACAAGAAGAGAGCCATACCACATCTTCTAAGAGCCATGTTTGCTTCATCTTCAGGAAATCCCATGTCCACTAAGGACTTGATCTGCTTGTCCCACTGTGACATTTCTTCTAGGAAACCCTGCACAAAAGCACAGCAAAACAGAGATTAGAAAGCACCTTCTACATCTCACCGCCCATTTTGATGCCAACTAAGTAACTAGTAACTACATACTAGTAGTGAATGTAATTGTACAACATGATGCACAAGACCTGAAGAAAGGAGGGGGGGTTCAAAAAATTAATATTTAAGAGCTCGATTTGATGTCCTGCAATGCTGTTTGAGATGTATAATACAAGAGTTATTCTTGTGTGCATGAACTCAGTCCAGTACTTCATCTGCTTACTTGACACAGCTACCTAGACCAGCCATAAATGTGTTTGCAGCGTCATAAATAAGTGAAAACATATCTAGATAACACATAAATCATGAAAGTGGGTAATGCTTATGTAGCTAGTAATTTTCCATCCCTCTGGACACATTTCAACAGGTAAAATTACTCGATGGAAACAACTCATGGTCTCATACGTTAGATCATACCAGCTAATAAACAGATCAACAATTTTTCACATGTATGTATAATTATATATCACAATCCACATAATCAAAGAATTTCCGGTTACCAAGCTGAAGATAAGTAAGTATCTACCTCATCACCAGAACCATCAGAGTAAGGTTCCCTTTGGCCAGCATCAACAGCATCATCCCAGTCTTCAAAATCAAAAGCATCATCTTCTTCTTCTTCTTCTTCTTCTTCTTCTTCTTCTTCTTCTTCTTCTTCAACGCGCTGGGGGATGCGGCGAGAAGTAGAGCAGCTACCCACTGAGTCGTCATTTTCCTGCATTTCACACAACCAATCTTAACATACCGTCCTTCCCGCTATGAAGCAAGAGGTCAACTCAGATATGGGAGCACATCAACAAATACCGTATATGCAAGAAGTAGTGACAGCAATGCACTTTCGTCCCTCTCCCCTGAAAGCAAAACAAAAGGTTAAAAACTGAAGGTGCAAAACATCAACAACACGAATGAAATGATCAAATGGAACTGACTACTACTTGTATTACCAATCTCTTTGACGGCCTTCAATACCATCTCTTTCGGGAAACCCATTTCTACATACATCCCAACTAACGAGGCAGAAGGAGCTGCCCCATTGGCCATCCCATCAGCGTCCTTTAGATCAGTAACAAACATCAGACTACGATCAAAATCATAACAAAATAATAACCTTATACGAGCAATGACTAGTTCTTGTGCACTTGTGCTTAAAGACACCCACTTCTATCAGTTACCTGCCTCACCAGTGTGGACGGGCCAGGAGCATCAGTGTTTCTCAGGGCTGGATAAGACGAGCCCCCAACCTGACCATCATTGTCCACATCCAATTCGAACACATCATCATCGGTAACCAAGTCCACTATCTGTAACATGAGTGACACCACAACTCAAAGACACAGAATAACAACGAAAGCAAACCACCAGCAATGGTGAAGAGAAATAACGTGAGGGCATAACACACCGAGCCACAAGCCGATAACAGCCATGCCACATCGCAAGTGAAGCCTCAAACAAGAAATTAGCACAGCCACATTCAATTAGTATAAGGTCTAGAACACGTTTAAACAGAAAGAAAACTGCCACCTTTTTTGATCCGACCGACCATTTACGTCGTCCCACAGATGTCAAATCCCGTGCACGGTTTATTGCATGCATTGCAACCATAGCATGCATCGTCGCGAGGTTTCAAATTAAAGACTGCTGAGTGCTAGCCATCACTAGACATGGAAACCTCGACATGCAGCCACATTTAAGAACGAATTGCTGCCCTTGTCCAAGATCACATTTTGCAACTGCTCAAAAACATTACAGAAACCAAAGTTTCCAGATTGCAGGGGAAATTGCATTGCCTACAGCAAGATGGCAGCACATCTAAGATCTAACTACATGAATAAAAAGAAACCAACTAAGTGTGCTCGGTCTCTTCTCGGCTGTGACGACAGAGAATCGTTTCATGCAGAACATCTACGGAATCGATGAGAGGAGAGGAGGGCTTTACCACCGCCATTGTTCCTGAACTGCCTGGAGAGCGAAATCACCCGACCAAGTCCTAGACAGCTCCCTCCCTGCGAACCAGAAAAAGCATTCAATTTTAGGGCGGCCGACGTACGGACGTACGGACGGACACACGTCCCGCGAAATCCGCGGCCTCCCCGTTCCGGAGCGAAACCCTAGCCCATCAGACGGCCACGAGAGAGAGAAAGGAGGAAGCCGGGGAGAGAGGCTGCTCACGTGCGATGATGCGACGGCGGCCGGCGTGGCTGGGGACGGCCGCGAGGCGTGGACGGGGAGGGGGAGGAGGCGGCGGTGCTTGGTCAGGAGGGCGCGGGCTCCGGGTCGGCGGCTCCGATGGCGCCGCTGGGGGTCTCCGGTGCGGAATGCGGGCGCCGATCGCCTCCTCGCCTCGTCGATGGCCCTCGGAGCGGCGGGGTGGGGCGGAGCGGAGGTGGCGGAGTAGGTGGAGAGGAGGCGGCGCCCCGACCAGGTCACAGCCAGACAAGAGGACTGGAGCGACGACACGAGTCCACTCCACTTGTTTTTTTTTTTTTTTTTTTTTTGAGGTGTAAGTCCACTCCACTTGTTGTAGCAGCTGGTGTTATAGCTGGGCCTTCACTAAACTGGCCCATTGCTCGTTAAGGCCACTCAAGTTTTATTTATTTATTTACTTACTTACTGCATTTAAGGATTACCTTTGAAGGAATAGGAGTAGTGTATTTTTAAGAAGATCATAAGTTATTTGTCACATAAATGAAGCTCATATCTCTCTAATTAAATTCAAACTTTCCTCACCCGCAAAAAAAAACTCAAACTTTCCAAAGACGTTTTACTTGAACCGGTTTCGGATGGTGTTTTTCTTTCTCTTCAGTTAGGGCTATTAAGAAAAAACATGTGAAGAAAGTGAAGGGTAGAAGGAAATGCTATGGATTACGAATGATAATCTTCAAAAATCCATAAAGGATAATAAATTATTGATTTTTGAAAAATGTAAATAATAATTTCATCTTTGGATGATATACAAATTATTTTGTTTTAGTTTTAGGAATTCTTGTCGGTCCTTATTTATGTGGAACAAACCTAAACAAATTAAAAATAAATAAACTGAAACAATTCGTGGATCTGAGGATTGTTGGAGATTATAACCTAAAAAATGGCATCATCAGTATGATATTATTTGTGTTCCATATATACTAAACGGGCAAAAATGGTAAATCATTTCTCTTGTTATTTTTGCACATGATATAAATAGTTATAGCTCTAGATAAAACGTGGCATGTATTTTCCATATGCTTGCTAGTACATGTAGGATTTTTTTTCATTTTTTTTTTTTTGGAAAAAGACTGAAATGCAAGGATCGATGTTTTGGGAAGTTCAGGTTTATTATAAATTGTGTTAGGTCGGAGTTTAATTGGCAGCACTGTTCATTCAAGTTGAATAATTTCTGAATAATTACCAACAAGTAACACACACGTTCTTCTCTCTACAAATAGAAATACAAGTGGTACCAACTTTAGGTGAAAATTGACCTTTATGAATAAGAAACTGCAAGCCCTTCTCAAATAAACTAGGCCATTAAACTATCACAGGTGCACTGGTGAGAATTGACATTATTGTTAACCTATCAACCGGTCGCTTCGTCATTTTGTTGTTGATACGGTCTTGTTTGTTTTCATACTAGAGTATGCAGTTTTGGGACATGCTTGGTTAGTAGCCAAGAATTTGGCTACCAAATGTTTAATTTGTTAGTACCAACTTATTTTGCCAACCTTGGGAAACATGAAAAAAAATGGCAACTTTTGGAGTTGGCTACCAACCAAGCATACCCTTGGTTGCTACCATTTGAGTCAAGTCAAACAAAGAAAGCATAAGACAACCCTATAAAAAGTCACAAATGCTGTTCACTGGGTGGTGTCTGGTTTGCAGTTCTGTGCGTAAAAAAACCAGTGTTTTCCCATGATGAAACCCATGGAACTGATGCAGAAACAAGTTCCCAAGAACTAACAGAAAGAAACAGCAGGCACATGGCTCTTGATATTGCTAAATGAGGGATAAAGGGTTACACCGCCGTGCAGACTGATTAACGAAGTCATTGGCATTTTATTTCGGCAATAGAGAAGTTTTGATCGAAAGTAGCGACTAGCGACTGTCAAATTACATGATTTCCTCCTGGGTTTCCTCGGCTTCTGCATTCTGATGCTACTCAGTGTAACACTGTACATTGCAATGCGCGTATCTTACATAACGACACATCTAGCTGCTAGCCCTTTCTGCTCCACTCTCTGATCATCGTTGCCTGCAGAGAAAAATCAGAGCAGGTTTAGAATCTGCTGTGGTACGCAGGAAAAATTCACCAGCACCGAAAAATGAAAACTGCATTAGCTTCTAGTAGAAATTAAGAACTCCTTGCAGCTAGAATCACTTCAGGGAAGAGAATGGGCTTTGTGGCTTGACAAGCTCCTCTTGGCAAGAATTTTGGCAAGTCAAGATTGATTCATTCAAGTAGATCTCAGCCGCACTGAATCAGTGAAAAGCACAACTACCTTCATGAGGCTGGTGGAGCCTGCGGTTCTGAGGGGTTGACATCTCCTTTTTAAGGCTGATGAGGATATCCTCCATTGTATGTTCCCTTTTCCAGTTTCCAAGCATAGGAAATCGTCTTGGATCAACCTAGAAAAATAGCTCACTGTAAGTACTAAGGCAAACATCACATCAACAACTTCACCACAAGTTTTTTTTTTTTTTTTTGCACAAGTACCATTCCAGTTTCTTGATTCACACATGTCATATTGACCCTAGCCTGGAACCGGACAGTCGGTGGTTTGTCTGGATAATCTGTATCACAGAACAACTTCAATTGATAGATTCGTCCCTCGTGAACAGTCTGCGAGAAAAAATAAATAAATGCAGTAATCAGTTGGCTCGAGCGTAAGGAAGCAAAAGACAATTAATATCTACTCATGGGTATTGTACAACATACATTGGGTGGACCAATAATAGTTCCTGTCCAGGAGCGCATATATATGTCATCAGCATCATCCATCCCATAGCTCACAGTTCCATCACCAATGCCCTTCTCACCTCTCTCAAGTTCTTCCAAAAGTCTAAAGTTTCTGGGAACTGAAGTACAGATAACAGTTAGTACAACAGTATATGCAATAAATTATTATGAGCAGCTCATTCAAGCAGAATAAAACATGAATCCAATCACATCATTCTAAATTCTAATGGTAGGAAATTAAGGAAAAGCAAAATTCCCTAATTTATTAGGATACTTATAGTGGTACACTCATAATTTTTATAAATGTTTTCAATGTCATAAAATTGGAGTGTAATAGCTAAGTTAACACTTGCAGTATTAAGATAAGCTATCCATTTAAATAGCAGAAAAAGGTGATGTTTAAGGGAAACAATGTTGTGTGCCTAGATCATAGATAACATACTAAAACAAAAGAGAAGAGTATAGAGCCACAACTTGCAGCATTAACCCTAGCATTGCACAAGACCTGCTTAATAACTGCAATCAAGCAGGAAGAATATCTGGAGGTACTAAAGGCGCACAACAAGCCAATACTTGTTTCAATATTGGCATATTTTCCTATGGCAGTATTCTTCTCATAAGAGCTTATTCAAGTTGCATAACAGCAATGCTTTGCATTTTAGACCAAAAGTAGAAGACCTTAGTTTCAACTTGTAAGCAGGTTCCAGATGGTCCATGTTGTTTAGAAAAGTACTATCTTGCCGACTTGCCCCATGAATGGAGATTAAGGACTGCGTACAAAATCGGCTATAAGTTACAAGTGAATGTTAGTTGTCAAGTATTCAATTTTCAAGATTGGCTTGACAGGCGTGACTGTCCTAGCTGAAGCATCTAGTATAAACTGACTTATTGGCCTTTTAACTTGTAGCGCCCAAAAGGCAAGGCTCTTAGTGGACAGGGCCTTTCGGTATATCAAATAAAATCCCGAGGAGAGCGACCTGTTAAGCAGCGCCAACTTTAAGTACTTAGTTCTTCAATGGCAGGTTATACTCTTAATAGATTGATAGCTCTTCACGAGTTGTGCCTTTGCAAGACGAGTATGGGTTATGGTTTCATCCTGGCAAAATCAGCCGTTCGTCCCATTCCAGCGATCACGTGCTAGGGTTGGTAATGGTTCGATCATTGAGACACTTATTTTGGGACGGAGGGAGTAGAAGAGAGGGACTAGGATCAGATATCTCTAGTTAATAATCCTCATTGGATAATATATATGGCATCACTTTAATATAGACGAATTTCTTTGTCCATAAGCGACATATCTCAACTAACTGGAGACCTATCTTATATCCAAGGGAATTGTCCTTATCTTTTATAAGTTTATAACCTTCCTTATCTATAAGTGACCGTCCAAGTTACTGTTTTATTCGGCTAGTCGGTGAGCCTACACCTGACACAGCTGGCCACAAGCAGCATATCAAGTATAACAGGTTAGTAGGAATCAACATGAAAAGGGCAATGCCAGTTAGGAAGAAACTGATCATATAGTTGGAACACATTTTTATAAACAACGCTATCCTGTGAAGCAGTGTATGATCACATCAAACTAAGACACTATACTTAGGCTTAGAGCCCTGAGGATGAAATGCCTTCCTTAGGTCGGTTGTTGTCAGTGTTTCTAAGTGGAGAGGAAGGACAGATATACCCACCATCCAATATAACTCCTAGGAGTACTCTAGTACTCTTCGCATTTAATTTGCTTCAAAATTCCCAAACCCTTCTTTAGGTTTTGGCTGCCCATGGCATGCCAGTCACAAACAACTAATGCCGGTGGGTTACACGAATAAACACATCTTCATGATTGTTCTAACGCCACTAGTTTAGCTACACATAGGGATCCAAAATTGCATTATTGTTCCATAAAAACATGCCCTGAGAGTGAGTTGTGACTCTAAACAGGCAGCACAGAAGTATTGATAGGAGTTCTTGATAGAGAAAATGACATGTAAGAATACAAGTGCCCAGATTGTACTAATGGCTCGGATACCATAGAGCTGACAGAAAAATTCAACCTAGGATTATTAATCATAATGTGAACCTAATCAACAGACAACGATTCGCAAGACAAGATAAACTGTGACCGGCCAACAAATCCAGCTGGTACCCCCTAAATCCATACCGGTCCATCCATCCAAAACTGTGCCAATAATTGAGGACTTCATCAATTCCTGGGTTAGGCATAAAGGACCAAACCACTCACCAAACTTCACACCAACAGACAACACGGTGAATTCGGCCTCACCAACAGCTCTAGACGGTTCCTCGCACCGACATCTAGCCCATCATCCTGATAGCCCCATCCAAAATTAACCCAACATAGCAGCATTCCATACTCCATCTTTGCCACAACCCCATCATGGAAGTATGCTAATAATACCTACGGAACCTGCCTTTGCTCGAGAGTTTCTTGGCTGAATGACCACACGGATGTCTGAACTGCGAAGGCAGATTTCACAGAGCATCAATCAGGAGGGATTCGGGATCGCCGGCAGATCCCAGCCCCATCAGATCAATCGCCAGACGCCGAGCCTAATCCAGCAATCCATCCTACGCTCCCACCCCGGTCACTCGACCCACCCCCCTAAAAATCCCACCAAGAATCCAAGAACTCGTACTCCGCGACCAGGAAGATCCCGCGGCGGCAGAACGAGTCCTACAGGAGGCGGTTCGTACAAATCGTGGCAAAGAAACGGCGAGCGGGGGAGAGACCGACTCACCGACGACCGGCGCGGATCCCTCGGAGCCCATGGCGAGCCCCTCTTCCACCTCCAGCTTCGGCCTCCTTGAGCAGCGCTGGATGGATTCCGCGGTGGCTGAGCCGCGAGGACAACGAATATCCGAAGCCCCGCGTGAAGCAAAGAAAGCCTTTTTCCGGCTCAGGGGGGGGAGAAAAAGGAGGAGAGATGCGCGCACAGTACTGGACTGGACTGGGGCCGGAGGAAGGAGCCCAAGTTGCCAAGTGATAAATAGGGATGACTTGGCTGCCGGCAAGCAATTTCCTTGCCGCCTCCATCTCTTTTTTCTGCCTCAAAATTTCCTAAGATGAAGATAATTGACCATTTGAATTTAATCTATGGAAAATCGGGCGAAAACCGATACAGACACGTCCACAATACGTGTCGATCATGGGACATGGTAGCGCACAAGGCATCCTCCGTCTGGCTATTGATAGTGGAATCCACACACTGCGGAGAAGAGAGCAATCGACGAGGATGACTACAAGCGTCATCTTATTGCCCATCGCCCTCGAAACAGCGACTCCGACTTTTCGCCACGGACCAACGGCCACTGCCATCTTGTGATGTATATTAGTATTTGGTTAATAGCCGGATGTATTGAAGAGAAATCGGTCATCCTTTTCTCGGCAAAGTTTGGCAAATATATCAATGCATGACAGGTGAAACGTAACGACAAGAAGGTGTGACGCCACGATCATGTTAGTGAGATAACCAGTTTATTATAAACAGTTGTCGCTTATGTGGCAAAGTTTGTAACCTTTTTCTTAAAAAAATATTAATTAATTAAGACAAAGAGAATTGCCAATATAATCTATGGAAAGTCGGGCGAAAATTGATACAGACACGTCCACAATACGTGTTTGTCATGGAACATGATAGCACACAAGGCATCCTCGGTCTAGCTATTGATAGTGGACTCCACACACCACCATGAAGGGAGCAATCGACGAGGCTAACTACAAGCGTCATATTATCGCCCATCGCCCTCGATTTAGTGACTCTGACTTTTCGCCACAGACAAACGTTCAACGCCATCTTATCACATATTAGTATTCAGTTAATAGCCGGATACATTTAAGAGAGACCAGTCATCCTTTTTGGGCAAAGTTTGGCAAATATATCAATGCATGACAGGTAAAACTAACAACAAGAAGGTGTGATGCCACAATCACGTTAGCGAGACAACCAGTTTGTTATAAGTAGCTGTCACTTATGTGGCAAAGTTTTTAACTTTTTTCCTTGAACTTTTTTCAATTAATTAATTAAGACAAAGAGAATTGCCAATTTAATCTATGGAAAATCGGGCGAAACTCTATATAGACAAGTTCACAATACATGTTTGTCATGGAACATGGTAGCACACAAGGCTCCTCGGTCTAGCTATTGATAGTAGACTCCACACACCGCCAATAAGGGAGCAATCGATGAGGCTAAGTACAAGCATCATCTTATCACCCATTGCCCTCGAAACAGCGACTCCGACTTTTGGCCACGGACGAATGACCATCGCCATCTTATGACATATTAGTATTTGGTTAATAGCCGAATACATTGAAGAGAGATTGGTCATCCTTTTTTGGCAAAGTTTGGCAAATATATCAATGCATGATAGGTAAAACATAACGACAAGAAAGTGTGACGACACGATCATGGTAGCGAGACAACCAGTTTGTTGTAAACAGTTGTCGCTTATGTGGCAAAGTTTTTAACCTTTGTCCGTGAATCGGGCATACTTAATTCGTGTTTCTTAGGCGAGTTATAACAATAGTTGCTCGGATCACTTTTGTGTAACATGTTGTTTTGTTATTTTATTTATTGATTATTGAATCTCAAGAATAGGAATTTCAAAGTAGCCCCTAGGAGATTATTTTCAGATAAAAATTGTACGAAAGCCAATATCCAGTTATTATGATAAGTGTAATGTTGTGGGTGTGTATTTGCTACATAGTATCTAAGAGCATGTACAATGATGCTATCTTAGCATTGTCACATGGGATAAATGTTCAGGTGGAGAAAAGAGAAGCCAGAAGAAAAAAAGTCTTTGTTTTCTCTTAATTAAGAGATGATCTCTTAGTAACAAATCTCTCACGGAAAATTCAAATCTGAGCCCGAGCTCATCTGCACCTGCGCTCACAAAAAAAATCAAAATAAATACTAGAAAATTCAAAAAATTCCAAAAAAAATTTGGGTGGTGGACAATTTGATGCGTGAGGTACGCTCCAATTTTCAAAACATTTGGACTTCTGTGCAGCTCTCAGCAAAAAAGACAAATCGGAGGTCTGTAAAAATGTGTACTGTTCATATATTGTTCTAGTCTGATTTGTCTTTTTTGCTGAGAGCTGCACAGAAGTCCAAATATTTTAAAAATTAGAGCGTACCTCACGCATCAAATTGTCTACCACCCAAAAAAAAATTTAGATTTTTTTGAATTTTTCTGAATTTTTACGATTTTTTTTTGACCAGGTGCAGATGCACCCGGGCACCGAAACGCCGTTCTCATCTCTCACCACATTCACAGTTTTAGGAATATCTAGTTACTAGAGATAAGATGAAGAGACAACCTATTGTACAACTTTTTGTCATCTCTGGATTAGCTGGCAGGACTAAGGTTAGACTGTCTTATCAAGTATCAACCAATATACATGCCCTAATTAGCTAGCCGGGTTGAACTCGTCTTATCAGTTTCTGGCTGTTTTTTCTCAATAACCAATAGCAATGGAAACGAAGGATAACCTCCGCAAAAGTCACTCATCATCTACCCCTTTTTCACCCAAATCTTGAACCAAGCATTAAACAAACAAGGGCCCGAGAAAAAAATATGTAGGTATTTCATTTCGTCAAACAATAGCACGTGGATATGTCGTATCTTCTCCAAATGTTTCGTTTTCAAAGGGTTGGTGGCCAGTCATGACTGGTGGATATGCTTGTTGCCACTCATCAATTCCTGCGAAAATCGTCGTGATTTCGGATAATTTTCAATCGGATACGTAATCCCTAAAAAAAGATCCTACGGGACCACTGGCACAAGTGATGAGGCTGGTTGTAATAGGGAGTATCATATACTAGTATCATGCATATGATACTAGTGTATGATACTACCTCCCTAACGATAAGATCATATACTAAGATCGTGAAGATTTCTATTTATCACATGCATTTACACAAAGTAGATAAAGATTTAATATGATACGGTATCACGATATGATACTACACCTCTCTTTCTTCCTTTAATGCTATGACACCTCATCAAAATCGCTAGTTGGCGATGCATATATACTAAATGCATGATACTACCATTACAACCAGCCTGAGCACAGAGAGAATCAAGAAACATTAAGGGCCAGATCTTTGATGGATGACCTAACATGGACCATATGTCATTGTAGTCTGCCATAAATTTCTGCTCCCTGGATACCATGCTCTCACGGAAGTTGCTGGTAAAAGAACAGCAGTAAAGATGCCTTCACTGAATTTTGTGCCTCTGGACAATGGTAGATTTTACATGTGAAATTTCACAAATTACCGGCATTTACACAAATGTGGTTACTGCTTTTTCAGGTTTCTACTACTGTTCGCACCAGAAAACCATGATGAGATCTCGTCATCGTCGTCCTCGGACTCTAGCATCTCCATGCTTCTGGGAACACGAGGGGAGGACCGATTACTTTCTTCTGGCGCCTCTCCTGGAAGCCCCTGGTTCCCCCTGGACATCTCTTCCTTCCATTTTTCCATCTCCAGAGGTTCTTGGGAAGTAGCAGTCCTGCCCCCGACAATGGGGAAACTGTCGAGGAATTTGTAGTCCCTGTGCATTGGGAGCATGCTGTTCTCGTCGTCGTCGTCATTGTCCCCTGCCTCCTCTGAGCTCCAGAAATCTGAATCTTCATCAGATAGTGGGGCCCTTTTTTGCACAAGTTGTCGCTTTCGCAATGTCGGCTGGATGCCATCTTGAACGAATGAAATAGCGGGGTGCTTATTCTGCTCCAGATCACGGTGTGGTTCGATAGTGTCTTGGTCGTTTAATGCTTTTGGTCTTTTCCAACCACATTTCAAGCAGAATGCATTTCTCTTGAAGTTCAGATAGTTACACCTGCCATCAATCACTCAATAATATTATTATGCTGATTCTATGGTAGTAGAGTACAGAGCAAAATAACAATGCGGAAAGGTTAGCCAAATCGTTAACACCACTTTCCCCATGTCCTGTCTCATATTGACATTAGACATCAAAACAGTGCAAATATACAATGGTGTGCAGTAAGAATAGTCACTCACGAAGGACACTCCCATTCTCCTGGACTGAGTAAACGGTTTGTTGGTTTGTCATGACACTGCAAGCACCGTGTATTCTTCGCAAAATTCAAGAAGTTGCACCTGAAAATGTAAGATCAGTACAGGCGAGAAAGTACCCCAGTCCATCTTAAATATAAACTAGACTTTTTGGCATCTCACCTTTTGCAAATCCAGTCACCTTTTTTGAGGGGTAGATGATCTTGGTCCTCATGCATCAAGTGATATCTCTCTTGAAATTCGCCATCACAGCGCAAACATTTGATATTCTTTGCAAAGTTAAGAAAGTTGCATCTGGAAATATACACGTGGTATTATTCTTTTTGAAGAATAATAGATTGCATCATGCGGATAAGTGATATGAGGTAAAGAAATTCCAACATACTTGGGACAATTCCAATCACCCTGCTTCACGGGTACAGCAGATTGACCTTTTAACATACGGTGTGCAGCTTTATCAGTTGTGGAACCAGGTCCCTTGGAATCAAGCAAGACAACCTCATTCAGCAGTTTCTTAACGGATTCTTTAACAGTTTTGTTTAGGCATGCTTTGTTCCCCATATTACCAGTAATGATATCAAGACCATAAGTCAGGAGGATGCGCATAACATCCACAGTTCTGCCCACTTCCTCTTTACGAGCCCTTACATATGCCCTCTCACAACTTCCCCTTAAATTGCATTGGCTGCAAACCTGTCACTCTGTCAGCATAAGGTGATGAGGCAGATATACTATACATACTACATAGATTTATGTCACAGACTTGAAGCAATCCAAATTGTCACATGTAGGCGAAAATACTAAAACTACAATATACAGATTGAGGGCTAACCACAGGAGAAGGCATAGTTAGACCATGTACGATGTAAGGTGCCTGGAGAGGTGCTTAGTAAAATAAACCGAGTTTTTCTTAAGCACCAGTGCTTATCTCTATGGCAGGGGTGCCTAATTAAACATCTGCCATCTACAAATAAGCACCAGTGCTTCAGCAAAAACCGGTCCATTTCTCTAAGCACTTTGCATTGTACATGGTCTTAAAGGCAAGGAAAGTGAACATCGTCTGCAGCATGGCAAGCAAACTGAACATTGTCTTTTGCAGAGGTATGTGGAATGAATTGGTTGAAAGCAAAATATGCTAAGTTTTATGTTAAATAGTACTCCCTCCGTCATAAACACTCTTATATTATGGGACAGAGGGAGTAGTTACCAAAAAATGGAAATGTCAATAACTCCTAACATTTCCTAGTTTGCAGCACATGTTTTAGCTTTTAGGTTGAATTCTAAACTGCTAACACAAAACATGGTTTCTCAAGCTCATACACACTGATTGAGTAAGGCAAGGCTAATAAAGAGGGCAAACTGTTAACTACTTCAGTCCCCAGCTTGTATTTGTAGTTAAGATTTGCATGGCACTTTTTATAAGCAAGCAGATTAAAATACACACTGTTACATGATTATTTTTATCTGAAGTACAAAACGTCATGAACTTTGCTGAGCCTAAGAGGTAAGATAGTTTGCACACACACAGCTTTCACATATTTTCCTGTGTTTTAACAGTTTGTTTGAATCTATTGGTTAAGAAAACGTTTTTCTGGTTCAGTTTTTCTCCAGAACATTTGTACAAATGGGTAAGTTCAAAACTGAAGTGAAATAGAAAAAGAAGGTAAATAAAGAGAAATTCCTCTGCACACATTTTCATGCACTTACCTCTCCTTCATCAAGTCCTACATGAGCACGCAATCGCTTCCCAGAATTAATAACTTTCCTGTCAATGCTGGGGCACCCACTACGCAACGCGACCTGAATATCCCATCTTGACAGATACCTGCAACAGAAGAGATCCGACTTTATATGCATGACACAGGGATGTCGTATTGTAATGCGCATCCATTTAGGGCCCTGACAGTTCAATTCAATGTGGCGAGTGGCGAGTGGCGAGTGGCGAGTGGCGAGGCCAACAATAAGACTGCTGCTATACAAGCAGAAATCATGTCCTGAAATTGCATATATTGACTGACGTGTCTTTCTACAGCTATAGAACATGTTAAGCACCCTGTATATAAGCTCAGATTTGTTTTTCCAATTTCTTAGAAATTACTTAGTACTAATACTTTGCTCAACTTCATACAACAACCATAGTAGTTTGCACTGATTATCCCAAAAAGACACTATTAGGTAGCGGTGCTCTGGAGCTTTCTACCAAGGTTGAAGACAGCATATCAGCCGTATTGCATCTGTTAGGCAAACTGCTGCACAAGACAACATTTCCCCCCTCCGAGACACGGGCAACCACCTTGTCTGCAGTGCAGTGCCCAATGCAGGGCAACGCAAACTGCTGGAACATTTCAGCAAACATCTGGCGTGCAGCTAAACAATGGCGCCGACACGCAGTCCCAGTACAAGAACCCACATAGACACACAAGAAGGATCTTTCCAAGCTCAGCCACCTCACCTGACGATCTCCGGGCGCTCGCGCCCGAAGCGGAGGCAGGCGGTGCGGACGAGGTTGGAGTCCTTGGACGGCGCGGCCCCGTCGAAGGCGGAGGGGTCGAGGTGGCCCTTACGGAGGAGGAGCTCCATCAGCGCCACCCACTCCGGCCACGGGTGGGCGATGTCCACGGCCACGGGCTTGTCCCCCGCGCGAGCGCCGCCGCTTCCTGCCTCTTGGGTTACTTGCCATTGCTCCTGGGGCGGTGGTTGTGCTGGTGAGCGGGAGAGGTCTAGGTCTTCGAGCTCGGAGCGGAGGAAGGCGAGCCGCCGGTCCGGTGGCGGAGGCGGACGGTGGCTGCAGAACCGCCGGAGTGCAGTGGCCGCGGCAGCGGCGGTGAGGCGGCGGTGCATCTCAAGAGCCCGGTTTCAGTTTGCCCGGCCACCCCAGTAGCCTTGTGTACACCAGAAGCTGCCAGGCCAGGCCCAAACTTGGACTATTACATCGTTTTTGGCCCAGCAAATGCAGTTTTAGTTTATTTTTTCTTAAAAAAACAGCCAGAGCAGATGCTGATATTGCCATTTCTGATTTCAACTTGTAGCAGGCTCCATGAACTTCATTTCAGTATATGGCAAGGTCTTATCGCAAAAGGATGTGTATAAGACAACATTTTACTGATCCAGACACTCGCGTGTTATCCGAGCGCACACGTTTGGTAGTGTTTTTTTTTCCTTGTGAAAATCAAGCGGGTGGTGTCGGCATAGGGCCGGGAATGACTTGTGTAGAATCTGAGCTTCTGGTGGAAAAATAGAAGAAATGATGTTGGGCCATCGGATGAGAGATCGATGGCACAGGACCAGATGGAGGGATCTTTGAACCAAATTTGCGAAAAGGTCCAACGCTACAAGCAAATTTATGTTACGCCTCCCTACTCAAGACCAAATCCTTACACAGCGATGGCACGGACCGAAAATTTCTAGGCGGCGGCGGCTGCGGCGACGGCCAAGATCCCGAGCCAAGCTGGGCAGGCTCAGCAGAGAAGATGCCGATCCATCTCCTCTCCGATGGATCCTAACCATTTCGTTGCGGTGGAGCGGTTTGTGGCGATTAGATCGGATTCCTCACCTCCTCCCGCTTCGCTCCCAGATCAGCTCGCCGCCGTCCTCCTCCACCCCCTCTCCTCTCGCGATTCAGCACTAGCTCGGCGGTCGTGGATCCTCGCCTCCTTCCCGGCCGTCCGCTTCGGTTCCGCGAATGTGCCACCACAGTTCTTCGTTCTTCGTAAATATAAATGTTAATTTTTATTAGCTACTCAGATATTAGATTGGTACTACATCTCTATAGTTTTATATTCTTTCTACTTGTTAATGTCGAATCTGTCCATTTAGTTGGTGGGTAGCAACAGAACAAGAATGAACAACAGCTTGAGTACAATAGAAGCAGATCCGTTCTGGGGGTAATTGTAAGTGCATCTAGTGCCCCTTAGTGATTTTGGTGTATCGAAGACTTATAGGTTAAGTAACTAATGCGTTTGTGAGTGTACACAGGTCTATAAGTCTATGAGGAGTTTGATATTTACAAAGGAAAGTCGACCCTAAAAATGAAGTTCTTCAAGTGAAGACTTTGATATTCGAAGACTTTCGAAGACTTTGAAAGTGAAGAAATTGGTGTGACCTTGAAGACTTGGTATTCATTTGAGGAACATGAAGCGTGAAGACTTTTGTTTTCAAGTTTCATTTTCTCTTTCTTGAGTCATAGGAAACACCGTCTTCGTTAAAGGGGTCGAGGAAATACTAAGGAAAAATTTCCATGTGATGCTCAACTCAAAATCCTACACCTACCAATCCCTTCGAGTGAAGCTTTTGAAATCTCATACGATTCAGTCAATTTCTTGATGTGATGAGAAGCTCTTCCGTCACGAGAATTTGTTCTGACCGAGGAGTTAGGAATTCGCCAGGTCTGAATTGCCTACACAAAGAGGAACATGATAGCCCCGAGGAATTTGATGTTCAAATTTCCGACCGTTCTTTATCTTCTTGCGCCACCTGTCCCCAAAATATCTTATCCACCTAACGGTCATATCATTGAAGGGCATTTATGTCTTATCATGTCGGGCTGCTCCCTAGGCTATAAATAGCCGCCCCTACAACCACTAGTTGGTTGGCTGCTCGAGAGAACTTGACACTTGTCATTTGAGAGCAACCCATCCTCCGAGGACTTTGAGCGAAAATCATCAAGTGAGGAAAACCCAAAACCAAACCCCAACAAACCCAAAGTGATTGAGCATCATCAAGAAATTGATCCTGCGTGGATCCAACGCTTTTACCTTTGAAGACTGTGCTTCTTCCAGACGGTTAGGCGTCATGGTCTAGAGCATCCAAGAGGAATTGTGGATCGCCGAGTGACCAAGTCTGTGAAGGTTTGGAAGTCGCTCAAGACTTACCACGAGTGATTGGACGAGGTCTGTGACCTTAGTTCAAGGAGAATACTGTGAGGACTGGGTGTCCCGAGCTGCGTGCTTTCGATGATCGGGTGTCCGGACTGTGTCCTCGAGTTTAAATACTCACCGCTCCAACCAGACGTATAACCGAGACAAAGCAGCTGAAACTGGTCTACCAAATCATTGTCTTCACCAACCCAATGGTTCCATTTCCTCAACCCTTTCATTTCCTCATTCTTGTGTTGAGTGTTTGTTCATATCTGTGTTTGAAGACTTTGATCAAGACTTTCTCAATTTCCTCGCTTCAATTTCTTCATCTGTTTGTCTTCATCTTGTGTTATCCTGTGATTACGCTTTACGTACTCTGTGATTGTCTTCATTTCATCATGATGACAATGCTTGTAATCTGTTATGCTTACTTCGAGTACTTATTCCGCTGCAAGTAGTTCTTCGCTAAGGAATTTCCTCACCGCAAATTCCTCGATGAAGAATTCATAAAATCGCCTATTCACCCCCTCTAGTCGATATAACGCACTTTCAATTGGTATCGAGCAAGGTACTCCTTGTTCTGTGTGATTTTGGTTTAACCACCGGAGTTTTAGTTATGTCGACCGCAGTATGAAGAAAATGACATGCCCTATCTTTGACGGTCACGATTATCCCAAGTGGAAGGCCATGATGAGGAAGCGCCTCATGGCAATGGACAATGAGTGTGGATCATCACCGAAATTGGCCTTACTAATCTATGCAAGGCGGCGAACACCGATGATATTCGCAAGTTCACTCGACTTGATATCATGGCGAAGGATATCATCTGCTTCTCGCCTATCAAGAGATGAATTCAAGTGCATTATGCATCTTTGCAATGCGGCTTATCTGGGACCGAATCTCGATGTTTATGAAGGTCATCGAACTCGTCATGATCCCTGGTTTGAGGACTTCAAGGAATCTCTCAAAACGATGACTTTCGAGCCGTAATCATCATCATCGCATTATGTCTCATGGCAAAGGGTCACAAGGTAACCAATGTTCCTCATCCGAACTTAGTGATTTGTGAATCGATGATGATATTGAACCTAACTATACCAAACTTGTTTGCCTTGCCACCAAACAACAACATGCCTTGGAAAAGGTTCAAAACATGTTAGGTAGAAGTGATGATATGTTACGTGAAGAAATGGATCGCACTCAAGCCCTGACTAAAAATCTTCAGAAACTTCAGTCTAGGCTTGACAGCCTTCAAGGTCATCATAACACTCTCCTAACTGATCATGAGAAACTTTCTTATGAATTTCTTCAAAGAAAGCAAGATCTTGAGAAGCTAAGAGCGAGTTATGAAGATCTTCAGAAGGAGCGCGATTCATTACTTGCTCAACAAATCAGCGCTTCTCAAGAAGAATTTGTTCCTCCATGCTTAAAGTGCATTGAACGTGAATCTGCTAATTCTTCACCTAAATGTTCAAATGCTTCAACTGTTACAAATTCTTCACCTGCCTCTGCTATCACTAATTCCTCATCTGAGGACATTGCTAGTATCACCGACGATGCAGATCAAGGAATTGTACATGATAGGCATGTACAAAAGCCTCAAAGGGCATCGACTCTTTGTGATGTGCTTAAAAGCAGATCCTCAACAGAACCCTAGGAAAGAGGGTATTGCCTTTGAGAGGAAACTCAATGTTGATGGAACGTCTTCGAAGCCCGAGCGGTATCCCAAAACCTCATGGGTTGCTGCAAAGGGACCTCCAGCTTGATCCATCTACCTTATCTGGTTTTACATGTGAATTTCCTCATTCATTGATGAGTCATTTGACTCAAACTATAAACTGTTCAAAAATCGAATGGTGAAGTATTTGCTAGATATGTTGGCACCGATCGCAGAATGGTTCCCTATGAAGAAAATCTGGGTTCCCAAGCAAAGGTGCCTTGAAAATCTTCAGTGAATGTCCTCATGACACCACCGTGAAGAATAGGAACTCCAGATCAAATTCTTCATATGGACCAAATTCTTCATATGGATCCAAGTCCTCATACGGACCAAATTCCTCACGTGGATCAAATTCCTCAAAAGGATCAAAGTCCTCATATGATCATCATCGTGCTAACAACTCTGTTTCGCAGGGTAGAGCTAAGGGCTATGAATATGTGCATTATTCTTCAAACCAATATGTTCATAAGTCCTCGAAGAATTTCTCTGCTTATTCATATGCTTACCCTAACCCCTCTTATGTGAAACGAAATGGTTTGGCCTCTATGCCACCATTCTCGTATGGTGCTCGCAGAATGATGAACTCTTTGCCACCCCTACAGATGTGGGTGGTGAAGAATAAGAACTAATCTCTTCTGCAGGGTCAGGTCTCCAGACGTGCCTAAACGTCTGAAGAATTTGCTGGGGGCCTGACAAAATGCCTGAAAGGACGCAGGCTAATCATGATGAAATGAACTTTCATTTCACACGCCCTCATCTTGCTTATCGAATCTTGATGATGAAATTCATCGATGAACTTGATATCATATTCTTCACTGATGAAGTATATGAGATCGTAAGTTGTACTAATTCATCTGCAGGATGATCAACCCAAAGCCACTGAGTGGGTTCTCGATAGTGGATGTACAAATCACATGACTGGTGACAAGAATCTATTGATGGATGCTACCTTATCACCGTCACATCTCAAGCATATCATCTTTCTTGACAAAGGCAAAAGTCGTATTGGGACTTGGTAAGGTTGCTATCTCTAAGGACATGCACATGGACAAAGTCATGCTTGTTGAGTCTTTAGGATATAACCTCATGTCGGTCTCAATGCTTTGTGATCTTGATATGGTTGTTATCTTTGGCAAGTATCGTTGTGTTGTGATTATGGAAGTGACAATTCTAAAGTCTTCAAGGCTTTAGGAGAGGAGACTTGTATATTGTTGACTTCTCTACAGACCACAACCAGCCGTGTGCCTACTTGCAAAAGCTTCGAAGGCTGGCTATGGCATCGACGACTTGGTCACGCAGCATGAGGAATTTGCACACGCTTGCGAAGAAGAAGCATGTCATTGGCATTGAGAATGTCAAATTCCTCAATGATCACTTATCGCGAACTGTGAAGCTGGAAAATGACCAAGGCCAAGCATCCAAATAAGACTATCATGACCACTACTCGTCCCTTCGAATTGCTTCACATGGACCTTTTGGTCCCAATCATTATTCAGTTGTCGTTAATGAAGCATCACTATATGGCTTTGTTATTGTTGATGATTACTCTCGTTACACATGGGTACACATTGTTACTTACAAAATCAAGTGCAGGAAATCTTCAAACGATTTTCCTCGAGGGCTTCAACTAACTTTGGTGTGAAGATCAAGCACATCAGAGTGACAATGAAACTGAGTTCAAGAATTCGGTCTTGATGACTATCTTGATGAACTTGGTATTACTCATGAGTTATCTGCTCCTTATACTCCTCAAAGAAATGGCGTCGTGGAGCGCAAGAACAGAACTCTTGTTGAGATGGCTCGCACTATGCTTGATGAATACAAAACGCCTAGTCGCTTTTGGATTGAAGCAATTGACACTGCGTGCCACATCATCAGAGTATATCTTCACAAATTCTTCAAAAGACTGCCTATGAACTCCTCACGACAAGAAACCCAATGTAAGTTATTTCAAAGTCTTGATTGCTAAATGCTGGATTAGAGATCCTCACCACAACTCTAAATTTGCACCAAAGCACATGAAAGTTTTATGCTTGGTTACGGAAAGGACTCGCACACCTACTGAGTCTTCAACATTGCACTTCACAAGATTGTTGACACTCAGATGTGCGGTTCGATGAAACTAATGGCTCGCAAAGAGAGCACCTACCTTCTGTGTTAGACGAACCAGCACCGAGGATTCTATCAGGTTCAAGGCAACCGAGGATGTCATCCCTCAAGAAACTGCTGAAGAATTCATTCTCAGACGCCAAGAACGCCGAGTGATGCACTGAAGATAATGTCAAGAAAATGGTGCCGAGGAAAATGATCAAATTCCTCGACGACAACCAGCTCATCCTCGCGTTGCAAAAGAAGTGCAAGTTCACAAGATCATCGATGACATTAAAGCGCCAGTCCTCTCACACGCTCAAAAGCTTCACATTTATCTAACTTTTGTGGGCACTATGCTTTTGTCTCTATCACAGAGCCCACTAAGGTAGATGAAGCATTTCGAGCCGGAGTGGATTCAGGCCATGCAAGAAGAATTACATCGATTCGAGCTCAACAACGTCTCGAACTGGTCAAACGTCCGATCCTCGCAAGCATAATATCATTGGCACAAAGTGGATCTATCGCAACAAGCAAGATGAAAATGGTCTTGTGGTGAGGAATAAGGCACGACTAGTAGCTCAAGGCTACACGCAGTTGAAGGAATTGACTTGATGAAACTTTTGCACTGTCGCTAGACTTGAGTCTATTCAAGCATATTACTCGCCTATGCTAACCATCACAATATCACTTTATATCAAATGGATGTGAAAAGTGCATTCCTCAATGGTAAGCTTGAGGAAGAAGTATATGTTGCTCAACCCCGTGTTTTGAAGATCCAAAGAATCGACAAAGTCTTCAGACTAAATAAGGCCCTCTATGGCCTCAAGCAAGCCCCTCGGCGTGGTATGATACATTGAAGGAATTCTTCGTGAAGAATGGCTTCACACCAGTTCACTCGACCCTACTCTCTTTACTAAATCTTATGATGGTGAACTGTTTGTGTGCCAAATATATGTTGATGATATTATCTTTGGCTGTCTTGACCAACGTTATAGTGATGAATTTGCCTATATGATGAGTGAAGAATATCAAATGTCTATGATGGGAGAGTTGAAGTTCTTCTTAGGTCTTCAAATTCGCAAGAACACAATGGCATATTCATATCTCGGAGAAATACCTCAAAGATGTCCTGAAGAAATTCGCATGCAAGACGCAAAGGTGTCAAAATTCCTATGCCCACAAATGGCCATCTATGCAATCGATGAAAATGGTATTGACTTGATCACAAGGTATACCGCTCCATGATTGGTTCTTTATTGTACTTATGTGCATCTAGGCCAGATATAATGCTTAGTGTTTGCATGTGTGCCCGATTTCAAGCTACACCAAGGAATCACACCATAAGGCTGTGAAGCATATTCTTGATATCTAGCTCACACACCAACACTAGGATTATGGTACCCCAAGGGCTCTACTTTTGATCTCATTGGATATTCGACTCGACTATGCTTGGTGATCGTGTGGATCGCAAGTCAACATCTGGTACTTGTCATTTCCTCGGACGATCTTTGGTCCATTGGTCCTCGAAGAAACAGAATCACGTATCACCGTCCATGCGGAAGCTGAATACATTGCTGCTGGCTCGTGTTGTGCTCAATTACTATGGATGAAGCAAACCCTCAAGGACTACGGCATCAACGTGAAGAATGTGCCTCTCTCGTGACAATGAGAGTGCCATCAAGATTGCTCACAACCCAGTTCAGCACTCAAGACAAAGCACATTCAAATTCGTCATCATTTTCTTCGTGATCATGTGTTGAAGGGCGACATTTCCATCGAGCACGTGAAGACTGAAGAACAGCTAGCTGATATCTTCACTAAGCCCTTGGATGAGAAGAGATTTAGCAAGTTGCGATGTGAGCTAAATATCTTAGAATCTTCGAATGTTCTTTGAAAAGGCACACATCCTAACACTTATACAAAATTGATGACTTAGATGTGCAACACATGAAGAAATGTTTTTCTTCAATCAATGAAGAATAACACTCTAAGTGTGAAGAAATTAATGAAGAATTTGATTCACAGAACCCTACGACAATTGTACGCGGTGTCTGAAATCATCATTCTTATACGGTGGGTTACGCCACCACCAAAGTTGAAAATCTTCAATTTGAGTTTTTCCTCAGTTTTGAAATTCTTCAGTTTTTCAAATTCTTCAACTTTGCAAAATCTTCACTATTTCCGTCGTCTTTCTTCATTGGCTATATATATATATATATGGGTTTATGTCCTCTACAGCATTCACTTATGGCTATTTTTTCAAGTCGCTTTTTACGCTAAGTGAATGTGATCGGACCCTTCCCTCTATGCTATACTCAACCCAATCCATTCACAAATTCTTCATGTGCGTTCTACTTTGAAACTCGTTCAAATTCTTCATTTGTGTCCTTGACAGTGAAGAAATTGCAACGGAACTTTAAAACGAATCTTATTCAAACCTTCATTTTACCATTCAAACTGTTCCGCATCCCACGATGCATTACTTTATTCACCCACGATCGTACACGATCTCCACTACACATCGTGGGTGACACATGTCGTGAGAAGGAAGCGGTCAGGCACGTTCGTCCTAAATCTTTGGGCGATCCGTTTTTCACCGTGTCTATAAATACCCTCTCTCCTTCGTCACTCTTTTACTCCGCCGACCTCTCTCTCCCGCCGAGCTCCTCAAAACCCTAAGCGCCGCCGCTTCTCCATCGTCGCCGGTGAGGAAAAGCTTCACCGCCTTGACCTCTTCGTCGACGTACTCGCTACCGACCGTGGAAAATCTTCACTCCGCCGTCGCCAGATCTGATTTCCTCTGCCAAGTTAGGGCGTGGAAGATCTGAGCAGACGAACTTCCCAACTGTTCTTCTCGGTTCGTGTTCTTCACTTGGGTAAATTAAAAGTAACTTTGATTACTCGCTTTGATTCTCAAATCTTCTTCAAATTCTTCAAAGGTGTTTATTCTTCAAATTCTTCACACATATGAACACCTCAAATCTCTTGATTCGTTTCTCTAAGCAATGATTTTCTTCAAGATTCCTCAATTGTGTGGATCCTCGATCTATACAACTCGAACCTAAGACAAAGAACGCTTAGTGAAATTCTTCAAGGCTCATCTGGTCAAAATCCTCAAAACTTGTTCTTTTGAAAACCTTCCGAGAACGCATATGACCTCTCCAAATTCCTCGCAACTATATTCTGTTCACAGGTACAAATGTCCGCTCTGAATCCCTAGGTTCTCATCAACTTAACTCATTTGCAGCGTTCCTCGAAGAAAAACTGCATACTTCTTGAAAACTCAATTGTTCAATTTCCTCAAGCAAGAAAATGGCGACGGTAAGAAGCCGCAGAAGGGAGGAAAGAAACACGAGGTTATGACAGCGTTTGAAATCCACGAGGAAATATATGCCGACTATTGCACTCCGGATGAAGAAAGCAAAAATCAACGCAAGGTGCGATTCGTAAGATTGAACGAAGGTGGGCACGGGAATGGAAGGAATACAAATATGTAACTCCTAAGTACATGAAGAAATTCGCTCTAAATCCTCCATGCCCAAGAGCTCCTTTGGCACCTGGCCAAATAGCTGATCCCACTAGCATCAAACGCGATGAGGACTTTCCTGGTGAATGGGCTAAACGTCAAGCAAAGTTGGCAAAGCAAGCAAAGGAAGCAGTGAAGAAATTCAATGAGGATTCTGCTGCTGCATCGCCATCGAGGTCTCGGTCAAACCGAGGAAATCAATGCAAAGAAGCCTGCTCATAAGCCAAGTGCTTCATCATCTGCGCCCTCACGGCCAAGTTCCTCGTGACACCTTCCAAGCAATTTCTCACACCGCTGCTGCTCCACCAAAGTCCTCAACAGCTCCGTCAAAACCTTCGTTCTCGTGCACTGCTACTTGTCAAAGGACCACTGGTTTCTCAATTGCCTCGAGCATTTCGCAAGTTCCTCACCTGCTCCAATTTCCTCATCCGCCCGGCTCAATTTGAAGACCAAGGCAACAGTGGGCGAGGTCCACGGCCTAGTCCAAGGACGAAACAAGTTGTATTCCATGTACCATCGATGATGAGGCATCCGATGAAGAACTTGAAGAAATCATCGAGACCGTCAAGTGAAGGCCGCTAGAGCCAAAGGTACATCTGTGCCCTTGCTATTGGATCCAAGAAAGTCCTCGACTTTATTGATCTCGGCACAATGATCCCAATACCCTCTCGCTGATCTTCATCGACACTGGTCAAAGTCATCGTTGACTCACTTCATCGCTGAAGAAAATGGAAGTTTGAGAAGGCGAGGGAAATCAAAAGGCTCAATACAGAAGGAGAAGTTTCTGAAGAAAAACGTTGTCAATATGACACCTGAGGAACTTCTCCAAATTCAAACTGAAATTCAAGACCTCAGCAAAAACTTCGATTCTTACTATGCTGATTGGTAAGGAGCCAAGACCAGATTCGTCAACTGACGAAGAAATTCACAAGTATTGCTGCCCGAAAGCAACATGAAATTCCTCGGTGGAGCCTCACTCAGCCCTCTTGAAGAAAATGCCAAGATCACTGATGACATTCAGCCTGCTGAAGAAAATGTTGATTCCAGGCTGATGATCCCATCCCACCACCGAAGAAACTGCGGGGCACCCACTAGTGGTGCGCTGAAGAAATTGCTCAAGACAGGAAACTGCATCGCTTGCTCTGAAGAAACTGCACCAAATTCCTCGGCTCCTCCTGCACCAACTCCAACTCCAATTCTTCCATCCGCTTCGATGTGAAGAAAACCAAGGCTGCGAACGAGCTGCTGTGAAGAAAAGGAAAGCATCACCAAGTCGATTCTTCGACTGCGAAGAAAATGAAGCCAATGAGCAGCTCATTTGAAAACCCAATTGATGTTGTTCTAATTTCCTCCATACCATCAAAGGAAGTTGTTCCTTTTGGAGAAGACTATGAGATCCCAATCGGATCGATGAGGAACATCAATCTGCTTTGCCCGTCGAGAAAATTGATGAAGAAATTGAAGTGGAAGCAATCCTTCAACCCCGCTTATTTCCTCATCGACTATGAAATTCCTCAAGTCGGTGCCGAGGAAATTGAACATGAAGATGTGGATATTGGATGCACCACTCCGGTGATAAATGATGACTTGTGGGAAAGTCAAGATCCCAATACTCCTCTCTTCACCCCGCTCCAACAAGTTCCTCACTCTCCTGCTCAAACAGTCCAAATGGACTCAAGAAAATCAACCCACTGGTTACATGCATGAAGAAATTCCAGCACTAGTGCTTGATGAAACTGCTTCTTGCTAATCCTCGATCGCACTGTTGAGGAACAAGGAATTCCTCAGTCAAGAACCTGAACTTGTGATTCCCGAGGTGGTGATGCAACTCACCGACACCCTCTGCCCAAGCAAAAGAATCCGTTCTCAACCAAGCAAAAGTTCAAGGTGAAGATTTCTTTGCCGAGCACGTGTTCTTCATCAATATAATCCTTATGATTCGCTCGAATTAGGAAGAGGCGCTTACGACTGCCACCAAGCCAACTTCTATTCCTCGCTTTTCAACAAGGACAAAATCTTCGATCATGCTCATATTCCTCATGTGGATATGGAGTCGCCGCCGGGCTTTGAGCCAGTCCTCGGTGTTCTTCACGACGCAGACTTCTAAACTTCTGACCGATATTTGTGGATGGAATGAAGAGCTAATTCTTGATTCTATGCAACCCCGCACATCACCGGAGACGCGAAGACGTGAACTCATGGGTCTTAGATTGGATGACTGAAAACACTCACTACAAGGCACCAAAGAAGTGAATTGCTTCGTGCCCTACCACTCGATCCTCCGCTTGATGGTGCACGTCGATCTATGAAGAAAAAGAACTTTCAGATCACTATATGCAAGTGCTGATGAAGCCTTTGAAGCCAAGGTAGGCCCCAAGAACCAAATTCCTCGTCAAGGAATTATTATATGTGCCTCGGACAGTCTATCGAATTTTGACGAAGACTATGAGTCCTATCAAAGGCCACGACTCGAACGATGAAGAAGTCGTTGGCATCATGAAGAATATGCTTTTCAACATCATCCATGGCGTTCCCCTCAATTTCCATGATTTCTTCATGAGGACTCTGGCTAACATGCTATGTCACCATTTGAGCTGAAGCCTTATGCGCCTTGGATTATGAGATTCATCAGGTCAAGGTCTTCACTCAATTACAAGGCTGATACTTTGAACCACTGCAGCTACTTGCCCCGATTGAAGTCCTCAAACGGACAATTACCTCACCGATGACAAGGGCAAGGCCATCAGTGATCGATGAAGGCATTCGTCCATTGGATGGACAGTTTATAAGCAGATCCTACTCCACCAATGATGACTCGCCACACATGACTCAAAGACAAATACCTCGGTCAAGCAAAGTCCTCAAGCTCGCACCTGTGGTGATGAATGATCGTGAATTACTCCTCAGTCTTCATCAGAAGGTTGATCGCAATCATAAATGGGTCAAACGTCAGTTTGGCACTCTTCTTTACAACATGACCTCAACACACAATGCAGTGAAGAAAAACCACTACTACCTTCATGAAACCTTCAAGCGCACCTGGGCTGTTCTTTCACATGTCTACAGTGAAGAAGAACTGACTTCAATGGGTCTCAAGGAAGAATTTGACTGGTCTGCACCTCCTCCGAAGAAATTCAAGAAAGTCAAAGTTCCTTCCTTGGTGGCCAGCTCCTATTCTTCATCTCGCGACAATCGATGAAAATGAAGATTTGGAAGACACTGCTGCTGGTCCTACTTCAACAAACAACCCGACAATGTCAAGCGCTCCGTCTTCAACTTGAAATTCTTCAAGAGCGTTAGTCCTCGCCGATCCTTTTGGTCATTTGATGACAAAGGGGGAGAAATTTGAGTTAGTCTTCAAGCGGGTCTAGTTTTTGTCTATATACAGTATTTTATTAAGTTACAACTCTCGTTCTTCCGAAACCTTTTATTGGATCGAGTTGTAATCTTAAACCCGATGGTGCTTTGATACTTTTGATGCATTATGCTCTTGCTCTATGCTCGATTCTGTAGTTATGCTCGATTCTCGTGAGCCCCTTGAAAATCTTCATAGCAAATCATTTTGGCCTTTGGGCTCTGATACTCTAGATGTGTTACATTGCATAACATCAAGCACCATATTTCATCATGCATTTCAAATTCTTCATACTATATGTTAAATGCGTGTATGAATTACAAGATATAGGGGGAGATCTCCATGATTCATTTCTTCAAATGTGCATTGCCTCAAAAGCAAATTCCTCACTATGCACACCTTCAGGGGGAGTTCTTCTATATCTTGCAATCAAAATCCTCATTATCGATATTTACACTTCATATGTTTATCCCGTTGAAAACTTAACCTATGTTGTCATCAATCACCAAAAGGGGAGATTGTAAGTGCATCTAGTGCCCTTAGTGATTTTGGTGTATTGAAGACTTATAGGTTAAGTAACTAATGCGCTTTGTGAGTGTACACAGTCTATAAGTCTATGAGGAGTTTGATATTTACAAAGGAAAGTCGACCCTAAAAATGAAGTTCTTCAAGTGAAGACTTTGATATTCGAAGACTTTCTCAAGACTTTGAAAGTGAAGAAATTGGTGTGACCTTGAAGACTTGGTATTCATTTGAGGAACATGAAGCGTGAAGACTTTTGTTTTCAAGTTTCATTTTCTCTTTCTTGAGTCATAGGAAACACCGTCTTCGTTAAAGGGGTCGAGGAAATACTAAGGAAAAATTTCCATGTGATGCTCAACTCAAAATCCTACACCTACCAATCCCTTCGAGTGAAGCTTTTGAAATCTCATACAGCTTCAGTCAATTTCTTCATGATGAGACGAAGCTCTTCCGGTCATTTGAGAATTTGTTCGGACGAGGAGTTAGGAATTCGCCAGTCTGAATTGCCTACAAAGAGAGAACATGATAGCCCGAGGAATTTGATGTTCAAATTTCCGACCGTTCTTGTGTTGCGCCACCTGTCCCCAAAATATCTTATCCACCTAACGGTCATATCATTGAAGGGCATTTATGTCTTATCATGTCGGGCTGCTCCTAGGCTATAAATAGCCGCCCCTACAACCACTAGTTGGTTGGCTGCTCCGAGAGAACTTGACACTTGTCATTTGAGAGCAACCCATCCTCCGAGGACTTTGAGCGAAAATCATCAAGTGAGGAAAACCCAAAACCAAACCCCAACAAACCCAAAGTGATTGAGCATCATCAAGAAATTGATCTGCGTGGATCCGACGCTTTTACCTTTGAAGACTGTGCTTCTTCCAGACGGTTAGGCGTCATGGTCTAGAGCATCCAAGAGGAATTGTGGATCGCCGAGTGACCAAGTCTGTGAAGGTTTGGAAGTTGCTCAAGACTTACCACGAGTGATTGGACGAGGTCTGTGTGACCTTAGTTCAAGGAGAATACGGTGAGGACTGGGTGTCCCGAGCTGCGTGCTCAAGGATCGGGTGTCCGGACTGTGTGTCCTCGAGTTTAAATACTCACCGCTCAACCAGACGTACAAATCGAGACAACAGTTGGAACTGGTCTACCAAATCATTGTCTTCACCAACCCAATGGTTCCATTTCCTCAACCCTTTCATTTCCTCATTCTTCGTGTTGAGTGTTTGTTCATATCTGTGTTTGAAGACTTTGATCAAGACTTTCTCAATTTCCTCGTTCAATTTCTTCACCTGTTTGTCTTCATCTTGTGTTATCCTATGATTACGCTTTCTGTACTCTGTGATTGTCTTCATTTCATCATGATGACAATGCTTGTAATCTGTTATGCTTACTTCTGAGTACTTATTCCGCTGCAAGTAGTTCTTCGCTATGGAATTTCCTCACCGGCAAATTCCTCAGTGAAGAATTCATAAAAATCGCCTATTCACCCCCCCTCTAGTCGATATAACGCACTTTCAGTAATGCTTATATTTGTTGGATTCTTATTTTATCCAGAAGCAGCATGTTGATTACTGATATGACTTAGTTGTGCTATTGTGTATTGCTACCGTAAGCAGCGCACCAACTGTACATAAACGCTAACCTGTTTCTACCAGAAGCAATACACTAGCAAATCTAGCTATTCGGCGAGATGCACTAGTACATGAAGTAGGCTGCTCGGCTTCATCGATTCTTCAATGACAAGCGAAATGCACACACATGAGACACAATGGCTATTTTTTTCTCTCTCCATGCAAAGATACATATGCCGATGCATGGATATATTTGCTTGCGCAGCCGATTTGTACAACTCCGATTCTATTTCAAACCGGTTACTTTCCTAATCTAATCACATGGTCACGTTGATCACTAGGACTACTATAGGAAACAAGCAACTATTCTCTATGGACAAGGTTGTTAATTCCAACAGTTTGGTGGATCGCTGCTAGACAACTTTCCAATCAGTTGAAGCAAATGGAACAAGTTGATATGTTGTGGTTTTGTAATGATGGTAGTTGTTGGCCTCCATTTCTACTGCTTTTGCTTTATGCTGTGTCGGATACCTTTTTAGCTTGCCCAAGACAGGGGTTACTTTAGCCTCCCTTGCTCTAGTGTTAAAGTGGAACACTTGTAGAGTTCTTTAGATGTTTTTCCCTTTCTCTGTAGCAACACATTGGTTTTACTGAAATGAAATAGGAGAGGGGAGCTCTTTTTTTTCAAAAAGAAGTTTTGATATTGTATAAAAAGCCACGTGTCTGAATTTAAAATTGGCTATCATACCCAAACTCTTGATTTTCTACGCAAAAAGGGAATATGTACTTAATTACAAACACTTCACATAATAAATACTCATGCACTTTCTATTAGTTGAACTCTTGATGTTGTCAAGTAAAATGTAATTGCTCGGTAAAAATGTTGTTGATGTTCTAAATCGACAAGCAAGTATTATAGTTGACGAAATGCGCATCTGTTCATAAGCATACAGCTTGATGTTTGTTCTCCTTTGATCTGTTCCTTATTTTGACAAAGGCACAAGGCATCACCATGTCCAATCCTCGCACTTGTTCCCACTATGGAGCTAATTATTGTTGTTTTTCTTTGTCAATTGCACACTTTGACGAGCTACTAGGCAGAACCAGCATGCGCGACCACTCGCTAGGATCCACGAGATTAGACACAAAGATGCCATTGTATGTTCTCGCTAGGGGATTCCTTGGGTTGGCAATTCCTTTTAATGCTTATCGCTGCTCTTTCATCCCCAAAATTCGACATTTGTTATTGGCTGGGTGTTCGCTCTAGTATTTCTATACTGATTGATCTTGCTTCAAGACTACCACTTATTTGTCTTGCTAGGACCACTCAACTAGGTTTATTGAAACGATTAGGCATACATAGATCATTTACCGTAGATATGTGTTCCTTCCATTTTTTGACCTATGGCATCGCTTCTGAAGGATGTGTGTATGTGATTTAGTACTAATCCTTCGTCCATGACATGAGCCTATCGGCATCTTGTTCATTTATATTTTCCCATGTTGCTGTGGTTTTCTTATTATTTCAAGGTATAATATAATGCATGCTATCAAGTTTGCTGTTTATAGCTATCAAGTTTGAATAATAATTTGCATCTGAGGGCATTGATAAAACTCCCTTTAAATTGCTCAATGCCACTTATTTATCATTCTCATTTGTGCTTTTAACTAATCCTGGAATTGTAATCCATTTGCCGTAGGTCTATAATGGAATAATGAACTATGCTACAACAAAATATTTGTACTCTCTCTGTTATGTTTCCTAGGTTGGAGTGTTGAATGAAGCTGGACATATATAATGACTGGACTGTCTCTCTTCTCAAGATATGCTATTTGGTATATGTTTCGATCGACCCCTATTTACTTGGTGTGTTTACCTAGGTAGATCGAATCTGGTGAAGTGTATAAGAGTCCATGGAGGTTGTCATCTCTCTCCCAAAGCAGGAAGCTTCGATTGCCAAGAAGCACCACACGAGGCAAAAAAATAGATATTTTTGGTCTTGTACCACTAGTAGAAAAAGGCCCTATAGTCCCGGTTGGTGAGGGCCTTTAGTCCCGGTTCATGAACCGGGACTAAAGGGTCGGTACTAATACCCTCACCCTTTAGTCCGGTTCTATCCGAACCGGACAGATGGGCCTCCACGTGGCTCTGTCCGTGAGCCCAGTAGAGGGCCTTTGGTCCTGGTTGGTGGCACCAACCGGGACCAATAGGCATCCATCGTCAACATTTCTTTGGCTCTGGTTTTTGTTTTTTTCAAAAGGGGGGTTGGGGGTTTTGGGGGTTAATTTAGGTGTTTCATATATTGTGCTATAGCTAGCTAATTAATAGAGAAAAGTGTCATTTCTTTTGTCCGTGCTTGGTCGAGGCTACGTACTATACATACGTATAGAGAGGACTAACTAGACATGCTAGCTAGCTAGTAATTAAGCAAACAGAAGATCGTCATGAACATATATGCATACAGAGAGAAGTGATATCGACCACCTCTCCTTCTCCGAGAGATTGGTCAACAACAAGTTCTCGATATCTATCCGACACTACCGCTACATATATACAATAATTATCTTTTACAATACGGACGCATGGTCCACATAGTATTCCCGCCTTCAGCGATCACATAGTCAAGAAAGAATGCCGCCAATTCCTCTTGAATTGCTCGCATGCGATCTGGTGCTAGGAGTTCATCCCGCTCCAAAACATCTAATTTTAAGAAAGGGTCAATACATATACATACATACATATATATATATATATATATATATATATATATATATATATATATATATATGAATGAATGAAACTCAACACAAATGATGGTAATAAAATAAAATTGTGAATATTTTTATTTACGCACTTCAAATTGTTTGTCGGAGTAGCCCTCTCACAGTCGTGTGGCGGATGGACTCGCAAACGTAGTATCCACAGAAATCATTTCCTTGTTCCTGCCACAACCACTTTACAAGAAACAGAGGTCAATCAAACTAATAATTAGCAAGCACATGCTAAATGGTATTGATGAAACTAGCGCTTGAATCACTAGGAGATGCGCGTGGAATATGCTACTATATAGTACTTACTTTCGGGTGTCTAAATTGCAGCTTCTTCGGTAGTCCCGGAGCTTTTTTGGTGAATTTTCCCCAAGCCCTGCCATACAAAGAAAACAATTACTTGATATCAGAAATGAACAAAGACCATCCTCTGGCGGTAGGGTAAAATTTGACTTCAGCTCAGTCCAAAGATCATTTTTCTGCATATCATTGACACAAGACACCTCAGGGTCTTCGTTCTTAGGCTTATACCATTGGTGGATGCTGATCGGGATCTTGTCCCTAACCGAACCCCAGACCGAGCAACAAATGCCTTCTTTGTCCGGTAGGGTTCAATCGGTTGGCCGTCAGCGCGATTTGTATGATCTCAAACTTTTCATCCGAGCTCAACTTTTCTTCGGCCTCGTCTCTTTACCGGTTGTGCTCGATCCGGAGGGCTAGAAAAAGAACAAAGACGAGAGTTAATTAATATGTGTACATATATACCAAAACAAAGACGAGAGCTAGTCAAGACAGCTTAACTAATATATATACCGGCCGGACTCGGTTTGGTGATCACCGAGCCGCCCTCACGGTCTACTTCTTCACCCTCTCCTTCTTGCACCGCATTGGGTCATCGGAGCCATGTAAATCATAGCCAACTGCTTCTTCACCCTCTCCTTCCAGACCATCGTTGTCGACGTTGAGAAACATCATCGAGGAGACGGCATCACTTCCGTGTGCGATTATGTCCCTCAACAACGCTTCTTGTGCTTCGTCTCGGGGGGTGTCCATAGTTTCTACAAATATTTACAACATGGCAATTATTATTCAAACATGACATATATGGATATATTAGTGCCAACGTAGAACTAGCTAGCTAATCACAATAAGGAATCATATTAGTGGCCTCGACGCTGCTTCTCTAGGGTTTGGGGTGGCCTCGACAACGCTTCAAGGGTTAGGGGGTGGCCTCGAGAACGCTTCAAGCTAGGAGAGGGTACGTAATATCGACCCCCCCCACGTGTGTTGAAGCTATCGGGAGGGGGTCGGCGTTGAACAGTACATCTATGTCCCACAAGTGACGTGGGCATCGACGCCCGCGGTAGGGTAGAGGGTCGTGGATCGCCGAGCGGTCGAGGGTCAAGGGGTCGAAGATCGCCGAGGGGTCGGGAGGTTGCCTAGTGTCAAAGGATTCAACAAAACCATGTCTTCATCATTAGGCGAAAGTAACAGGTGCATGATGGTACGAAGCTCTCCAAAGTTGTTTTGGAACGGAGTCCCAGATAGGATAATTAGCTTTTTGGTACAAAGTTCAGCAAAAAGCAAATTATCCTATCCGGACTCCATTCCGTAACAACTTTGGAGGACTTCGCACCATCATGTCATGGTTACTTCCGCCAATGATGAAGCCATGGATTTCTTCAATACTTTGACACTATAGGAACCTCGACCACAAAACCTTCGACCCTTGACCCTTAACGACCCTCGACCCTGAAACCTTCGACCCTTGACCCCTTAACGACCCTCGACCCTCGACCCCTCGGCGATCCTCGACACCCTTGATACATATACAACGACGCAATAAAAAGAAGAGAAAAAAAAGAGAAGAAGAAGAATAGAAAGAAGAAAAAATAGAAATTTTTCTATTTTTCTTCTTCTCTTCTATTCCTTTCTTCTTCTCCTCTTCTTTTCTTCTTTTTCCTCTTCTTATTTATTTCTCCTCTTCTTCCTCTCCTCTTCTTCTCCTTTCTTCCTCTTCTTATTTTCCTTTTATATGAACATATCATCATATATATGAACATACATTTTCTTTGCATATGCATATGAACATACATACATACATTTTTCTTTCATATGAAGATACATACATACATTTTCTTTGCATATGACCATACATACATTTTTCTTTGCATATGACCATTCATACATTTTCTTTGCATATGCTTTGCATATAAACATACATACATATGAACATACATACATACATGCACAAAAATTCTAAAAATCTGCCTAAAAATCTAAAATCTGCCTAAAAATTATGAACACATAATGAACATAAAATCTGCCTAAAATTATGAACATAAAATCTGCCTAAAAAGCATGCATACATCATCCATCCATCCATATAAACATATAATCATCCATCCATCCATATAATGAACATAAAATCTGCCTAAAAATTATGAACATATAATGAACATAAAATCT
Source organism: Aegilops longissima (assembly GCA_021605205.1). Lineage (NCBI taxonomy): Eukaryota > Viridiplantae > Streptophyta > Magnoliopsida > Poales > Poaceae > Aegilops > Aegilops longissima. The sequence goes on along the minus strand of CM038679.1, from coordinate 21,994,410 downwards.
GCCTAAATTGCATACATCATCCATCCATCCATATAAACATATAATCATCCATCCATCCATATAATGAACATAAAATCTGCCTAAAAATTATGAACATATAATGAACATAAAATCTGCCTAAAAAGCATGCATACATCATCCATATTATGAACATATAATGAACATATATACATGAACATAAATCTGCCTAAAAAATTATATGAAAAAAATATATGAAGAGGACGAGGGGACAGGGAGGAAAGGGGTCGCGGAGCCGGACCGAACGGGAGGAGGGGCGGCCGAGGCAGGGGCGGCAGGGGGGGCACCACGGCGCGACAATGGGTGGGGCGGGCGGGCGCAGGGGCACGGGCGGCGGCGGCGTGGGGGCGCAGGGGCGCGGCCGTGCGTGCTTCGGGACGGGCAGGGGCACGGGCGGCGGCGGCGTGGGGGCGCAGGGCGCGCCATGCGTGCTTTCGGGGGGGCAGGGAGCACGGGCGGCGGCGGCGTGGGGGCGCAGGGCGCGGCCGTGCGTGCTTTCGGGACGAGGCAGGGCACGGGCGGCGGCCGGCGTGGGCTCGGGCGCAGGGCAGGGGCACGGGAGACGGGATGGCGGCGGCGGCGGCGACGGCGACGAGGAGCGCCATGATTTGGGCAGCTGGCGGCGGGGGCAACTGGCTAGGGAGGCGAGGAGATGTGAAATTTTCACAATTCATGTATATATAGAAGAGCATTGGTCCCGGTTCGTGGCACAAACCGGGACTAATAACCCTTTAGTCCCGGTTCGTGCCACCAACCGGGACCAAAGGCCAAATTTCAGCAGCCCAAAGGGCGGAAGCGGCGACCTTTGGTCGGTTGGTGGCACCAACCGACTAAAGGGGGCATTAGTCCCGGTTGAGCCACGAACCGGACTAAACTCTCTTTGGTCCCGGTTGGTACCACCAACCGGGACCAAAGGCCTTGTGCTGCCCCGCGCCAAATGTTTAGTCCCACCTCGCTAGTTGAGAGGGAGCCGCACCGGTTTATAAGGTGCGGTGTGTTGGGGAACGTTGCAGAAAATTTAAATTTTTTCTACGGTTTCACCAAGATCCATCTATGAGTTCATCTAAGCAATGAGTCATGGGAGATGCATCTACATACCACTTTGTAGATCATGAGCGAAGCGTTCAAAAGAACGGGTTGAGGTAGTTGTACACGTCGTGATCCAATCACCGAAGATCCTAGCGCGAACGGACGGCACCTCCGCGCTCAACACACGTGCGGTCAGCGTGACGCCTCCTCCTTCTTGATCCAGCAAGGGGAAGGAGAGGTTGATGAAGATCCAGCAGCACGACGGCGTGGTGGTGGATGCAGCAGGATCCGGCAGGCTTCGCCAAGCGTCTGCGGGAGGAGGAGGTGTAGCAAGGGGAAGGGAGGTGCCAAGATCCGGGTCTTGCTGCCTTCCTCCCTCCACTATATATAGGGGCTAGGGGCGATGCCCCTTGGAGATCCCATCTAGATGGGGGCGGCGGCCCCGGGCAACGGCCCCTTAGGGTTTCCAACCAGGGGCGCATGCCCCTCGGGGCAACGGCCCCTAGGGTTTCAACCGGGGGCGATGCCCCTGGAAGCAACGATCCCTAGGGTTTCCAACCCTAGGCGCCTTGGGCCCTTGGGTGGGCGCACCAGCCCACCAGGCTGGTTCCCATGCCACTTCAGCCCATGGGCCCCTCCGGGATAGGTGGTCCCACCCGGTGGACCCCCGGGACCCTTCCGGTGGTCTCGGTACAATACCGGTGACCCCCAAAACTTTCCCGGTGGCCGAAACTGGACTTCCTATATATAAATCTTTACCTCCGGACCATTCCGAACTCCTCGTGACGTCCGGGATCTCATCCGGGACTCAACAACTTTCGGTTACTGCATAATAATATCTCTACAACCCTAGCGCCACCGAACCTTATGTGTAGACCCTACGGGTTCGGAGATATGCGAACATGACCGAGATGCCTCTCCGGTCAATAACCAACAGCGGATCTGGATACCCATGTTGGCTCCCACATACTCCTCGATGATCTCATCGGATGAACCACGATGTCGAGGATTCAATCAAACCCCGTATACAATTCCCTTTGTCAATCGGTACGTTACTTGCCCGAGACTCGATCGTCGGTATCCCAATACCTTGTTCAGTCTCGTTACCGGCAAGTCACTTTACTCGTACCGTAATGCATGATCCCGTGACTAACCACTTAGTCACTTTGAGCTCATTATGATGATGCATTACCGAGTGGGCCCAGAGATACCTCTCCGTCATACGGAGTGACAAATCCCAGTCTCGATCCGTGTCAACCCAATGGTCACTTTCGGAGATACCTGTAGTGCACCTTTATAGTCACCCGCTTCGCCAGTGACGTTTGGTACACCCAAAGCACTCTTACGGTATCCGGAGTTACACGATCTCATGGTCTAAGGAAGAGATACTTGACATTGGAAAAGCTCTAGCAAAACGAACTACACGATCTTGTGCTATGCTTAGGATTGGGTCTTGTCCATCACATCATTCTCCTAATGATGTGATCCCATTGTCAATGACATCCAATGTCCATAGTCGAGAAACCATGACTATCTGTTGACCAACGAGCTAGTCAACTAGAGGCTCACTAGGGACATGTTATGGTCTATGTATTCACACGTGTATCACGATTTCCGGATAATACAGCTTATAGCATGAATAAAAGACAATCATCATGAACAAAGAAATATAATAATAACACTTTTATTATTGCCTCTGGGCATATTTCCAACAGCCTCCCACTTGCACTAGAGTCAATAATCTAGTTACATTGTGATGAATCGAACACCCATAGAGTTCGGTGTTGATCATGTTTTGCTCATGAGAGAGGTTTAGTCAGCGGATCTGCGACATTCAGATCCGTATGTACTTTGCAAATTTCTATGTCTCCATCCCGAACGTTTTCACGGATGGAGTTGAAGCGACGCTTGATGTGCTCTGGTCTTCTTGTGAAACCTGGGCTCCTTGGCAAGTGCAATAGCTCCAGTGTTGTCACAGAAGAGTTTGATCGGCCCCGACGCATTGGGTATGACTCCTAGGTCGGTGATGAACTCCTTCACCCAAATTGCTTCATGCGCTGCCTCCGAGGCTGCCATGTACTCCGCTTCACATGTACATCCCGCCACGACGCTCGCTTGCAGCTGCACCAGCCATCGCTCCACCATTCAACATATACACGTATCCGATTTGTGACTTAGAGTCATCCAGATCGTGTCGGCTAGCGTTGACGTAACCCGTTACTGACGAGCTCTTCGTCACCTCCATAAACGAAAACATGTCCTTTGTCCTTTTCGGTACTTCAGGATATTCTTGACCGCTGTCCGGTGTTCCTTGCGGGATTACTTTGGTACCTTCCTACCAAACTTACGGCAAGGTTTACATCAGTCCGTACACAAGATGGCATACATAATAGATCCTATGGCTGAGGCATAGGGATGACACTCATCTCTTCTTTATCTTTTGCCGTGGTCGGGCATTGAGCTGAGCTCAATCTCACACCTTGCAATACAGCAAGAACCCTTCTTGTCTGATCCATTTTGAACTTCTTCAAAATCTTATCAAGGTATGTGCTTTGTGAAAGACCTATGAGGCGCCTCGATCTATCTCTATAGATCTTGATGCCTAATATATAAGCAGCTTCTCCAAGGTCCTTCATTGAAAACACTTATTCAAGTAGGCCTTAATGTTGTCCAAGAATTCTATATCATTTCCCATCAAGTATGTCATCTACATATAATATGAGAAATGCTACAGAGCTCCCACTCACTTTCTTGTAAACGCAGGCTTCTCCATAAGTCTCAATAAACCCAAACGCTTTGATCATATCATCAAAGCGAATGTTCCAACTCCGAGATGCTTGCACCAGCCCATAAATGGATCGTTGGAGCTTGCATACTTTGTTAGCGTTCTTAGGATCGACAAAACCCTCCGGCTGCATCATATACAGCTCTTCCTTAAGATCCGTTAAGGAACGCTGTTTTGACGCCCATCTGCCATATCTCATAATCATAGTATGCGCAATTGCTAACATGATTCGGACGGACTTAAGCTTCGCCACGGAGAGAAAGTCTCATCGTAGTCAATCCCTTGAACTTGCCGATAACCCTTAGCGACAAGTCGAGCTTTATAGATGGTGACATTACCATCCGCGTCCGCCTTCCTCTTAAAGATCCATTTGTTTTCTATCGCTTCGCCGATCATCGGGCAAGTCACCAAAGTCCACACTTTGTTTTCATACATGGATTCTATCTCGGACTTCATGGCTTCTAGCCATTTGTTGGAATCTGGGCCCGCCATCGCTTCTTCATAGTTCAAGGTTCATTGTTGTCTAACAACATGATTTCCAAGACAGGGTTGCCGTACCACTCAGTGCGGAACGTGTCCTAGTGGACCTCTGAAGTTCAAGAGCAACTTGATCCAAGTACCTTGATCATCATCATTAATTTCCTCTTGCTTGGTGTAGGCATCACAGAACATTTTCCCGAGCTGCACTACTATCCTGTTCAAGAGGTAGTACTTCATCGAGTTCTACTTTCCTCCCACTTACTTCTTTCGAGAGAAACTCTTTTCCGTAAAGGATCCGTTCTTGGCAACAAAGATCTTGCCCTCGGATCTTAAGTAGAAGGTATACCCTACGGTTTCCTTAGGGTATCCTATGAAGACGCATTTTTTGACTTGGGTTCGAGCTTTTCAGTTGAAGTTTCTTGACATAAGCATCGCATCCCCAAACTTTTAGAAACGATAGCTTAGGTTTCTTCCCAAACCATAATTCATACGGTGTCGTCTCAACGGACTTAGACGGTGCCCTATTTAAAGTGAATGTAGCTGTCTCTAGAGCGTATCCCCAAAATGATAGCGGTAAATCAGAAGAGACATCATAGACCGCACCATATCCAATAGAGTGCTATTACGACGTTCGGACACCGTTATTACCGAGGTGTTCCAGCGGCGTTAGTTGTGAAACGATTCCACATTTTCTTAAGTGTGTACCAAATTCGTGACTTAAATATTCTCCTCCACGATCCGATCGTAATAATTTTATCTTTCGTCACGTTGATTCTCTACTTCATTCTGAAATTCCTTGAACTTTTCAAAGGTCTCAGACTTGTGTTTCATCAAGTAGACATACCCATATCTACTCAAGTCATCCGTGAGAGTGAGAACATAACGATATCCTCCATGAGCCTCAACGCCATTGGACCGCACACATCGGTATGTATGATTTCCAACAAGTTGGTTGCTCGCCCATTGTTCCGAGAATGGAGTCTTGGTCATCTTGCCCATGAGGCATGGTTCGCATGTGTCAAATGATTCATAATCAAGAGACTCCAAAAGTCCATCAGCATGGAGCTTCTTCATGCGCTTGACACCAATGTGACCAAGGCGGCGAGTGCCACAAGTATGTGGGACTATCGTTATCAACTTTACATCTTTTGGTATTCACGCTATGAACATGTGTAATACTACGCCGAGATTCATTAAGAATAAACCATTGACCATCGGAGCATGACCATAAAACATATCTCTCATATAAATAGAACAACCATTATTCTCGGATTTAAATGAGTAGCCATCTCGCATTAAACGAGATCCGATACAATATTCATGCTCAAACTTGGCACCAAATAACAATTATTAAGGTTTATAACTAATCCTGTGGGTAAATGAAGAGGTAGCGTGCGACGGCGATCACATCGACTCGAACCATTCCCGACGCAAGCGCCGTCACCTCGTCCTTCGCCAGCCTCCGCTTATTCCGCAGCTCCTGCTGTGAGTTACAAATATGAGCAACGGCACCGTATCAAATACCGGGAGTTACTACGAGTAATCGGTAAGGTACACATCAATTACATGTATATCAAATATACCTTTGGTGTTGCCGGCCTTCTTGTCCGCTAAGTATTTGGGGCAGTTCCGCTTCAATGACCCTTCCCTTGCAATAAAAGCACTCGGTCTCGTGCTTGGGTCCATTCTTTAACTTCTTCCCAAACTTGCTTATCGGGCGCGGCAACCTCCTTGCCGTCCTTCTTGAAGTTCTTCTTGCCCTTGCCCTTCTTAAACTTAGTGGTCTTATTGACCATCAACACTTGATGTTCTTTCTTGATTTCAACCTCGGTGACTTGACAGATAGAGAATACTTCAGAATGGTCTTTACCATCCCCGCATATTGTAGTTCATCACAAAGCTCTTGTAGCTTGGTGGAAGCGATCGAGGATTCTGTCAATGACCGCCTCATCGTGGAGGTTAATATTCAGTGGGTCATACGGTTGTGCAACCTGCACATCTTGAGAATGTGCTCACCGATGTAACTATTTTCCTCCATCTTACAACTCATAGAACTTGTCGGAGATGTCATATCTCTCGACCGGGCGTGAGCTTGGAAAACAAGTTTCAGCTCCTCGAACATCTCATATGCTTCGTGATGCTCAAAACGCTTTTGGAGCCCGGTTCTAAGTCAGAAAGCATGCCGCACCGAACGAGGGAGTAATCATCAAGACGAGACTGCCAAGCATTCATAATGTCTTGGTTCTTCGACGGAGCGTCACCTAGCGGTCCTTCTAGGGCATATTGTTTCTGGCAGCTATGAGGATGATCTCAAGTTCGGACCCAGTCCGTATAGTTGTTGTCGTCATCTTTCAGCTTGGTTTTCTAGGAGCGTTGAAGTTCAAGTTGACATGAGCGTTGGCCATTTGATCTACAAGACATATCATTCAAAAGTTTTAGACTAAGTTCATGATAATTAAGTTCATCTAATCAAATTATTACAATGAACTCCCACCAGATTAGACATCCCTCTAGTCATCTAAGTGATACACGATCCGAGTCGACTAGGCCGTGTCCGATCATCACGTGAGACGGACTAGTCATCGTCGGTGAACATTCTCATGTTGATCGTATCTTCTATACGACTCGTGTTCGACCTTTCGGTCTCCGTGTTCCGAGGCCATGTCTGTACATGCTAGGCTCGTCAAGTTAACCCTAAGTGTTTTGCGTGTGTAAATCTGTCTTACACCCGTTGTATGTGAACGTAAGAATCCATCACACCCGATCATCACGTGGTGCTTAGAAGCGACGAACTTTAGCAACGGTGCACGTTAGGGAGAACACTTCTTGAAATTGTTGTAAGGATCATCTTATTTACTACCGTCGTTCTAAGTAAACAAGATGTATAAACATAATAAACATCACATGCAATTATATAGTAGTGACATGATATGGCCAATATCATAAAACTCCATTGATCTCCATCTTGAGGGCTCCATGATCATCTTGTCACCGCATGACACCATGATCTCCATCATCATGATCTCCATCATTGTGCCTCCATGAAGTTGTCACGCCAACGACTACTTCTACTTCTATGGCTAACGCGTTTAGCAATAAAGTAAAGTAAATTACATGGCGTTCTTCAATGACACGCAGGTCATACAAAAATAAAGACAACTCCTATGGCTCCTTCCGGTTGTCATACTCATCGACATGCAAGTCGTGATTCCTATTACAAGAACATGATCTCATACATCACAATATGTCATTCATCATTCATCACAACTTGGCCATATCACATCACATGTCAATTGCTGCAAAAACAAGTTAGACGTCCTCTAATTGTTGTTGCATCTTTTACGTGGCTGCAATTGGGTTCTAGCAAGAACGTTTTCTTACCTACGAATAACCACAACGTGATCTTGTCAACTTCTATTTACCCTTCATAAGGACCCTTTTCATCGAATCCGCTCCAACTAAAGTGGGAGAGACAGACACCCGCCAACCACCTTATGCAACTAGTGCATGTTAGTCGGTGGAACCGGTCTCACGTAAGCGTACGTGTAAGGTTGGTCCGGGCCGCTTCATCCCACAATACCGCGGAAGCAAGATAAGACTAGTAGCGGCAAGTAAATTGACAAGATCCACGCCCACAACTAAATTGTGTTCTACTGCGTGCAAAGAGAACTACGCCTAGACCTAGCTCATGATGCCACTTTGTTGGGGAACGCTGCAGAAAATTTAATTTTTCCCTACGGTTTCACCAAGATCCATCTATGAGTTCATCTAAGCAATGAGTCATGGGAGATGCATCTACATACCACTTTGTAGATCGCGAGCGAAGCGCTCAAAAGAACGGGGTTGAGGTAGTTGTACACGCCGTGATCCAATCACCGGAGATCCTAGCGCCGAACGGACGGCACCTCCGTGTTCAACACACGTCACGGTCAGCGTGGCGTCTCCTCCTTCTTGATCCAGCAAGGGGAAGGAGAGGTTGATGAAGATCCAGCAGACGACGGCGTGGTGGTGGATGCAGCAGGGATCCGGCAGGCTTCGCCAAGCGTCTGCGGGAGGAGAAGGTGTAGCAAGGGGGAAGGGAGGTGCCAAGATCCGGGGTCTTGCTGCCCTTCCTCCCCTCCACTATATATAGGGGCTAGGGGGGCGCATGCCCCCTTGGAGATCCCATCTAGATGGGGGGGGCGACGGCCCCCGGGGCAACGGCCCCCTTAGGGTTTCCAACCAGGGGGGCGCATGCCCCCTCGGGGGGGCAACGGCCCCTAGGGTTTCCAACCAGGGCGCATGCCCCTGGGGCAACGCCCCTAGGGTTTCCAACCAGGGGCGCATGCCCTGGGCAACGGTCCCCTAGGGTTTCCAACCCTAGGCGCCTTGGGCCCTTGGGTGGGCGCACCAGCCCACCAGGCTGGTTCCCATGCCACTTCAGCCCATGGGGCCCTCCGGATAGGTGGCCCCACCGATGGACCCCGGACCCTTCCGGTGGTCCCAGACAATACCGTGACCCCAAAACTTTCCGGTGGCAAACTGGACTTCCTATATATAAATCTTTACCTCCGGACCATTCCGAACTCCTCGTGACGTCCGAGATCTCATCCGGACTCGAACAACTTTCGGTTACTGCATAATAATATCTCTACAACCCTAGCGCCACCGAACCTTATGTGTAGACCCTACGGTTCGGAGATATCTGAACATGACCGAGATGCCTCTTCGGTCAATAACCAACAGCGGATCTGGATACCCATGTTGGCTCCTACATACTCCTCGATGATCTCATCGGATGAACCACGATGTCGAGGATTCAATCAAACCCGTATACAATTCCCTTTGTCAATCGATGCGTTACTTGCCCGAGACTCGATCGTCGGTATCCCAATACCTTGTTCAGTCTCGTTACGCAAGTCACTTTACTCGCATCAGAATGCATGATCCCGTGACTAACCACTTAGTCACTTTGAGCTCATTATGATGATGCATTACCGAGTGGGCCCAGAGATACCTCTCCGTCATACGGAGTGACAAATCCCGCCTCGATCCGTGTCAACCCAATGCAGACACTTTCGGAGATACCAGAGTGCACCTTTATAGTCACCCGATTCGCCAGACGCTTGGTACACCCAAAGCACTCTTACGGTATCCGGGAGTTACACGATCTCATGGTCTAAGGAAGAGATACTTGACATTGGAAAAGCTCTAGCAAAACGAACTACACGATCTTGTGCTATGCTTAGGATTGGGTCTTGTCCATCACATCATTCTCCTAATGATGTGATCCCATTGTCAATGACATCCAATGTCCATAGTCAAGAAACCATGACTATCTGTTGACCAACGAGCTAGTCAACTAGAGGCTCACTAGGGACATGTTATGGTCTATGTATTCACACGTGTATCACGATTTCCGGATAATACAGTTATAGCATGAATAAAAGACAATCATCATGAACAAAGAAATATAATAATAACACTTTTATTATTGCCTCTAGGGCATATTTCCAACACGGTGCGGCTCCCCTCTCGAGCTCCTCTCTAAAGCAGGCTTTCGGGCCTAATTCTGCCATCTTTGCTCAGAGGCTGCTTGGGCCTTCATGGCCTGAATCCTGGCCCATAGGGTTTCTAGTCGTATTCAGCCGTGGGGGCCCGATGAGGTGGCACTTTTTTTGCTTTATATTTTATTTCTTTTTGCTTTTAGTTTTAGAAAAATATAAACTTTCTATTAGTGCCATTAGTTTTAAAATTTGAAAACACTTTTTTGTTTTCTTTGTTGCTTTATTTATTTTATTTTGTTTCTACTTACAACAAAATACTTATTGTTGCTATTTTTATTTTTTCAAGTTTTTTGTTTTGTTTTCTGCATTATTTATTTTCTTTTGGTTTTTGCTTTATTTTTAATTCTTTTTGCTTTCGTGTCAAAAAATTATAAACTTTCTCTTAGTGCTTTTAGTTTTAGAAAAATATAAACTTTCTATTAGTGCCATTAGTTTTAAAATTTGAAAACACTTTTTTGTTTTCTTTGTTGCTTTATTTATTTTATTTTGTTTCTACTTACAACAAAATGCTTATTGTTGCTATTATTATTATTTTTCAAGTTTTTTTTGTTTTCTGCATTATTTATTTTCTTTTGGTTTTTGCTTTATTTTTAATTCTTTTTGCTTTTAGGTCAAGCAAAATTATAAACTTTCTGTTAGTGCCATTTATTTTAGAACAATTATAAACTTTCTGTTTGTGCCATTAGTTTTATAAAATTTGAATTCTTTGAAATTTGTGTGAATCACAAGTTTGTGAGCTCAACAAGGCGTAGAGGGACGGGCTTATAAACCTGTGTGAGCGCCCTTGATTGGCGAGGTTTTCAAATTCATAGTTTTCAAATGAACTCTGAAAAGTTGGCATAGCATGTTCATGAACAAAACGGACAATGGTATCATACTCGTGTGTTACAAAGTTGGCATGGTATCATCATAATAGTTATGGAGAAAGTCTTCACTTTTTCTTCGCTTGTGTCGCTTTGCTTATTGCGCCAGTAACCATGGATAATCTTCATCGCTTATCGGGATGCTTGGGTCAGCCTTGACTTTGAAGGGGGAATTTCATGAAACTTTTCATACTCTTCGACATGTCATCTTGCCCTCCACTCCTGGGATGTCCCTTTTCCCGAAAGAACTATGTGGCGCTTTGGCTCATTGTATGATGTATTCGCTTCCTTATCTTTTCTTTTCCTCGGTCTAGTAGACATGTCCTTCACATAGATAACCTGTGCCACATCATTGGCTAGGACGAACGGTTCGTCGCTGTACCCAAGATTTTTCAGATCCACTTGTTGTCATTCCGCATCGTGGGTCTACCTGCACTTCGCCTCTGACAGATTGACCCACTTGCACTTAAACAAAGGGACCTTAAAATCTACTCCGTAGTCAAGTTCCCATATGTCTACTATGTAACCATAATATGTGTCATTTCCTTGTCGGTTGCTGCATCAAAGTGGACACCGCTGTTTTGGTTGGTGCTCTTTTCATCTTGGTCAATCGTGTAAAATGTATTCCCATTTATCTCAGATCCTTTCCAAACCATTACATCGAAGATGGTCCCCGGACAACAAGTACAACTCATCACAAACAGTGTTGTCACCTCCGAGACGTGTTTCCAACCAACTGCTGAAAGTCCCGATGTGTTCACATGTAATCCAATCGTCGCCCGCTCCGGTGTTTGGGCGCAGATCGTTCTTGTGTTCGCCGACATACGGGTCACCAAGGTAGAGTTCAGAGAATCGTAGTGTGCTTGAGACCAAGAATATCCGTCCCTGCATATTATTGAGTCTCTTCCAAGCGTGCCTTTTCCAAAGTCTCCCCTCATACCGCGATTTAGGGAGACCTATCTTATTAAGGCCAGAATGAAGTCAACACAAAACCCGATGACATCCTCTCGCTTGATGGCCCATGGAGATGCTTCCTTCGGCCTAGCACGATTCTGAACATATTTCTTTAGGACTCCATGAACCTCTCAAAGGGGTACATATTGTGTAGAAATACGGGCCCCGAATGACAATCTCGTCGACTAGATGAACTAGGACGTGGGTCATGATATTGAAGAAGGATGGTGGGAACACCAGCTCAAACCGACAAGACATTGCGCCACATCACTCCTTAGCGTTGGTACGATTTCTGGATCGATCACCTTCCGAGATATTGCATTAAGGAATGCACATAGCTTCACAATGGCTAATCGGACGTTTTCCGTAGAAGCCCCTCAATGCAACCGGAAGCGCTTGCGTCATAATCACGTGGCGATCATGAGACTTTAGGTTCGGAACTTTTTCTCGGCATATTTATTATTCCCTTTATATTCGACGAGAAGCTAGTCGGGACCTTCATCTTGAGCAGGCATTGAAAGAATATTTCTTTCTCTTCTTTCGTAGAGCGTAGCTGGCGGGACCTTCATATTTGCGGGAGGCATGCCCTCTTTTTCGTAAAGCGTTGCAGTCCTCTCGTGCCTCGGTGTATCTTTTGTCTTCCCATACACGCCCAAGAAGCCTAGCAGGTTCACGCAAAGGTTCTTCGCCACGTGCATCACGTCGATCAAGAGCGGACCTCTAGGTCTTTCCAAAGAGGGTAGGTCCCAAAATATAGATTTCTTCTTCCACATGGGTGCGTGATTCTCGGCGTCATTCGAACAGCTAGTCCGCCGACCCTTTCCAAAGATTACGTAAATCATTGACCATAGCAAGTACGTGATCACCGACGCATGGCGGGCTTCTTCCGGTGATCTGCCTCGCTTTTGAAATGCTTGCCTTTCTTTCGACATTGATGGTTGGTCGGAAGAAATCGACGATAGCCTGTACACATTCTTCCCGCAGCTTCCTGTATATACTATCGGTGTCAAGTAAACAAGTGCGTGCATGCGTGGTATCCCTTGTTTGTCCGTCTCCGAAAGGTTACCGAGAGCGGGCCAATCGTTGATGGTCACGAACAGCAACGCCTTTAGGTCAAATTCTCCTTTTGTGCTCATCCCACGACGTACACCGCTTCCATTCCACAGCTGTAAAAGCTCCTCAACTAATGGCCTTAGGTACACATCAATGTCGCTGCCGGGTTGCTTAGGGCCTTGGATGAGAACTGCATCATAATGAACTTCCGCTTCATGCACATCCAAGGAGGAAGGTTATACATACATAGAGTCACGGGCCGTGCTGTGATTGCTGCTCTGCTCCCGAAAGGATTAATGCCATCCGCGCTTAAAGCAAACCATACGTTCCTTGGGTCCTTTGCAAACTCATCCCAAGATTTCTCTCGATTTTTCTCCATCTGCGACCCGTCGTGGGTGCTCTCAACTTCCGCCTTTCTTACGGTCCTCACTGTGCCATCGCATCAACTTGGCATGCTCTCCGTTTACGAACAGACGTTTCAACCGTGGTATTATAGGAGCATACCACATCACCTTCGCAGAACCCTCTTCCGGAGGCTCGCCACAACATCACCAGGTCATCTCGTCGATCTTATACCGCAATGCACCGCATACCGGGCATGCGTCAGATCCTTGTAGGCACCACGGTAGAGGATGCAGTCATTAGGGCATGCATGTATCTTCTCCACCTCCAATCCTAGAGGGCATACGACCTTCTTTGCTGCGTATGTACCGTCGGGCAATTCGTTATCCTTTGGAAGCTTCTTCTTCATTATTTTCAGAGCTTCTCAAATCCTTTATCGAGCACAACATTCTCTGCCTTCCATCGCAGCAATTCGAGTACGGTACCGAGCTTTGTGTTGCCATCTTCGCAATTGGGGTACAACCCTTTTTGTGATCCTCTAACATGCGATCGAACTTCAGCTTCTCCTTTGACTTTCGCATTGTGTCCTTGCATCGACAATGACCCGCGGAGATCATCATCATGGGGCACATCGTCTGGTTCCTCTTGATCTTCAGCAGCTTCGCCGTTGCAAAGACCATCGTGCACATCGTCTGTGCATCTTGATGTTCAATAGCATCACCATATTCAGGGGCACATAGTTGTCATCGTACTCTTCTTCCTCGCCGTCTTCCATCATAACCCCTATTTCTCCGTGCCTCGTCCAAACATTATAGTGTGGCATGAAACCCTTGTAAAGCGGTGGGTGTGAAGGATTTTCCGGTCGAGTAAGACTTCGTATTCCCACATATAGGGCATGGACAACACATAAAACCATTCTGCTTGTTTGCCTCGACACTTCGAGAAAAGCATGCACGCCTTAATGTACTCGGAGGTGTGTCATCACCGCACATCCATTGCCGGTTCATCTGCGTGCATTATATATAATTAAGTGTGTCAAAAATCATTACAGAACATCATGAATAGATAATTAAGTGACCAAATTAATAGAAGTTCATCATCACATAAAACCAAAGTACATACATAGTTCTCATCTAACAACATAAAGCTCTGCAGAGCATCTAAATTAATTAAACCATACATTGAAACTATGTAAAACATTTCAATGTGAAAACAAATACGATCATAATCGCAACCAAGGTAACAACTGATCCAACGACATAATGATACCAAGCCTCGGTATGAATGGCATATTTTCTAGTCTTTCTCATCTTCAAGCGCATTGCATCCATCTTGATCTTGTGATCATCGGCGACATCCGCAACATGCAACTCCAATATCATCTTCTCCTCCTCAAGTTTTTTATTTTTTCCTTCAAGAAATTATTTTCTTCTTCAACTAAATTTAACCTCTCGACAATAGGGTCGGTTGGAATTTCCGTTCAACAACCTCCTAGATAAATAAAATCTATGTCACGTTGGTCGGCATAATTTTCATAAACAATAAATGAACCAATAGTTATGAAAAGATAATATATACCACATCCGAATCATAGACAGGGACGAGGGCCGACGGGGCGGATACCAAAACCATCGCACTATATAAGATGCAATAATAAAAGTAAGAAAATAATACAAGTAAGAATATTTTTCCTTTCAAAAGAAGATAAGAACAAGAGGCTCACCACGGTGGTGTTGGCGATGAGATCGGCGCGGTGATCGGCCGGTGAAGACGGGACGGGCGTGACGGTCCGCTAAACCTAGACAAATATTGAGGAAAATGGAGGTTGGAGGTCGAGCTTGGAGAGGAGAAAGCTTAAGTAGTGTGGCTCGGGCATTTCATCGAACACCTCATGTGCATAGGAGGTGAGCTAGAGCACCACAATGCCCCCCTCACGGCAAGAGAAAAAGCAGCAATGGATCGAGTGCTCTGCTCATGAGCGAGGGTATATATAGGCAGCACTATTGGTCCCGGTTCGTGGCATGAGCCGGACTAAAGGAAGCCTTTGGTCCTGCTCATGCCACTAACCGACCAATAGTGGTGGGCAGAGCAGGACCATTGGTCCTGTTCGTCCCCACCAACCGGGACCAAAAGGTCCGGACGAACCGGGACCAATGGCCCACGTGGCCTGGCCGCCCCCTGGCTCCTGATTTAACCGGGGCAATAGCTCCATTGGTCCTGCTTCGATTGAACCGGGACTAATGGGCTAAAATGCCCTGGACGATAGCCCCTTTTTCTACTAGTGTACCAGCAAGTAGCTTGTTGGGCGATGATAATTTCAGTCTTTACCATTTGGTCTTGCCGGCCATATACTAAAAATGATCTGTATGCCTCATGTACTCAAGTACTTAAATGCTTGCTGAGCACTGATAATTTCAGTCCTTAATTTGCTCTAATTCCAGTTTGACATGTACGCGTGGTTCTGCTTGACTCTTGTGATGTGTTCTCATGTACTCAAGTACTGAAATGCTTGCCGAGCAGCTATCATTTCAATTCTTAAATTGATATATTTCCAGTTTGACATGTACGCGTGGTTCTACTTGATCCGGGATGGCTTATTATGTCATGTACTAAAATATTTGTTATATATATTGTGGTTTCTTAGTGGCCAAGATGTTCAACTCTCTTGAAAAATTAGTGGTGTCACATAAATGTGTCTGGATTTCATGCAGTAAATATTTGATCAGATTTTATGAGACCAGCTATTTCAGACTAAGAGAACATGGGCATTAGCACAGTTCATATCTGAAAGTAGTTGTATTTCATGAAGACTTGAGGTGCATAATGCAAATATCCTATTTCATGTCTAACTGTCGGTAGGGGGTTTTCTGTAAAATCTACATTAAGTGGGCTGAGATCCCTCCACCTAAATCTGCACCATTGATCTCCAATCTAGTGGTCCAGGATGTCTTTTTCTATTTTTGTACAGCAAGCTCAGATTCTACACAAGTCGTTCCCAACCAGTCATGAAATTTCATGTGAACTATCTTCAACATCTTTGGCCACTCAATTATGTTGTAACAGCTTCATATTATAAAATGTTACTCAGACCATTTTTATGACGACATTCACCTTTATTTTCTTGACCGAAGAAGCGCCATTGATGCCAAAAGCATAGATTCTACAGCACAAGTGCACACAACTGACGTTTTACAAACAACAGAGAACATACATGGATAAGCTCAAAGCTCATCCGCTACATCTGAGAGACACAGAATCCTTGCTTCGATCTTCAGCGAAGGTCACTCTGGGAACATCTGGGAGAAGGTTTTGGTAGCTCCACATTTTTCAGCAACAGACTCTAAGCTGTCTACCATCTAAACCGTCAACGAAACAAAAGATCCAGAGCAACCATCAATCATCCCTAAAATCACTGAAGAAGTGAGCAGGTGGGGAACTCCAGGCAGTCGTACATCGTTGTCAGAATGATCCGCGGCTCTTCAGCTGGTCCATGAGAAGGTGAGCGACTGACGCATATCCTTGCTCACGCGCTGTTGCGATGCCAAATGAAGTGAAAAACATGTCAGGTCAACTATGGGTATAATCTGCGTGAACATACTGCCGAAGTTGCACCTTGGAGCCACCAGAACTACCTTGGAATATGGCGATCCCGGTTGGTGCTATCTTCCTCTTCTTCAAGCAGATGGAGCTGCATAATTTTCATGACAAATTGAGCGTGGCAGAGAGCATACACATAGCCATACGTACAAAACATACACTCTTTCAACACAAGATATCCACATCTTGGCAGTGCCATTTACCCATTTCAATTTGTGAGTGCTAGAACCAAAGATCAAGCTTGCAAGTCCACTCACCTGTTGCATATCCAGAATTTCTTGGTACCCTTCTCTTCAACGCAGTGAGGACACATCCACTTCTTGTTCTTCCTGACCTCTTCCATCTCTGCCACCACGTCTTAAATTCAGTAATCTCACAAATATTATCCACCAAGAATAGTATAGATGTCATTGAACTTACCTTCGCCGTACCGAACTTTGAGGCAAGCACGGCAGAGTATCCCGTTGGAGGAATGGCAGGAGGAGCACTCCGTCTTTCCTGTCATGAGAGAACAAAGATCGATCGAATGAATGTGAATTCGCTAAACTGAACTAGCTGCTGCTGCTCCATACAAATGAAAAAAAAGGATTTGTAGCTTCTATTGTACCTATGCATTGCTGCTCAAAGTCTCCTTCCCCACAGCGCTTGCAGCCCTCCTCGCCGCAGAGTTTCTTCTGCCTATGACCACACGGCGGCAACTATACTTAGTGAACTAATCTCAGAACATAATCAGGATCTATAGGATGCGAATCTACCTGCAGAAATGGCAGCAGATCCCAAGAACAGGGTCGTACACGGACCCCCTCGCCTTGCTGTCGCACCGCGTCTCCTGCAGCACCCGCAGCCTCTCCTTGTCGATGTACATGGGAGACTTCTCCTCCTGCTGCTCTTCCTCGGCGTCCGCTCCTGCGGGACGACAAGAGAAACTCAGTTCCGGTGCCAGCCCGCAGAACAGGGCCACGGAAAAGCAGGGCGTGCGGATGCGGAGGCCAACCTCTGTAGGGCAGCGCCTTGTGCTGCACGGAGTCCCCGTTGAGCCGGGCGGAGCGGCGAGAGCCGGAGCCGGGCGGCGTCGCGGCGGCAATCAGGCGGCCCGAGCGGCGGAGCGGGGTGAGGACCCGCGGCGGCTTCGGGGTCTTCCTCGGGGTGACGCTCCCGGCGCGGGGGGAGGGGGCGGAGGAGATGGCGCTCAGCTCCCCGGCGCAGCGGCGCAGGCCGAGCATCTCCATCCGGGCCTGCACGGGTCACCGGATCCCAGACATCGGCGGCGGTCAGTGCCGCGGGGAATGGCGAATCTGGAGGAAATTTCGAGATTGGGGGGATGGATGGATGGATGGATGCTTGCGCGTACCATGTTCTCCGAGATGCGGGCCTCGCGGATGCTCTCATAGTCGGACTTGTCGCCCAGCCTTCCCATGGCGGCGGCGGCGGCAGCGGAGGAGGCGACGGCGAGGGCGACGGCGGCGGCGGGTTTCGGTGATTGGCTGCGGGCTGCGGCGCTGTTGGGCGTGGTAGGTTTGGGGCAAGGGGCGCTGGCGACGGCTGCGTTTGAAATTTGAGTGCGAGGGGTAGGGGAGGCCGGGAAGGTAGTTTTACCAGTTTGCCCTCAGGCTGGTCATAGTGGGAAGTAACTTACGACGCGTTTGGTTCGCGACTTTTACTCCGTCTATCGATTACACTGCTTCCCGAATACGTTACAGGTGTTTGTTTCGGCTGGGCCGGATTCGATCCCGCTGTAATCGGATACACCGCTTCACAAAGCCCAAAACGGGAAGCATCGAGTGGGAAGCGAAAACGCTCATCTCCGTCTCTTCGTCCCGACTCCCGACCATACGCCCCTCCCCTCGCCGCCGTGACCTCCCTTGACGACGCGGCGGCAAGCAACACTTCACAGCAGATCCACCGCGAAGCGAAGCTCGCTTCTTCCTCCCTCCCCATCGGGTTCCTCGTGGTGGCGGATCGTCCGTGTTCTTCGGTGTTCCTCTTTGAATTCGTAAAGCATCCCAATGTCAACCAAACAGATCGTGGAGTCAATCAATCCTCCACCTAATACAGTGCAGTCCGATTACAAAGTTGAATACATTACCTGAATTGAACCAAACGCGTCGTTAGAGTGGTAACATGCATATGTTACTACTCTATGTTACTACCCTTATAGTGGAAAGTGTCATATGTGTAGTAACATACACATGTTCATTTATTGTTTTGTAGACTCATTTTGCATTGAAAAGCGCTATGTGATGGTAACATATTAGGTTACTCTATTTGCTTCTCTCCTCATTAACTACTTGCCACATCAACATTTTTGCTTATGTGGCATCTATGTTACTACCTATGTTACTCCCACTATGACTAGCCTCACGCGCGCTGTTGCAAGTCTAGCAAATCTGGATATTCTTGGTAAATGTAAAATTCGGGTGGCAGTATGGCACCACTTGTCTGCAATGGCAATGAATCTACCAATGAGTTCTTGAATCCATTTCCCATTACTTTGTGTGATGGAGATGGTGATGATGAGACTTCTCGCCTTCACATGGTGGCGGCAGCGGGCTGGTTTCGGGGATTGTTTAGGCGCTATTAGAAGTGGTAGGTCAGGGCAGCGGGCGTTGGCGACGCCTGCGTTTGAAATTTGAGTGTGAGGTATTGGGGAGCCCGGGAGGATAGTTTTACCAGTTTGCCCTTACACATGCTCGCTGCAAGCCTGGTTAAATCTAAAAAAATTGGGTAACTGAAAATTTGTGTGGGCTAATGAGAAAGTGGGACCCGACTCAATCATCGGCAACTAGTGGCAAAATTTTGAAAAGAATGCAAAGGAGACGTTGGTTGAACCGAAACGATGCAGAGTTCTTACATCTTCTTTCCCCTAGCGTCGTAGCTAGGGTGTAGAGGTCCTCCCTCGACGCCACCATCGAGGGTTTTTCTCTTCTTATTGATATCCCCTCCACCCCCGTCTTTTTCCGACGACTCGTTTTGACCAAGGGGGAGCCATGCGTTCCTGCCTGGCCTTGGTCTGACGAGGACTCTTGGGGATTTTAGGAGGGTTTGGATCTACGTGGGACATATGGCGGCAGAAGGGAGTAGCGCTAAAATGGGGAAGGGACGATGAAAATGTCGAGGATCTGCTCAACCGACTCGATATAGATGAAGACGGTGGGGATGATTTCATTTGGGAGAAGAACCTGGTCTACAAAATGTGCGTGCGAAGTGGCTGGCAATTGCAAAGGTTTACACTAGGAAGGGTTTTAGTGTGACGCCCAGCGAGAAAGTGATCTCGGAGTAGTAAAACAGTTAAGTATCACAATAGTATCCGGTTCTAGTTGTAGCACATCAGGATACAACTCCAAGCATCTTGTTACCGTGGGCACGGCTATTCGAATAGATTGCTTTCCTGCAGGGGTGCACTACATTACCCGATACGCTTAATTACCTCTGGCTGAACACACTTTTCTGGGTAATGCCCGGCCTCGGGCAATCGACACGCCGTTGTCCTACCTAGGCTCTCCACATAGGTCAACACGCCGGTCTAAATTCTAAGTGTGAAGGGGTGAAAGTGCAACTATACCTAGGTGGTTTTGGTAATTCCTAACAACATATAGCTCATTGAGCTAACATCATTCCAAGATGAATATTTCAGGAAAAGCTCAATGGATGGCATGGCATGGATGAGAAATGTGGATCCCTCAAAATTCTAAGGATAAAAGGATTGGCTCAAGCTCAAAAGCTCAAGACTCTACATTTTATATTTTAGTGATCCAAGATCACATTGAGTCTATAGGAAAAGCCAATACTATCAAGGAGGGATGAGGTGTTGCTTAATGAGTTTCTTGCTCTCTGATTGCTTAGTGATATGCTCCAAAACCCTCAACTACTTTCTCATATCCACATATGACCTAAACCAAAAGTCAAACTCGGCCCTACCGATTCGTTCTACCCGGCGCCACCGAGTTCAGATGTCATAGCCACTGCCACAAACCCTAGGCAAATCGGTTTCACCGATAGGGATCTCAGTCTCATCGAGATGGGATTATAATCTCTTTGTTTCCCTTCGTAACGTTTCGGTACCACCGAGATGAGCGATCGGTCCCACCGAGATTGCAATGTAAACTCTATGTTTCCCTTTCGTACCATTTCGGTCTCACCGAAAAGAGCGAATCGGTCCCACCGAGTTTACCTAACCAACTCTCTGGTTAGCTTATTACCAAAATAGGTCTCACCGAGTTTGTGTAATCGGTCTCACCGAGATTACGTTATGCCCTAACCCTAACCATATCGGTCCTACCGAGTTGCATGTCGGTCCCACCGAAAATCCGAACGGTCACTAGATTTGCTGAATCGGTCCGACCGAGTTTATCAATTCGGTCCCACCGAGTTTGGCAAGTTGTGTGTAACGGTTAGATTTTGTGTGGAGGCTATATATACCCTCCACCTCCTCTTCATTCGTGGAGAGAGCCATCGAACAAACCTACACTTCCAACTTATCGCTTCGAGAAGGAACCACCTACTCATGTGTTGAGGCCAAGATATTCCATTCCTACCATATGAATCTTGATCTCTAGCCTTCCCCAAGTTGCTTTCCACTCAAATCTTCTTTCCACAAAATCCAAATCTTGTGAGAGAGAGTTGAGTGTTGGGGAGACTATCATTTGAAGCACAAGAGCAAGGAGTTCATCATCAACACACCATTTGTTACTTCTTGGAGAGCGGTGTCTCCTAGATTGGCTAGGTGTCACTTGGGAGCCTCCGACAAGATTGTGGAGTTGAACCAAGAAGTTTGCAAGGGCAAGGAGATCGCCTACTTCGTGAAGATCTACCGCTAGTGAGGCAAGGGGCAAGTCCTTCGTGGGCGACAGCCATGGTGGGATTGACAAGGTTGCTTCTTCGTGGACCCTTCGTGGGTGGAGCCCTCCGTGGACTCACAAGAACTGCTACCCTTCGTGGGTTGAAGTCTCCATCAACGTGGATGTACGATAGCACCACCTATCGGAACCACGACAAAAACATCTGTGTCTCCAATTGCGTTTGAATTCTCCAAACCCTTCCCTTTACATTCTTGCAAGTTGCATGCTTTACTTTCCGCTGCTCATATACTCTTTGCATGCTTGCTTGAATTGTGTTAGGATTGCTTGACTTGTGCTAAGATAGCTAAAATCTGCCAAAGACTAAAATTGGGAAAAGGATAAGCTTTTATTTGGTCAAGTAGTCTAATCACCCCCGTCTAGACATACTTTCGATCCTACAAGTGGTATCAGAGCTTTGGTCTCCATTTGCTTTGATTTCCATAGCTTTTGGTGGTCATGGCCTTGGTTTCACAACCTAGGAGAGTATAGCGTCTAGCGAGGGAAATTATCACCGTAGAGGTCCTTACTTTGATGGTACTAATTTTGCTAGTTGGAAGCATAAGATGAAAATGCATATTCTTGGACATAACCCCGCTGTTTGGGCTATTGTGTGTATTGGCTTGCAAGGTGAATTCTTTGATGGGAGAGAACCGAACCGTGAAGCTAGTGCGGAAGAGTTGAAGATGCTGCAATACAACGCTCAAGCTTGCGATATCCTCTTCAACGAATTGTGCCCCGAAGAATTCAACAAAATCAGCCGTCTTGAGAATGCAAAGGAAATTTGGGATACTTTGATTGATATGCATGAAGGTACCGACTCACAAGGAATCCAAGTTGATGTGCTCCAAAGTCAACTTGACAAGTTCAAAATGAAGGATGGTGAAGGTGTCATTGAAATGTACTCTAGGCTTGCTCTTATCACAAATGAGATTCCCGGCTTAGGAAGTGAAGAGATGACTGACAAATTCATCATCAAGAAGATCCTAAGAGCTTTGGATGGAAAATATGATACCGTGTGCACATTGATCCAAATGATGCCCAATTACAAAGATCTCAAGCCAAAGGAAGTCATTGGAAGAATTGTTGCTCATGAGATGTCACTCAAGGATAAGGAGGAACTTCACAACAAGTCAAGTGGTGCTTACAAAGCCTCATGTGAAGCCCCCACATCATCAAGTGATAAACAAATCTTCAATGAAGAATTGAGCTTAATGGTGAAGAACTTCAACAAATTCTACAAGAGTAGAAGCAAAGAGAGAAGCTCCAAGTCAAGGTCCTACAATGACAAAAGATCTTCTAGTCAAGAGCGTAATTGCTACAATTTTGGAAGACCCGGACACTATTCCAATGAGTGTACGACACCCTACAAAAGAAGAGAAGATTCTCCAAAAAGAAGAAGTAGAAGAGAAGAATCACCACCAAGAGAGAGAAGGAGTAGAGATGATCGTTATGAACGAAGACCCTCACGGAGAAGCAAGGATTCAGAAAGGAAGGACAAGTCATCAAGGAGCTACACAAAACGAAGACATCAAGCTCATGTTGGTGAATGGGTATCCGGCTCCGACTCCGACAATCACTCCGAGAGAAGCTATCACTCCGAGTCCGAATATACTCAAGATGAAGGTGTTGCCGGTCTAGCACTTGTGTCAACCAACTCCTATGACATATTTGATTCACCTAATGAAGGAATTGGAAGATGCTTCATGGCTAAAGGCCCAGAGGTAACACAACCCGAGTATGTTGATTTCAATAGTGATGAAGATGACTTGCTAGGTGATGATGATTTACTTGTTGACAACTCTAGTGATGAATACTATGATGAAACGTCAATTAATCATGCTAATCAAGATAAAACGAATGACAATGATAAGGAGAAGATTGAGTTTCTAAATAAAGAACTAAACACTATTAAGTTAGCTCATGAAACTATCTTAGAAGATCATCGAGAACTTTTAAGGACTCATGAGAAATTACACTTTGAAAAGCTCAATCTTGAGGAAGAGCATGAGTTCTTAAAGGCAATCAATGATGATCTTCGTAAGAAAAGTTCTTCTTACATTGCCAAGTGTTTACTCTTATCTATTTACATGCCTCAAGTCAAGTCCACTAACAAGAAGAAGAAGGATTCTTCCTCTAGTAGTAACAATAATCATGCTAAATCAAATGTTGTTGCTTCTAGTAGTTCTCTTGATTCCACTAATGATTCTCTTAGCCAAGTTACACTTGAGCAAGAAAATAGCTTCTTGAAGGGAATCATAGAGAAAGGTGTTTACAAGAGCCTTGCCGGGAGTAAGCAATTCGAGGAAATTGTACGCAAGCAGGGAAGGCACCGGAAGAATCAAGGTGTTGGTTTTGAACAAAAGTTCAATGCCAATGGATTTGAGTGGGAAGAAGATCAATATTCCGAGACGAACTTTGTTCCTCAATAAGAGAAGTATGATCCTACTTCTTTCAAAGGGACACAAGCTCAAGATGATCTTCCACCACAAGACCACAAGCAAAAAGGCAAGGACAAGCTTCAAGAGGAGGTTGATGCATTTGAAGAAGCTCCTAAGGCCTTGGTCAAGTGGGTTCCCAAGACTACATCAAGTTCTACTTCATCAAGTATGACTACAACTCCAAGGATTCCCATCAAGATGATGTGGATCCCGAAGAAGAAGAACTAGAGAGTTCTTGAGGGTGACTCCGCCAACATATTTCACTCATATCATTTTGGCAACAACTAGTGCAATCAACTTCCACATCTTGCACTAGTTCAAGGAGTCACAAACCCTCTTGTTGGTAATGTTGGGGAACGTTGCAGAAAATTAAATTTTTTCCTACGGTTTCACCAAGATCCATCTATGAGTTCATCTAAGCAACGAGTCATGAGAGAGAGATTGCATCTACATACCACTTGTAGATCGCGTGCGGAAGCGTTCACTAGAACGTGGATGATGGAGTCGTACTCGCCGTGATCCAAATCACCGATGACCGAGTGTTTAACGGACGCCACCTCCGTGTTCAACACACGCAGGGACGGGATACGTCTCCTCCTTCTTGATCCAGCAAGGGGAAGGAGAGGTTGATGATGATGGCTCCAGCAGCAAGACAACGGCGTGGTGGTGGTGGAGCAAAGCAGACTCGGCGCAGGCTTCGCCAAGCACGTGACGGAGGAGGAAGAGGTGTAGGGGGGAGGGAGGCGCCAGAGTTTTCAGGTGCGGCTGCCCCCCCCTCCCTTTATATAGGCCCCTGGGGCGCCGCCCTGGGGATCCCATCTCCCAAGGGGCGGCGGCAAGGGGTGGAGTGCCCCCAAGGCAGTGGGCGCCCCCCTAGGGTTTCAACCCTAGGCGCGGGGGTGGGCCAGGGCGCACCAGCCCACTATGGGCTGGTTCCTCCCCACTTCAGCCCATGGGGCCCTCCGGATGGGTGGCCCCACCGGTGGACCTCGGGACCTTCCGGTGGTCCCAGACAATACCGGTGACCTCAAACTTTCTCGA
The DNA here is from genome assembly GCA_021605205.1 of Aegilops longissima. Taxonomy (NCBI): domain Eukaryota; kingdom Viridiplantae; phylum Streptophyta; class Magnoliopsida; order Poales; family Poaceae; genus Aegilops; species Aegilops longissima. The sequence goes on along the minus strand of CM038679.1, from coordinate 21,969,426 downwards.
TGGCCGAAATACCACTTCTTATATATAATTATTTACCTCCGGACCATTCCTAAACTCCTCGTGACGTCCGGGATCTCATCTGGGACTCCGAACAACATTCGGTTTACTGCATACTCATATTCATACAACCCTAGCGTCACCGAACCTTAAGTGTGTAGACCCTACGGGTTCGGGAGACACGTAGACATGACCGAGACGGCTCTCGGGCAATAACCAACAGCGGGATCTGGATACCCATGTTGGCTCCCACATGCTCCTCGATGATCTCATCGGATGAACCACGATGTCGAGGATTCAAACAACCCCGTATACAATTCCCTTTGTCAATTGGTATGTTACTTGCCCGAGATTCGATCGTCGGTATCCCAATACCTCGTTCAATCTCGTTACCGGCAAGTCACTTTACTCGTACCGTAATGCATGATCCCGTGACCAGACACTTGGTCACTTTGAGCTCATTATGATGATGCACTACCGAGTGGGCCCAGTGATACCTCTCCGTCATACGGAGTGAAAAATCCCAATCTCGATCCGTGTCAACCCAACAGACACTTTCGGAGATACCTGTAATGCACCTTTATAGTCACCCAGTTACGTTGTGACATTTGGTACACCCAAAGCACTCTTACGGTATCCGGGAGTTACACGATCTCATGGTCTAAGGAAGAGATACTTGACATTGGAAAAGCTCTAGCAAAACAAACTACACGATCTTGTGCTATGCTTAGGATTGGGTCTTGTCCATCACATCATTCTCCTAATGATGTGATCCCATTATCAATGACATCCGATGTCCATAGTCAGGAAACCATGACTATCTATTGATCAACGAGCTAGTCAACTAGAGGCTCACTAGGGACATATTGTGGTCTATGTACTCACACGTGTATTACGATTTCCGGATAGTACAATTATAGCATGAATAAAAGACAATTATCACGAACAAGGAAATATAATAATAATCCTTTTATTATTGCCTCTAGGGCATATTTCCAACAGTCTCCCACTTGCACTAGAGTCAATAATCTAGTTACATTGTGATGAACCGAACACCCATAGAGTTCTGGTGTTGATCATATTTTGCTCGCGGAAGAGGTTTAGTCAACGGATCTGCGACATTCAGATCCGTATGCACTTTGCAAATTTCTATGTCTCCATCTTGAACATTTTCACAGATGGAGTTGAAGCGACGCTTGATGTGCTCGGTCTTCTTGTGAAACCTGGGCTCCTTGGCAAGTGCAATAGCTCCAGTGTTGTCACGTAAGAGTTTGATTGGCCCCGACGCATTGGGTATGACTCCTAGGTCGGTGATGAACTCCTTCACCCAAATTGCTTCATCGCTGCCTCCGAGGCTGCCATGTACTCCGCTTCACATGTAGATCCCGCTATGACGCTCGCTTGCAGCTGCACCAGCTACTACTCCACCATTCAACATATACACGTATCCGGTTTGTGACTTAGAGTCATCCAGATCTGTGTCGAAGCTAAGCGCCGACGTAACCCTTTACGACGAGCTCTTCGTCACCTCCATAAACGAGAAACATGTCCTTTGTCCTTTTCGGTACTTCAGATATTCTTGACCGCTGTCTAGTGTTCCTTGCGGGATTACTTTGGTACCTTCCTACCAAACTTACGGCAAGGTTTACATCAGTCCGTACACAGATGGCATACATAATAGAACCTATGGCGAGGCATAGGGATGACGCCATCTCTTCTTTATCTTTTGCCAGTGGTCGGCATTGAGCCGAGCTCAATCTTACACCTTGCAAGACAGCAAGAACCCTTTCTTGGACTGATCCATTTTGAACTTCTTCAAAATCTTATCAAGGTATGTGCTTTGTGAAAGACCTATGAGGCGCCTCGATCTATCTCTATAGATCTTGATGCCTAATATATAAGCAGCTTCTCCAAGGTCCTTCATTGAAAAACTTTTATTCAAGTAGGCCTTAATGTTGTCCAAGAGTTCTATATCATTTCCCATCAAAAGTATGTCATCTACATATAATATGAGAAATGCTCAGAGCTCCCACTCACTTTCTTGTAAACGCAGGCTTCTCCATAAGTCTGCATAAACCCAAACGCTTTGATCATCTCATCAAAGCGAATGTTCCAACTCCGAGATGCTTGCACCAGCCCATAAATGGATCGCTGGAGCTTGCATACCTTGTTAGCATTCTTAGGGTCGACAAAACCTTCCGGCTGCATCATATACAACTCTTCCTTAAGATAACCGTTAAGGAACGCTGTTTTGACGTCCATCTGCCATATCTCATAATCATAGTATGCGGCAATTGCTAACATGATTCGGACGGACTTAAGCTTCGCTACGGGAGAGAAAGTCTCATCGTAGTCAATCCCTTGAACTTTCCGATAACCCTTAGAGACAAGTCGAGCTTTATAGATGGTGACATTACCATTCGCGTCCGTCTTCTTCTTAAAGATCCATTTGTTTTCTATCGCTCACGATCATCGGGCAAGTCTGTCAAAGTCCATACTTTGTTTTCATACATGGATCCTATCTCGGATTGCATGGCTTCAAGCCATTTGTTGGAATCTAGGCCCGCCATCGCTTCTTCATAGTTCAAGGTTCACCGTTGTCTAACAACATGATTTCCGGGATGGTGTTGCCTTACCACTCAGTGCGGAACGTGTCCTAGTGGACCTCTGAGTTCAAGAGCAACTTGATCCGAAGTACCTTGATCATCATCATTATTTTCCTCTTCGCTTGGTGTAGGCATCACAGAACATTTTCTGAGCTGCACTACTTTCCGGTTCAAGAGGTAGTACTTCATCGAGTTCTACTTTCCTCCCACTTACTCCTTTCGAGAGAAACTCTTTTCGAGAAGGATCCGTTCTTGGCAACAAAGATCTTGCCTTCGGATCTAAGGTAGAAGGTATACCCAATGGTTTCCTTAGGGTATCCTATGAAGACGCATTTTCCGATTTGGGTTCGAGCTTTTCAGGTTGAAGTTTCTTGACATAAGCATCGCATCCCCAAACTTTTAGAAACGATACTTAGGTTTCTTCCCAAACCATAATTCATACGGTGTCGCCTCAACGGATTTAGACGGTGCCCTATTTAAAGTGAATGTAGCTGTCTCTAGAGCGTATCCCCAAAATGATAGCGGTAAATCGGTAAGAGACATCATAGACCGCACCATATCCAATAGAGTGCGACACGACGCTCGGACACACCGTTCTGTTGAGGTGTTCCAGCGGCGTGAGTTGTGAAACGATTCCACATTTCCTTAAGTGTGTACCAAATTCGTGACTTAAATATTCTCCTCCACGATCTGATCGTAAGAACTTTATTTTTCGGTCACGTTGATTCTCTACCTCATTCTGAAATTCCTTGAACTTTTCAAAGGTCTCGGACTTGTGTTTCATCAAGTAGACATACCCATATCTACTCAAGTCATCGGTGAGAGTGAGAACATAACAATATCCTCCATGAGCCTCAACACTCATTGGACCGCACACATCGGTATGTATGATTTCCAACAAGTTGGTTGCTCGCCCATTGTTTCGGAGAACGGAGTCTTGGTCATCTTGCCCATGAGGCATGGTTCGCATGTGTCAAATGATTCATAATCGAGAGACTCAAAAGTCCATCAAGATGGAGCTTCTTCATGCGCTTGACACCAATGTGACCAAGGCGGCGATGCCACAAGTATGTGGGACTATCGTTATCAACTTTACATCTTTTGGTATTCACGCTATGAATATGTGTAACATTACGCTCGAGATTCATTAAGAATAAACCATTGACCATAGGGGCATGACCATAAAACATATCTCTCATATAAATAGAACAACCATTATTCTCGGATTTAAATGAGTAGCCATCTCGTATCAGACGAGATCCAGATACAATGTTCATGCTCAAACTTGGCACCAAATAACAATTATTAAGGTTTATAACTAACCCCGTAGGTAAATGTAGAGGTAGCGTGCCTACAGCGATCACATCGACCTTGGAACCATTCCCGACGCGCATCGTCACCTCGTCCTTCGTCAGTCTCCGCTTATTCCGCAGCTCCTGCTGTGAGTTACAAATATGAGCAACGGCACCGTATCAAATACCTGTGAGTTACTACGAGTCTTGTAAGGTACACATCAATTACATGTATATCAAATATACCTTTAGTGTTGCCGGCCTTCTTATCCGCTAAGTATTTGGGGCAGTTCCGCTTCGGGACCCTTCCCTTGCAATAAAAGCACTCTGTCTCGTGTTTGGGTCCATTCTTTGACTTCTTCCGGCAACTTGCTTACCGGCGCGGCAACATCCTTGCCGTCGTTCTTGAAGTTCTTCTTACCCTTGCCCTTCTTGAACTTAGTGGTTTTATTGACCATCAACACTTGATGTTCTTTCTTGATTTCAACCTCTGCGACTTCAAAGATTGAGAATACTTCGGAATGGTCTTCACCATCCCCTGCATATTGTAGTTCATCACAAAGCTCTTGTAGCTTGGTGGGGCGATCAAGGATTCTGTCAATGACCGCCTCGTCCGGAGGTTTATGTCTAGCTGGGACAAAGGTTGTGCAACCTGGACATTTTGAGTATGTGTTCACCGATGTAACTGTTTTCCTCCATCTTACAACTATAGAACTTGTCGGAGACTTCATATCTCTCGACCGGGCATGAGCTTGGAAAACTAGTTTCAGCTCCTCGAACATCTCATATGCTCCGTGTTTCTCAAAACGCTTTTGGAGCCCGGTTCTAAGTCTGTAAAGCATGCCGCACCGAACGAGGGAGTAATCATCAAGACGAGACTGCCAAGCATTCATAATGTCTTGGTTCTCAGACGGGTGCATCACCTAGCGGTCCTTCTAGGACATATTGTTTCTGGCAGCTATGAGGATGATCTCGTGTTCCGGACCCAGTCCGAGATAGTTGCTGCCATCATCTTTCAGCTTGGTTTTCTAGGAACGCTTGAAGTTCATGTTGACATGAGCGCTGGCCATTTGATCTACAAGACATATTTGCAAAGGATTTAGACTAAGTTCATGATAATTAAGTTCATCTAATCAAATTATTTTAATGAACTCCCACTCAGATTAGACATCCCTCTAGTCATCTAAGTGATACACGATCTGAGTCGACTAGGCCGTGTCCGATCATCACGTGAGACGGACTAGTCATCGTCGGTGAACATCTTCATGTTGATCGTATCTTCCATACGACTCGTGTTCAACCTTTCGGTCTCCGTGTTCTGAGGCCATGTCTGTACATGCTAGGCTCGTCAAGTTAACCCTAAGTGTTTTGCATGTGTAAAACTGTCTTACACCCGTTGTATGTGAATGTAAGGATCTATCACACCCGATCATCACGTGGTGCTTCAAAACGATGAACTTTAGCAATGGTGCACAGTTAGGGGAGAACACTTCTTGAAATTGTTGTAAGGGATCATCTTATTTACTACCGTCGTCCTAAGTAAACAAGATGCATAAACATAATAAACATCACATGCAATTATATAGTAGCGACATGATATGGCCAATATCATATAGCTCCATTGATCTCCATCTTCGGCGCTCCATGATCATCTTGTCACCGGCATGACACCATGATCTCCATCATCATGATCTCCATCATCGTGTCTTCATGAAGTTGTCACGCCAACGACTACTTCTACTTCTATGGCTAACGCGTTTAGCAATAAAGTAAAGTAATTTACATGGCGTTGTTCAATGACACGCAGGTCATACAAAAATAAAGACAACTCCTATGGCTCCTGCCGGTTGTCATACTCATCGACATGCAAGTCGTGATTCCTATTACAAGAACATGATCTCATACATCACAATATGTCATTCATCATTCATCACAACTTCTGGCCATATCACATCACAAAACACTTGCTGCAAAAACAAGTTAGACGTCCTCTAATTGTTGTTGCAAGTTTTTACGTGGCTGCAATAGGGTTCTAGCAAGAACGTTTTCTTACCTACGTGAAAGCCACAACGTGATTTTGTCAACTTCTATTTACCCTTCATAAGGACCCTTTTCATCGAATCCGCTCCAACTAAAGTGGGAGAGACAGACACCCGCCAGCCACCTTATGCAACTAGTGCATGTTAGTCGGTGGAACCGGTCTCACGTAAGCGTACGTGTAAGGTTGGTCCGGGCCGCTTCATCCCACAATACCGCTGAAGCAAGATAAGACTAGTAGCGGCAAGCAAGTTGACAAGATCTACGCCCACAACCAAATTGTGTTCTACTCGTGCAATAGAGAACTACGCATAGACCTAGCTCATGATGCCACCGTTGGGGAACGCTGCGAAAATTAAAATTTTCCCTACGGTTTCACCAAGATCCATCTATGAGTTCAGCTAAGCAACGAGTCATGAGAGAGATTGCATCTACATACCACTTGTAGATCGCGTGCGGAAGCGTTCACTAGAACGTGGATGATGGAGTCGTATCGCCGTGATCCAAATCATCGATGACCGAGTGCCGAACGGACGGCACCTCCGCGCTCAACACACGTGCGGGACGGAGACGTCTCCTCCTTCTTGATCCAGCAAGGGGTAAGGAGAGGTTGATGATGATGGCTCCAGCAGCAAGACAACGGCGTGGTGGTGGTGGAGCAGCAAGACACTCGGCAGGCTTCGCCAAGCACGTGGCGGAGGAGGAAGAGGTGTAGCAGGGGAGGAGGCGCCAGAGTTTTCAGGTGCAGCTTCCTCCCCCTCCCTCCCTTTATATAGGCCCCAGGGGGCGCCGCCCTGGGGATCCCATCTCCTGGGGGCGGCGGCCAAGGGGTGGAGTGCCCCCAAGGCAGTGGGCGCCCCACCCTAGGGTTTCAACCCTAGGCGCAGGGTGGGCCAGGGCGCACCAGCCCACTATGGGCTGGTTCCTCCCCACTTCAGCCCATGGGGCCCTCCGGATGGGTGGCCCCACCGGTGGACCCCGGACCCTTCCGTGGTCCCAGACAATACCGGTGACCCCAAACTTTCCCGATGGCCAAATACCACTTCTTATATATAATTCTTTACCTCCGGACCATTCCGAACTCCTCGTGATGTCCGGATCTCATCCGGACTCAAACAACATTCAGTTTACTGCATACTCATATTCATACAACCCTAGCGCCACCGAACCTTATGTGTAGACCCTACGGGTTCGGGAGACACGTGACATGACCGAGACGGCTCTCGGCAATAACCAACAGCGGATCTGGATACCCATGTTGGCTCCCACATGCTCCTCGATGATCTCATCGGATGAACCACGATGTCGAGGATTCAAACAACCCGTATACAATTCCATTTGTCAATCGGTATGTTACTTGCCCGAGATTCGATCGTCGGTATCCCAATACCTCGCTCAATCTCGTTACACGCAAGTCACTTTACTCATCAGTAATGCATGATCCCGTGACCGGACACTTGGTCACTTTGAGCTCATTATGATGATGCACTACCGGTGGGCCCAGTGATACCTCTCCGTCATACGGAGTGACAAATCCCAGTCTCGATCCGTGTCAACCCAATGACACTTTTGGAGATACCGTAATGCACCTTTATAGTCACCCAGCACGTTGTGACGCTTTGGTACACCCAAAGCACTCTTACGGTATCCGGAGTTACACGATCTCATGGTCTAAGGAAGAGATACTTGACATTGGAAAAGCTCTAGCAAAACGAACTACACGATCTTGTGCTATGCTTAGGATTGTCTTGTCCATCACATCATTCTCCTAATGATGTGATCCCGTTATCAATGACATCCAATGTCCATAGTCGAAACCATGACTATCTATTGATCAACGAGCTAGTCAACTAGAGGCTCACTAGGGACATATTGTGGTCTATGTATTCACACGTGTATTACGATTTCCGGATAATACAATTATAGCATGAATAAAAGACAATTATCACGAACAAGGAAATATAATAATAATCCTTTTATTATTGCCTCTAGGGCATATTTCCAACAGGTAAGACAAGGGACAAGGTAACCTAATGCTCTCATAGACATCATCTTGTGTGTGCATCACTCTATGTCTATGGATATCCTTGTTTGTTCCTTGTGAGACTAACCCGTGTAGGTATTGAAAGTGCAACTCACTCCAAAGGATTGCTCCAAATGATCTTCATCAACATTGAGCATCCACATCTTCAACACCTACATGAAGTCATCATCGACAAAACCCAAGGTTAGTTCATCCCTCTAAGGGGGGATCTCACATCTAGGGGGAGCTTTACTCTAAAAAAATTGAGCTAAAGCAACTCTAATGGTGTGAACACATCAATGCATTATGTAAAAGTGGTAACCCCACTTGATCTTAAACGATGAGTATGACCTATGATCAAATGTTCTCATTTGACTCCTAAGTCAATATACTCATATATAGATGACCTAGTCATCGCCAATTGTTTGATAGATGCTAGAATTGTTTGTGCATGCTTTGCCACATATTTCATTTGCTATTTTATTGTGTGAGCATGTTGGTTGCATATTTTACTCATTCGAGGACATCCACTTGTTGTTTGATTGATTGGTTTCTTTTTCTTTTGCCGAGTGGATGGACAAGAATGCCTAAGAACCTTCTCTAGCTATCTATGCTCTTCTCGTCTCAAACTCTATTCATGCTACATCACAAAATTTGATCAAGTCACATTCGAACCACTCTGTGTGAGGAGCACTCAGAGTCCTCGATTCGTCATAGACTTAAACTTCCAAAACTTCTTTGTGCGTTTCGGTCTGACCGATTCCTCCATTTCGGTCATACCGAGATCACTAAGTCGATCTAGGTTTTGAATCTCGGTGCAACCGATTTGAACTTTTCGGTCACACCGAGTTCTCAGAATCGTCTACAAGATGCATCTCGGTGCCACCGAGTTGTTCCACTCACCACACCAACAGGTCGGGCTATATATACTCACGGGCAAAAATTGAAACTTTCTCCAAACTCCTTCGCCACAAGATAGCTCGCTCTGCCTCCAGGGTCTCCGGATCATCCTCCTCGTCGCCAGCCGCCTCCAGTCGTTGGTCTCCGCCACCATCAACGGAATTCAACCCCACTGTTGCCGCTGTAGTGAGTTCATCACCGAACTAGGGTATGGACTCGATCATAGTGCTATCCCCGTCCGATTCCTAGCACATTGTGTTCATCATGATTCTTGCCACGATTGAAACTATTCTATCCAGTCAAAACACTCCGTAGATTAGAGATGAGTTGAAAATTTAGGGTTAGGTTTCACCAAACCATCTCGGACCCACCGAGTTGCAGAACCCAGTTCCACCGATTTGGCTAAGGCCATTGCACATGTGGTTCTCGGTCTGACCGAGAATTGCAAATCGATGTGACCGAGTTCAGGACTTTGTGAAACCCTAGCAGTCTCGGTGCCACTGAACTGTGACTCGGTCTGACCGAGTTCACTAGTTTAGGTTCCAAAAGCTGCTTCGGTATCACCGAGTTTGCAAATCGGTTGATCCGAAATGCTTTCTGTGGAAAAACTAAAACTAAGTTTTTGACTCATTCTTTTGCAAAAATCTCTGTATTTTGTGATGCTCATCCACTCTATCTCATCTATATCTATTCACAGGATCTCTTGTCAGTGTGTGCAACATGTCTGATCAGAGTGACAGCCAGAACATGTCAGAGGAGCAGATTCAGATGAGTGAGGGCACTAGTCCCTCTAGCAGCTCAGATGAGGGTAGCAGAAGCACCCCAAGCAACTTACCCAAAGCAGCCACCAGGACAAGGAAGAAGAAAACCTCAGAATCTGAGGATAAAGACTATGTGGCTGTAGAGGATGAGGCCATTTCCAAGAAAAAGGTGCTCAAGAAGGAGTATAGCACAACTGCTGTCACCAAGCCAGGTCTGAAGACCAAAAGGCCAGCAGGAAGACAACCCATGTCTAAAGCCAGAGCCTCCACTCAAGCATCTTTGGAGTCTGAACCCAAAGAGGTTGCTGCAGAAGGGAAGAAGAGAAAGGAAAGGGTCAAGAAGACCATGGCCATAGTGATAGGAAAGCCTTCCATGATGGAAGTGGAGGAAGAAGAAGAGGTTGCTGCACCAAAGACCCAAGGCTCGTAAGCTTATGGGTGATGCTATTAGGTCAGGGCTGCATCATCAAAGCCCAAAGAAGCACCCAAAGCTGTCTACAAACCAAAGATTGCACCAAAGAGGAATACCGTAAACATATCTGCTGCTTTGAGAAGAACAAGGCCCCAAAGGTTCTAGATCTTGTCAAGAGGAAGAAGATGAAGAGCATATCCCGAGAAAGTTGAAGCCAAAGATTCCAGACCACAATGATGCTCATCCTGTGGTGAGAACATGAAGACCAGAGAGACTCAGGATTGAGGCTATGGAGAGAGTCGATCCATATGCCACCGTAGGAGGACTATCATGGATTACTGTGTTCCACACAAAGGAACAAAGCAGGACTTCTATGAGACAATCTTGTTGGACAAGAAGCCTATAGTGTGTGACATGAGGTGGGTCGACTAGACCTACATAAAGGAGAATGAGGAACACTATCCTGGTGTGTATGATAGTTTCAAAGCTTGTGGAGTTGCGCACTTTGTTGGGCGAGGCTCACAAAGTGGAATGAGGAGCTCATAATGCAATTATACTCCACAGCACACTTCTATCCAGATGGCAGGATAGTATGGATGTCTGAAGGTACAAGCTACCAATCAACTATTGAGGAATGGGCCAATCTGATCAATGCACCTAAGGAGGAAGAGGATGGCTTGGATGTCTATGCCAAGAAGAAGATGGATCACAACTCTATGGCACGTATGTACAAAGAGATTCCTGATGCGGATCTTGAGACTCACTAGTTTGGATCCGTGAAACACTTGCTGTCAGGACTGCCTACAATCAATTGGATCCTCAGGCACACTCTCTTGCCCAAGTCTGGTGATCAAAGAATGATCAGAGGCCATGCAATAAACTTGCTACACATATTTGATGCACCACAGAAGTTCAAGGTCAGGAGCCTTATGGTTGAGACTATCAAGAGGACAGCTGCTGACTAGAAAAGAAGTTGTGGATATGCCCCACAGATCCAGGAGCTGATAAACTCCAAGATGGGCACAGGCACATACCTGTTGGATAAGGAGCATATGCCTAGCTATCCAGACTTTGAGGACAACCAAGTGGTTATGGATGAAGATGAACCATCCTCAGTGCAAGCACAAGCTAAAAGGGAGAAGGCAAGGACTAAGAAGGCTGCCAAGATGCCAACAATGGAAGAGGCATCTCAGTACCTTCTGAAAAGCAAACAGGATCAACTTGGCTACTTGATTGCATCCACTCTGAGGATTGAGAAGGGGCTGGCCACCTTGACTCGAAACCAAGAGAGCTTGGAAAGGATCATGGAGCAGAATTTCTATGACATGGATGTGAAGGTCACAGAGATCCAGTCCGTTGTTGAGCAGCTTCATGATGATATGCGGAGAGGAAGGGCAAGTCAACCACTAAGGCATTTGCGGAGTGACTAGAGCTCGAGAGATCAGCTGCGGTGCAAAGGATGATACGAGCCACTTCATCCGCACTACTACAGCCTTCAAGGCCACCAGCTCCAAGACCTACACCTCCAGCTCCATCTACATCAACTGATGCTTTCGTCCTTGGTGTTCTGTCTACACCACCACCTGAAGATCAAGCCTGAGAGTCGATTTAGTGCTATGCATTTTCTATAAACTTTTTGGTAACTTGTTGCCAAAGGGGGAGAAAAATGTATATATCATAGGCTTCGAGAGAGAGTGTTGCTTTTTGTTCTCTCTTGCTTTGGTGGTTGAACCTTTATTTGCTTGTTTGAAATAAGTTATGTCTGTGTGATACTTGGATGATCATGTGTTTGATCATATGCTGCATTTATGCTTGTTGGATGACATTATCCTTTTTATCTCTATATGATCATTCACTTTGCTTGGTGATGAGCGCATGTATTCAATCATTATCATTTTGAGCGCTCCACCAAGATGTATGTGACATGGAAGAGTTACCCATAAGCCTAACTCCTTGTGCATTTGCAGTCCAAAGCAAATCTTAAACTATGCACAAATTTAGGGGGAGCTCTTGCTTATCACATACTTGTCAAAGCGACATTATTTTTCACTCTTATTATCATTTGTCGAAGCTTTGATCTATATGTTGTCATCAATTACCAAAAAGGGGGAGATTGAAAGTGCAACTATCCCTAGGTGGTTTTGGTAATTCCTAACAACATATAGCTCATTGAGCTAACATCATTCCAAGATGAATATTTCAGGAAAAGCTCAATGGATGGCATGGCATGGATGAGAAATGTGGATCCCTCAAAATGCTAAGGATAAAAGGATTGGCTCAAGTTCAAAAGCTCAAGACTCTACATTTTCTATTTCAATGATCCAAGATCACATTGAGTCTATAGGAAAAGCCAATACTATCAAGGAGGGATGAGATGTTGCTTAATGAGTTTCTTGCTCTACAGTGCTTAGTGGTATGCTCCAAAACCCTCAACTACTTTCTCATATCCACATATGAACTAAACCAAAAGTCAAACTCGGCCCTACCGATTTGTTCTACCCGGCGCCACCGAGTTTAGATGTCATAGCCACTGCCACAAACCCTAGGCAAATCGGTTTCACCGATAGGGATCTCGGTCTCACCGAGATGGGATTGTAATCTCTCTGTTTCCATTCGTAACATTTCGGTACCACCGAGATGAGCGATCGGTCCCACCGAGATTGCAATGTAAACTCTCTGTTTCCCTTTCGTAACATTTCGGTCTCACCGAAAAGAGCAAATCGGTCCCATCGAGTTTACCTGACCAACTCTCTGGTTATCTTATTACCAAAATCGGTCTCACCGAGTTTGTGTAATCGGTCTCACCGAGATTATGTTATGCCCTAACCCTAACCATATCGGTCCTACCGAGTTGCATGTCGGTCCCACCGAAAATCTTAACGGTCACTAGATTTGCTGAATCGGTCCGACCGAGTTTATCAATTCGGTCCCACCGAGTTTGGCAAGTTGTGTCTAACGGTTAGATTTTGTGTGGAGGCTATATATACCCCTCCACCTCATCTTCATTCGTGGAGAGAGCCATCAGAACAAACCTACACTTCCAACTTACTGTTTCTGAGAAGGAACCACCTACTCATGTGTTGAGGCCAAGATATTCCATTCCTACCATATGAATCTTGATCTCTAGCCTTCCCCAAGTTGCTTTACACTCAAATCTTCTTTCCACCAAATCCAAATCCTGTGAGAGAGAGTTGAGTGTTGGGGAGACTATCATTTGAAGCACAAGAGCAAGGAGTTCATCATCAACACACCATTTGTTACTTCTTGGAGAGTGGTGTCTCCTAGATTGGCTAGGTGTCACTTGGGAGCCTCCGACAAGATTGTGGAGTTGAACCAAGAAGTTTGTAAGGGCAAGGAGATTGCCTACTTCGTGAAGATCTACCGCTAGTGAGGCAAGTCCTTCGTGGGCGACGGCCATGGTGGGATAGACAAGGTTGCTTCTTCGTGGACCCTTCGTGGGTGGAGCCCTCCATGGACTCACAGCAACTGCTACCCTTCGTGGGTTGAAGTCTCCATCAACGTGGATGTACGATAGCACCACCTATCGGAACCACGACAAAAACATCCTTGTCTCCAATTGCGTTTGAATTCTCCAAACCCTTCCCTTTACATTCTTGCAAGTTGCATGCTTTACTTTCCGCTGCTCATATACTCTTTGCATGCTTGCTTGAATTGTGTTAGGATTGCTTGACTTGTGCTAAGATAGCTAAAATCTGCCAAAGACTAAAATTGGGAAAAGGATAAGCTTTTATTTGGTCAAGTAGTCTAATCACCCCCCCTCTAGACATACTTTCGATCCTACAAGGGGTCATGGGCCAATCGTCCTAAGCACTCCTACACGCTGCGAGGACGACCGGGACCAAACCCACCTTAGTATCCAAGCATAACCGGCTCACCCGGGTGCCTGCCGCTCAACTGTGATGTTTGTAGAGCTTTCGGGAGAAATCATACGACACTGAGGGTCCCATAACCATTATCCCGCGCAGCGGTTAGTGCGAAAAGGCCAGCGGCCAACTCAAATCAAATACCCAAATCCGTTAGTGTATTATTGGCATCTTGCTGAGACGACCAGGGTCGTCGCTCCTACTAGGTAATGGTCTCCACCTGCCTTGTTGTTCTGCCACATTATCTCTCGTAGGTACCCTTGGGGCCGACCCATCTTTATCATTGTAACAGTCGGGGTTCAGGTCCATACCATCAAGGTGAAACCAGAGGAATCACCCTTGATAGGTTTACCTTGATATACTGCACGACAGAGTCATCATCGAGAGTGAAATACAAGGAATCACCCTCGGTAGATCACACTTGATACGGCTCGGTAGATTCGTACAATTGTAAGGGCATTTAGGGGTGTTCTGGTCTCGGTACAATGATCCAGCATCTTGGATAACCCAGAAAGTACAACATGGCAACACAGACAATGATGTAGGGCCATTGATGGGACACTAGCTCACCTATACTAAGCATATAGGTTAACAGATAAAGTATCAATAGCAGGTTATCAAAAAATAGGCTATGCATTAGAATAGGAGCTATCGGAACAATAGTAGCAAAATCTAATGCAAGAATAAGAGAGAAAGAATGGGCGATATCTGGATGATCAAGGGGGTTTGCTTGCTTGGAAGCATTGTCGAGAAGGATGGGTTATCGTCGACGTAGTCGTACTGGGTGTCACTGGCAGTCTCGGGGTCTACTGAAAGAATAGAGGAGACGGGGGAAACCAATAAATAACGGAGCAACACAATGCATGGCATGGCAGTATGTGACGATGATATGCTCTCACTACTACAGGATGCTGCTAACGTGACACTACGATCAGAGACCCTTCGCCGAAACTGTGTGTGATGCATTAATCGCAAACAATGATGTAAAGAAACCGTCAAAAAGATACAAAACGTTTATGATGACAGAGACATCAAACATGATTCAGATTGTAGTTGCGTGTGTGATGAGTGGCACACAGTTCACTCGAATGAACTGTGTGCGATGAGCACAACAACAGAAACGGTCAGCCAAGTCAGGCTGTGTGCGATTGTCACGCCCAATATGCGACCCTATCCAAAAGGAACTCGACGGTCCCACCAAGGATAGACCCGCATATTGGAACGCTTTTGCAAGGTGGATATCATTACATCAACATTACATAATAGATGGGGATACATACATAAGGCACAAACGCCACAAGAATACATCAACATCATATACAAGATCAACATCCGACTACGGATGAAACATAAACAGAAACTCAAACGACATCCACCCTGCTAGCCCAGGCTGCCGACCGAACCTATCCCCGATCAAGAAGAAGCGTAAGAAGAACTCCAACACAAGTAAACATCGCCTCGGCCATGATCATCGCAAACCTGTACACGCAATCTGGTGGTGTAGTAATCAGTGAGCCACGAGGACTCAGAATCCCATTACCATGGGTATCAAGACTAGCAAAGCTTAATGGGAAAGGAAGGGGTAAAGTGGTGAGGTTGTAGCAGCGACTAAGCATGATATGGTGGCTAACATACGCAAATGAGAGCGAGAAGAGAATCAAAGGAACGGTCGTCAACTAGTAATGATCAAGAAGTGATCCTGAACTCCTACTTACGCCGACATAACTCGAAACCGTGTTCTCCTCTCGATCAACCCCAAAAGAGACACTCACGGTTACGCATTACGGTTGGTGTATTTTAGAAGAGTTTGCTTCAAGTTTACTACAACCGATATTAACAAATTCCCATCTGCCACATAACCATGGCACGGCTCTCGAAAGTTTATACCGCAAGGGTGTCCCAACTTAGCCCATGATAAGCTCTCGCGATCAACGAAGGATATTCCTTCTCCCGGAAGACTCGATCAGTCTCGAATCCGGCTACAAGACATTTCGATAGCAATAAAACAAGACCAGCAAAGCCGCCCGATGCGCCGACAATCCCGATAGGAGCTGCACATATCTCGTTCTCAGGGCAACACTGGATGAGACTAGCTACGAGTAAAACCAATCCTCGGGTTGCCTCAAGGTGGCCCCGCAGGCAGCTCGGTTCGGGCCAACACTTAGACAAGCATTGGCCCCGGGGGGGCTGAATAAAGATGACCCTTGGGTTAATTACTCCCAAGGGAAATGTAGGTGGTGGTGAGGCAAATGGTAAAACCAATGTTGGGCCTTGCTGGAGGAGTCTTATTCAAAGCGAACTGTCAAGGGGGTCCCATAAATCAACCGATCGCGTTAGGGGCGCAAAATCCGGGAACATAATACCGATATGACGGAAACTAGGGCAGCAAGAGTGGAACAAAACACCAGGCATAAGGCCGAGCCTTCCACCCTTTACCAAGTATATAGATGCATTAATTAAACAATAGATATCGTGATATCCCCACAAGTAAACATGTTCCAACAAGGAACAACATCTCCATGTTCCAACAAGGAACAAACTTCATCTTCACCTGCAACTAACAACGCTATAAGAGGCGCTGAGCAAAGCGGTAACATAGCCAAACAACGGTTTGCTAGGAAGGGTGACAAAAGGTTAGGGGCTGACATGGCAATTTGGGATGGCTTGAGCAGCAAGTGATAGGTAACGCAGCATAGCGAAAGAACGAAGCAACTAGCATAGCAATGATAGTAATGAGATCCAAGGTGACGGTCATCTTGCCTGAAATCCCGCAAGGAAGAAGAACGAGTCCATGAAGAAGATGAACGGATGAAGCCGAACCAAGCGTAGACGAACGAATCCTCACGATCGCAATGAAACAGGAACTAACAAGAAGAAGCACACAACATAGTAAACACACCACACATGAACAAGGCATGATGCACAACAAGCATGATGCATGACAAGACTACATGAAGCTACTCATGGCAAGAGATGATGCAAACAAGAGCAACACATCAAAGCAAGTTTAAATGAGGCCGGGAACAACATAGAACAACTCCGGTAAGTCCTCGTATGCAAATTTCGAAATTGGTCCAGATCTGAATAACTTTATGTTCAAGTTGTTAAACAGCAAGTTAATATGCACCACGATGATCTACACGAAATTCTAGTCAAGTTACATATAAAGTTCATTAGATTCGGAGCTACGGCCTAGAAGATATGAGCAAAACAAGTTAAACATGGCATTGATGCAAAATGCACCCAAACATCAAGCAAACACCCCAAAACAAGGATGCAACATGATAATATGAAACTACATGCAAAATCAAGCAAGTTTCATATAGAGCACACTCAAAACGGAGCAACGGTGCAACACGTACACCCTATACAAGTTATAGCAACAATCTGACCAAAACAGCAACTAGGCATATTGCAAGCACCAAAACACTATGCTACAGCATCTCAACGTGAAAACAAAAGGCATGGGCATGAAGTATAGGTAAAGCATTACAAAACATGAACACTGAGCTAACTCCAGAAACAACTAGAACATGCTCAAAAACACATGGCAAGATTGCAAATAATAACAGTTTCACAGACAGCAGAATTCACAGGACATGGCAGGAATAACATCAGGTTAACATGTTTAGAGCTATCAAACAACAAGTTACAGGAACTTATCATGGAAAAAAAGGCATGCCATTTATCTACTAATTGCATAGAACAAAAGTCCCTTACTGACCAAGAGCCAAAAAGGACCAGAAGATATGATGGCACCCATGTAAACATGGCAAGTTATATTACAGATTTAAACATGGCAGGAACAACGATAAGTAGGCATGTTGGTGAGCTTGAACCACTCACCACAGAGCAATACATGGCATGGCAGGGAAACTCATAGTAACAAGACATGGCATAGAAGCTATACATGGCAAGAACAACATCATAGCATGCAAGGATCAACTACAACAACCTTGGCAAAATTGAATAACATGTAAACAACCTTCCAGGAAACATTTTATAGCAAAAGTAGAGCTCGATTGACTCAAGCTATGGCACTACACAATTGCGACCAAGGGCATGGATGGATAGAGAATAATCATATGTTCAAAACATCCTTACTGAAGTATCTCAAAATAAGCATGGAACTCTCTGTAGCATCAAGTTAACATGGCATAAAAATATCAGCAAAACAGGGGCTGAAATCAGCAACATCATGAAGTCTAGTTTGCATGCTTGTGCTAGTCACCACAGAGATCACAAAAACACATGGCATACACCCCTGTAAAGATGACATGGCATATTACAAAACACATATAGGACTCAAGTTCATAGGGTGCACACATCAATCATGGCAAAAATGACAAAAGTGCATGTTCTGATAAGAATCTGAAACTAACATCACATAGCCCTCTTCTAACAGCATTTCGGGCATCAAGATGAGCTCAAATGAAAATGATGCAATGAGATGAAATGATTTACTCATCGAGACGAACAATTTGACATATTACACGCACAAAACGGAGCTACATACACAGAGTTATGGCATGATGAATATGGCAAGAAAATGTGCAAAAGCTTCGGGACTTAGAAGAAAAATGGACCTCGAGGGGGAGAAAGTCAACTCGGCGGAACTCGCCGGAATCTCGCCGGAGATGTTGAGGGAGGGCCCGTGGTGGCCGGATCGGAGGCGAGGCGACGGATCCGGGGTGGCCCCGGCCGGATCCGGCACCGGAGATGGGCTAGCGGCGGAGGGAGCCCGATGGGAGCTCGGCCGAGCTCGGCGAGCTCGCTGGAGATTTAGGGCGGCGCAGGCGCCGGAGGGCGCCATGGGCACGGCGGGCACGGCCGGACGACGCGAAGCCGGGCGATGCAGCGCGGCAAGGCCGGCGGCGGGACAGAGGCGGGCACGGGCGACGAGGCGGCGGGCGAGGCGGGCGGCGGACGGCGGCGGAGTTCGGCGGCTGCGCTGGTGGCGGGCTGCGGCGGCGGGCGCCTGGGCCGGACGGGCGGACGGCGGCAGGCGGCTCATGGGGCCGATCCGGGTCCCAGGGCAGCAAGGTGGTGGGAGGAGAGAGGGTGAGGTGGCGGCGCGTGGTTGGAGGAGAGCGGCGGCGGGGTGACGTGGCGTCCCCGGATTGGTCCGGGCGACGTGGAGGCGGCGGTGGACGTGTCCGGCCGCCGGGCGGACATGTCCGGCGGCGCGGGGAGGAGTTTGCTAGGGTTTGGACTGCGCGAAAAATCCGGGAGGGGCACACATATTTATAGGTAGAGGGAGCTAGGAGAGTCCAAATGGAGCACGGTTTTCGCCCACACGATCGTGATCGAACGACCGAGAGCATGGAAGGGGGTTTGCTGGGTTTTGGGCCACTTTGGAAGGGGTGTTGGGCTGCAACACAAAAGAGGCTTTTGCGGTTACCCGGTTAACCGTTGGAGTACCAAACGACCTCCAAATGGCACGAAACTTGACAGGCGGTCTACCGGTGCTATACCAAGGCCGCTTGGCAAACCTCGGGCCATTCCGAGAAACTTTAATACCCGCACATGAAAAGAGGTAAAAGGGGGCGCCGGGGAGCATAGGAGTGCCGTATTGCAAAACGGACAACGGGGAAAATGCTCGGATGCATGAGACGAACACGTATGCAAAATGAAATGCACATGATGGCATGATATGAAATGCATATGATGACATGGCAAAGTGCAACACGCAAGCAAATGACATGGCAATGACGACGAATAAATGGCAGACACCTGGCGCATCGAATCCGGGGCGTTACAGCGATATACGGCATACACTTCACACAGATGAACTATTTGCGATTAGCCACGCCTAACAGAAACAGTCAGACAGATCAAGGTGCGTGCGCTAGACGGGCACACATTCTAATAAAAATAAGCACACACGATAGTATAACGAGTGCGCACAGTTGATGGAACAAGTAGTGTGCTGACATCGCCGGTTGCGGTGCATCGTATGGTAAAAATGCCACGTACCCGTCCGAGAACACATGCCCACTTTATGCCTTCCGGGGATCGTACCACACTTTGAAATATGAACTATCAATAGATTTTGAACTTGCTTCCCTTCACATTCACAATTACTATTCACGCCGGTCAAAACATGTTCACACCAATCAAAACAAGTAGATATGATCAACATAGAGATGTTCACCATTGATGACTACCCCATCTCACGTGATGATCGGACATGGGTTAGTTAATTTGGATCATGTATCACTTAGAAAACTTGAGGGATGTTCATTTAAGTGGGAGGTCATTAGTAATTTGATTAATTGAACTTAATTTGTCATGAACTTAGTCTTAATAGTTTTGCATATCTATGTTGTAGATCAATGGCCCGTGCTACCGTTCCCCTGAATTTTAATGTGTTCCTAGAGAAAGCTAAGTTGAAAGATGATGGTAGCAACTACATGGATTGGTTCCGTAACTTGAGGATTATCCTCATTGCTGCACAGAAGAATTATGTCCTTGATGCACCGCTAGGTGACAGACCTGCTGCAGGAGCTACTTCAGATGTTATGAACGTCTGGCAGGCTCGATCTGATGACTACTCTATAGTTTAGTGTGCCATGCTTTACGGCTTAGAACCGGGACCTCAAAGATGTTTTGAACATCATGGAGCATATGAGATATTCCAAGAGTTGAAGTTAATATTTCAAGTAAATGCCCGGGTTGAGCGATATGAAGTCTCCAACAAGTTATATAGATGCAAGATGGAGGAGAACAGTTCTGTCATTGAACACATACTCAAAATGTCTGGGTATCATAACCACTTGACTCAACTGGGAGTTGATCTTCCAGTTGATCGTGTTATTGACAGAGTTCTTCAATCACTGCCACCAAGCTACAAAGGCTTCGTGATGAACTATAATATGCAAGGGATGAATAAAATGATTCCTGAGCTCTTCGCAATGCTTAAGGCCGCGGAGGTAGAAATCAAGAAGGAGCATCAAGTGTTGATGGTTAAAAAGACTACTAGTTTCAAGAAAAAAAAGGCAAATGAAAGAAAGGGAACTTCAAGAAGAACGGCAAACAAGTTGTCGCTCCCAGGAAGAAACCCAAAGCTGGACCTAAGCCTAAAATTGAGTGCTTGTACTGCGAAGGGAGTGGTCACTGGAAGCGAAACTGCCCCAAGTATTTGGCGGATAAGAAGGATGGCAAAGTGAACAAAGGTATATTTGATATACATGTAATTGATGTGTTCCTTACCAATGCTCGTAGTAGCGCATGGGTATTTGATACTAGTTTGCTTGCTCATATTTGTAAGTCAGAATAGGATCAGCGAAATAAACAAAGATTGGCTAAGGACGAGGTGACGATGCGCGTCGGGAATGGTTCCAAGGTAGATGTGATCGCCGTCGGCACGCTACCTCTACATCTACCTTCGGGATTACTTTTAGACCTCAATAATTGTTATTTGGTGCCAGCTTGAGCATGAACATTATATTTGGATCTTGTTTATTGCAAGACAGTTATTCATTTAAGTCGGAGAATAATGGTTGTTCTATTTTTATGAATAATATCTTTTATGATCATGCACCCTTGAAGAATGGTCTGTTCTTGTTGAATCTCGATTGTAGTGATACACATATTCATAATATTGATACCAAAAGATGCAAAGTTGATAATGATAGTGCAATATATTTGTGGCACTGCCGTTTAGGTCATGTTGGTGTAAAGAGCATGAAGAAACTCCATGCAGATGGACTTTTGGAATCACTTGATTATGAATCTAGGGTCAAATTTCCAACACAACTAAAAAATTCTTAAATATGTTCTTTTCCCGTAACGTTCCCTTGTCCCAAAACAAAAAGTTTTGGCATCCAGATTGCCAGAACGTCCAATTTTAGGAGTTAGGCCATCATCTGTTTCTGCCATGCCAAAGTCACTCATGGTGACAAGTTTAAGTAAATAAGAGATCTGACTAGAATAAGGCGAACGAAAAAGAAGGCGAATAAAACGGCAATTTTTTGTGAAGTGGGGGAGATGAAAATAAGAGGCAAATGGCAAATAATGTAAATTGCAAGGAGATGAAATTTGTGATTAGGAACCTGATAGATCTTGATGATGTCTCCCCAGCAACGGCTCCAGAAATTCCCTTTGATGATCCTTCCTTGTATTGTATCTGCGTCAGTATTTTCCCCAAGGAGGAAGGGATGATGCAGCAGTACAACGAAGGTAGGTATTTCCCTCAGTTGTGAAACCAAGGTTATCGAACCAGTAGGAGAACCAAGCAACACTATGTAAATAGCACCTGCACACAAAGAACAAATACTTGCAACCCGACGCAAAAGAGGGGTTGTCAATCCTTCTCGGGTAAAAGATTGGTAAACTGATAGATTGGTAGATGCAAATAAAATAAAAGCAAATAAAATCCAGCGAGGTATTTTTGGTTTTTTGATAATATAGATCTGAAAATAAAAGATGCAAATAAATAAAAAGGCAAATAACAATATAGATCTAAAGATATGTGATGAGAAAATAGACCCGGGGGCCGCAGATTTCACTAGTGGTTTCTCTTGAGAAAATAGCATACGGTGGGTAAACAAATTACTATTGGGCAATTGATAGAACCTCAAATAATTATGACGACATCCAGGCAATGATCATTATATAGGCATCACGTCCAAGATTTGTAGACCGACTCCTGCCTGCATCTACTACTATTACTCCACACATCGACCGCTATCCAGCATGCATCTAGTGTATTAAGTTCATGGAGAAACGGAGTAATGCAATAAGAACGACGAAGACAAGATATATTCATGTAGGAATAGACCCCATCTTATTATCCTTAATAGCAACGATCAATACGTGTCTTGCTGCCCCTTCTATCATTGGGAAAGAACACCGCATGATCGAACCCATCACAAAGCACCCCTTCCCATGGCAAGAAAAATCAATCTAGTCAACCTAACTAAACCAAAGATTCGAAAAAGAAATACGAGGCTATAAGTAATCATGCATATAAGAGATCAAAGAAACTCAAATAACTTTCATGGATAAAAAGATCTGATATAAACTCAAAGTTCATCGGATCCCAACAAACACACCGCGAAAAGAGTTACATCATACTACTAGGCAAAAGCTTATACACAGACGCTTACTAGTAGCGCGGGTTTATACCCCTCGCTACTGCTACTTACTTAACCCTCGCTACTACTAAACGGTCTCTACCGTGCCCCCCCCCCCGAGACATGCCATAGTAGTAGCGAGGGTTATAAACCTGCGCTACTACTTTGTGAACAGTTGTAGCGCAGGTCAGATGCCCATGCTACTAGTATATTCCCACACCACCCACCCCGATCCACCCCATCAACCGTCCCACTCCACCCACCACTGTTTGTCTCAAAAAAAAACACCCAACCCTCGATCCAGACCCCCTCCACCGCCAGCCTCCCTTCCACCTCCTCTCTTCTCCCAACCCACTTGCCGCCAGCGAGTACTAGCACACAGAGCTCCCCCTCCTCCCCCGCCCCGCCGATCCCAATGGCCGCCACGCACCACCGCCCCCTCCACGCCCTCCTCGACGGCGGTGCAGGTACGCACTCACGCACCCTCGCCAACACCTCCTATGCTCTCTCCGATTCCGTCGATCTACGGGACTGACTGACTGACCCTGCCCCGCCGCTGCTTGCCGAGTCGCCGACCTGCTCCTCTGGAGGCGGAGGAACGCCTCCGCGGCGGCCGTCGCGGGCGCCACGCACCCTTGCCCAGTCGCCGACCTGCTCCTTTGGAGGCGGAGGAACGCCTCCGTGGCGGCTGTCGCGGGCCCCACGCTCGTGTGGTTCCTCTTCGAGCGCGACGGGTACAACCTCGCGTCGTTCCTCTCCAACGCCGTCCTCCTCCTCGCCGACATCCTCTTCTTCTGGGCCATGTCCACCTCGCTGCTCAAAAGGTCTGTCCCTGCATTTACTCCCCACTTTGCTCTGCCTGGAGCCCGACCTGCCCTGCTACTCCAGTCCAGAGTAGGTGCAACTCTCGTTCGAGATCTGATCCAGAACTAAACTGATCCCCTGTCTTGCTATGGTCGTACGCTCTGTGTCTACTAACGTGTATCGGATACAGATTAGGACCAAAATCGGTGTCGGTTCAGTAATGCAAATGTTGTATCACTTTGTCCAAACTAAAGTCATCCAGTCGGTTTGCTACAATTTATATTACTGTACTTCGGAAGTGTTGTAGAATTTGGGCCTGAGCACTTTGGAGTTTTGCTGTAGTTTGAGATTAATCTTTGGTGGATCTGCCCATTCAGTGTGCAGAGGATTTTCTAATTTAACACTTGTCCACTAGTACATTAGTTATCATTAACCTACATGCTCCCTTCTCTACAAAGCAAAGACTAAGGCCTAGTTTGGCAACACAGTTTTAAGAAAACTGTAGTAATTCAACAAGCAATTGCGTTTGTCAAAAGACTGTAGTTTTTCTCTGTTTTGGCAAAACAGCCTATGCATTTGGCAAGTGCTATTTTACCATAGTTTTGACTCATTGCACCAATCTCAGCTACAATCAATTAGATGATCTGTGTGTAGAAACACCCGCCCAATGCTGTTTACGAGTGTGCTTGAACCACGAATTGATCTACTCCACTAGCGAGCTTCGTTCGAGTCATGTGTAATGGGCAGACAACGACTGGATATAAGGGTACAGAACGCTAGAAAAGTAACATCTGCCCAGCCGCCGGCGGCGGCCGTAGAAGGACTAATCACCTAACTGAAACACTAATAATCAGAAGATAGATTGAACTTCGTTTAACAGATATACAACATATTGAATTATTTTCTGTTTGGTCTAATTGATATAATCATGTCTAATAGAGTTCACCATCTTTACTTTGAAGATCTGTAGATAGACGTTTGAACTGTTGACATGCAAATAATTAACTAACTGCATGTCGTACTTGAATTACAGGTTTTTTGTTTTCGTCACTCCTTTGTTATATGGAAGAAGATTTCATGGTTAGCATTATTTATTATAACACATTCATATAATATTTTCTTGCCACTGTAAGTAGGAAGTTAATTTTTTTGGTCTGTTTTTTTCTGCAGGGATTTTGGTCTGTTTTTCTAATAGTATATATGATCTTTCAGTCACAGTTCCAGTATTTTAGAACTAAAGCTGCCCCCTAATTAAAATGCAGAAACATGTTTACTTTCATGATGTTTCAGTCACTGTCTTAGAAACACTAGAAAATATCTGTCGACAAACTTCTTCATGGAACTAATATTTTTATGCTAATGACAAATTGGATTTATAATCTTTAACCTTGAATCTTTATATGATTTTAGTTACTACCATATCTGCTCTTGCAGGTATACTAGAGTATGTACTTCTGAAGATATTGAATTGATTCATCACTCCATGTTTTTCTGGGTCGTTTAGTTATCTCCCTGTTGCCACAAAACCATGGCATTCTAGAAAATGTAAGTATAGTAGATTGCTCACAAGGAGATGAGAGAATTCAAGTGTCACCTTTAGAGATGTATTATGAGATTGATCCACTGCATCATTTCATCATACAAATTTGTTTGTTCTTATATGTGCCTTCGGACTAGCTATTTCCATATTTTGTTTTAAGAATTTATGAGGAGTTCTGTAATTTGGAGTTCTCCTAACTTTGAACACTGCATTGGGTGCTAATTAAGTGTACAACACAAAGGCTAATGCTCATAAAAAATCCTACATGAACTTATTTCCTTGAGTAACCGGATCTGTGCATGTCTTACAAAGATATTTCTAGGTGCAATGATATTCACAACTTAGCAGCCTTTGCACAAGTAAAGTTTTAGAAGATAGCTCACTCATATGAGCTTACAATTTTTCCTACAAAGCATGGCATTTCTAATCCATTCAAACCAAACTAGAATTTTATATTTATATATCACAAGTGGGAACGGGTAATCTGGAGTTAATATATTGTATCATTTCATAAATTTTTATTATTCTCAAAGTTTAATTATTAGCCCGTGCAGCAGCACGGGTTGCTGACTAGTATACTGTAATTATGATGTGTAGGTCTCTTAGCATGTACCGCATCAAGGGGTTAAGCACTGTAGTTTTGGGTTTCTACAGTTCCAAGGGGATTCAGAGTTCCACCTCTGAGTATTTGGATCTTATCTAACCATGCTCTGAGATTTAGATGTGTTGGGGAATGGGGATTGCTAGTTCCTGCTGGGTAATCAGAATAATGTTTGGACTTTCCTCAAGGATGTCGGACACTATTTACAGTATGTTAAATGCAGACAATGATGTTGATTCATTAGAATTATTTATTTACCTAGTGGATCCCCAATTGTATATTTGTCCCTATCAATGCAAATGCTGAGCCATGTTCCACTTTTACTGCTCTACATTATATTTTCACTGCCTGAAGGGGTTAGTATGCTCCTTGTATTTTTCACTGATTGTCTTTTTATTGACATGCACCACATTATTTTTTCGTGTCATTCTTCTGAAGAATCTGAAGTTTCTGAACCTCTGTTGGTAATGCTGCAGGGTTACGGTGGCGATCTTAAACGGTCGTTGAGAGGTTCGTGGACCGGATAAAGGTCGTGGCTGCCGATGTACGAGAGGCTAAGCTGCTGCTCGTCATCTACCTCTGGCACCCCAGCACACGAGTAAGCAGTCGATCAGACACCCCGAGCCCGAGAGATGATCAACATTTCAGATAGACTTGATTCAGTATGTGGCCAATTCTGAATCTGAATCTTAATGGTGTTCGGATTTTAGGGTGCGGGGACGTGTACGATGGCTTCGTCCATCCGCTGGTGGCATGGCACGAGGCCGACATCGACCGCGGCCTGCTTGAGCTGAGGGCCAGGGCGAGGGACGTGACGGCGTCACAACTCAAGGCGGCGGCTGCCATCGGTCAAGTGTGGCTCGTCGAGGCTGCCCGTTGTGTTTCATCGCAGCTGCAGGCCGCGAGATCAGGCCGGGAAGGTGCCACGCATTGACGAGTGAGCCAATTTTTGGATCGGACCATGACAACGTGTCTCAATCTCTGGGGGGGGGGGGTAAGTTTTGAATTTGCATGGCAAGAACCACTTACGTAGGTAGCTGCCACGCACAACACTGTGTTTACACTCTTATTTATGTAAAAGATATGAATTATACACGAGTTTCCTCTACAATGAGGAACTGAGATAGTAAGATACTGCAATTGTGTGATAGAATGGAATGTTTTTTTTAATTTCTAATAAGTTAGTAGTAGCATGGGAAAAAACTGCTCACTACTGTATTTGGGATACTAGTAGCGTTGGTATATGATAGACACGCTACTACTAATTTGTTAGTAGTAGCGCGGGTACAAAATAGCAGTAGCGTGGGTGGCACACGCTACTACTAACAAAGTTAGTAGTAGCGCGGGTTTAACCCACGCTACTACTAACTATTAGCTGTAGCGTTATACTAGTAGCGCGGGTACCCGCGCTGCTAGTAGCCTTTTTCCTAGTAGTGTCAAATAGATCTCCAAGAGACCATTGTATTGAGAATCATAAGAGAGAGAGAGAGAGAGAGAGAGAGAGAGAGAGAGAGAGAAGCCATCAAGCACTAACTACGGACCTATAGGTCTACAATAATGAACTACTCACTCATCATCGGAGAGGCACCAATGAGGATGATGAACCCCTCTGTGATGGTGTCTAGATTGGATCTGGTGTTTCTGGAACTTGTGGCGGCTGGAATTGTGTTTCGTCGACTCCCCAGGGGTTTTTGTATTTTCAGGGTATTTATAGAGCAAAGAGGCGGTGCGGGAGGCGGCTGAGGTGGGAACAACCACCAGGGTGCGCCTGGGCCCCCAGGCACGCCCAGGGTGGGTTGTGCTCCCCTCGGAGCCCCCATATGGTACTTCTTTGGCCCAACAGCTGTCTTCTGGTCCAGAAAAATTCTCCAAAAAGCTTTGCTGCGTTTGGACTCCATTTGGTACTGATATTCTACGAAGTAAAAAACAAGCAAAAACAACAACTAGCACTGGTCACTATGTTAATAGGTTGGTCCCCAAAAATAATATAAGGTTGCTATAAAATGATTATAAAACATCCAAGAATGACAATATAACAACATGGAACAATAAAAAATTATAGACACGTTGGAGACGTATCAGTAGGTACGGGTATATCTACTTGATGAAACATAAGTCCGAAACATTTTGAAAAGTTCAAAGAATTTTAGAGTGAAGTGGAGAATCATCGTAACAAGAAAATAAAATTTCTACGATTTGATCGCGGAGGCAAATATTTGAGTTACGAGTTTGGCCTTCATTTAAAACAATGTGGAATAGTTTCCCAACTCACGCCACCTGGAACACCACAGGGTAATGGTGTGTCCAAACGTTATAACCGTACTTTATTTGATATGGTGCATTCTATGATGTCTCTTACCGATTTTCCACTATCGTTTTGGGGTTATGCATTAGAGACAACTGCATTCACGTTAAATAGGGCACCGTCTAAATCCGTTGAGATGACACCGTATGAACTGTGGTTTGGCAACAAACCTAAGTTGTCGTTTCTTAAAGTTTGGGGATGCGACTCTTATATCAAAAGGCTTCAGCCTGATAAGCTCAAACCCAAAGCGGAGAAGTGTGTCTTAATATTATACCAGAAAGAAACTATTGGGTATACCTTCTACCAAAGATCCAAAGGCAAAATCTTGTTGCTAAGAATGGGTCCTTTATAAAGAAGGAGTTTCTCTCGAAAGAAGTGAGTGGGAGGAAAGTAGAACTTGATAAGGTAGTTGTACCTTCTCTCGAATTGGAAAATAGTACATCAGAGAAAGCCATTCCCGTGATGCCTACACCAACCAGAGAGGAAGCAAATGATGATGATCATGAAACCTCAGATCAAGTTACTGCTGAACCTCATAGGTCGACCAGAACACGTTCCGCACCAGAGTGGTACGGCAATCCTGTCCTGGAAGTCATGTTGTTGGACAACAGCGAACCTACGAACTATGAAGAAACTATGATGAGCCCAAATTCTGAAAAATGGCTTGAGGCCATGAAATCTGAGATAGGATCCATGTATGAGAACAAAGTGTGTACTTTGGTGGATTTGCTCGATGATCGGCAAGCCATAAATAATAAATGGATCTTTAAGAGGTAGACGGGCGCTGACGGTAATATCACTGTCTTCAAAGCTCGACTTGTTGCAAAAGTTTTCGAAAAGTTCAAGGGGTTGACTACAATGAGACTTTCTCACCCGTAGCGATGCTTAAAGTCTGTCCGAGTCATGTTAGCAATTACCACATTTTATAATTATGAAATCTGGCAAATGGATGTCAAAACTGCATTCCTTAATGGATTTCTTAAAGAAGAGTTGTATATGATGCAACCAGAAGGTTTTGTCGATCCTAAAGGTGCTAACAAAGTGTGCAAGCTCCAGCGATCCATCTATGGACTGGTGCAACCATCTCGGAGTTGGAATATACGCTTTGATGAGATGATCAAAGCATATGATTTTATACAGACTTACGGTGAAGCTTGTATTTACAAGAAAGTGAGTGGGAGCTCTATAGCATTTCCGATATTATATGTGGATGACATATTGTTGATTGGAAATGATATAGAATTTCTGGATAGCATAAAAGGATACTTGAATAAGAATTTTTCAATGAAAGACCTCGGTGATGCTGCTTATATATTGGGCATCAAGATCTATAGGGATAGATCGAGACGCTTAATAAGACTTCCACAAAGCACATGTGACGCCCGGATAATTAAGCTACAGTGAACCTCTGCTAATGATGCCACGTCACCTCCGTCACTATTGCTAATCTCGCGTTAGTTCAAAACCGATTCAAAATCCAAATTCAAAAACAAGTCAAACAATTAAAGTTTTTAAAAGTAAAAAATAAAATGTTCTTATTGTGACAAATAATTCATAAGATATATTGGTGGAGAAACCAAGTCTTTATAAATTTTTAAATGCACTAAACTAATTATATCAGTAGCTAAAACCATTGATTAAATTCCTTATATATTTTTTTAAATACTAAACTATATTATTTTGGGATGAAACTTTTTGTGGTTGTGACATAGTTTGGAACATCAATTTAGGTGCCACTTTGGTATTTTATTAAAACAAAAATAATTAGGAACTAAAAGAAAACAGAAAAGAAAAATAAGAAAAAGTAAAAGGAGACAAAACAAACAAACAAAAGGGAAAAGGAACCCCCCCTCACTGGGCTTCAGCCCAGTAGGCCACCAGGCCGCCTGGCCAGCCCAACCGGCCACCGACTCCTCCGTTCCCCTTTGTCGTCTTCTTCCCCGCACCCTGTTCCTCCGACCGCGCCGTGAACAGGGGCGCGTCCCCGTCGCACCCCCTCGCCATTCCCTTCGGCGGGATAAGGCCACCAGCGCCGCTGCTCCTCGATTCCCTCTCCCACTCACCCCTCGCTCTCCTCCCAGATCTCCACCTCGTCCTTGCTCCTCAGATCCGCCCCGTCCGAGCGCTCCTATGGCCCCGGGCGTCTCGTAGCCGTGGCCGCCGTCCTCCCTGCACCGCGCCAACGTGTCACCGGGCTCCCTCATCGACCACCTCGTCGTCCCCCGACTGTTGATTCGAGCTTCGCGCCGTCGCAGCATCGTGGACAAGGTCGTCTTCAACCTCCGAACACCGAGCTCCACCGCGTCAGATTCTGCCTCGCCTCTACGCTCCCGTTCCCCACAGGCCTTTCGTGTGCCGCTAGGTGAGCTCCACCCCATCCTTCTCCCCGTCCTTACTTCGTTTCCATACCGTAGCTAGCCGTGCACGACGCACCACCATTGCCAAGCTCGCCGTCACGGTCATCGCACGCGCGGCTCGCGTCCGACCGCGTAACCGTGCTCCCTGCACCACCGAGACACCATAACACTCTCCAGTGCATCCCCTCGCTCCTCTAGCTCCGTTCCCGTCGAGCTCCGATTCCGGCCGTCGCCTGACCTCGACGCACCGCCCAACCCCGGCCACACTGTGCCTGCGAGCTGCTGCTGCTGCAGCCCGTGTGCTCCTGCCACCACGTGCACACACGCCTACACCCCGCGCGCACGTGCGCGACGCGTGCCGCTGCTCTGTCTGCCGCGCCCGCCTCTGCTCGCCCGCGCCCTTCCCTGCCTCCCCGCATGCATCTGCTGTGCCGGCTTCGCCCAGCTCCGCCATGGCCCTCCTCCCTTCACCCTGCGGCCTTCCTTTGCTTCCTCTGGAAGCGCGCGAGCGCGAGCCCGCCCCCGGTGGCCTCTGCGACTCGAGTCGCCGCCCATAGCGACCATCCGGCGTGCCTCCGCCGTGGCTCAAAGCCACCGGCGTTTAATCGCCGGCCTAATAGGCCATTAGCGCTAATTGCGCTACCAACCCCACCCCCCTTGAGCCACTAACATGTGCGGCCACCCCCGCTAATTAATTAGTTGGCTAAATAAAACTCTTTTTAATTTATTTGTTATTGACAGTCAGGCCCCACCACTTGTTTAAGTTAATAAAAGGGTGAAACTCTATTAAAACAGGCTCTGTCTATGACAGGTGGGTCCCCTGGTTAGTTTGACTAGTCAATCTCCACAGTTGACTGGTGACTGGGCAGTCAACGGGACCCGCCCTTTAGTTTGACCGGTCAACGGTCAACTTTGACTGCTGACGTCATCCTGACGTCATGATGACGCCGTAATCCTTTTTTGAATTAATCAAATAATAATAATCCTAGTAAATGAATTAAATCTTTGGAAAATCATATTAATTAATTAATCCATAACTCGAATGAAAATACTTTGTACATGAAAGTTGCTCAGAATGACGAGACGAATCCGAATACGCAGTCCGTTCATCCGCCACGCGACCCTAGCATAGCGAACATGCAACTTTCCCCCTCCGATCCGTTTGTCCGTAAATGCGAAACACCAGGAATACTTTCCCGGATGTTTCCCCCCTTCACCGGTATCACCTACTACCGCGTTAGGGCACACCTAGCACCGCTCATTGTCATGTCATGCATCGTCATGCGTATGTTTGCATTATATTTACTGTTTCTTCCCCCTCTTCTCTCGCTAGACACCGAGACCGACGCCGCCGCTACCCAGTACGACTACGGTGTTGACGACCCCTCCTTCTCGGCTGAGCTTGCAGGCAAGCCCCCCCTTGATCACCAGATATCGCCTATTCCTTCTATCTACTGCTTGCATTAGAGTAGTGTAGCATGTTACTGCTTTCGGTTAATCCTATTCTCACAGATAGCCTTTGTCATTATTACTACAGATTGATACCCTTACCGCAATCCTAAATGCTTAGTATAGGATGCTAGTATTCCATCGCTGGCCCTACATTCTTGTCCATCCGCCATGCTATACTACCGGGCCGGGAACACTCGGGAGGTGATCACGGGTATATACTTACATACATATTATATGATACATGTGGTGACTAAAGTCGGGTCGGCTCGTAGAGTACCCGCAAGTGATTCCGATGTCGGGGCTGCAAGGACAGGTGGTTTCATCCCGGTAGTGGTGGGCCTAGGTTCCTGACGGCCCCCGACTGTTACTTTGTGGCGAAGCGACAGGTCAGGTTGAGACCACGTAGGTGAGAAGTGGGCCTGGCCCTGGTCGGCGTCCGCGGTTACATCAATTAACACCGTTAATGAGATCTTGGTATTTGATCTCAGTCTGGCCACTAGCCTATACGCACTAACCAACTACACGGGAACAGTTATGGGCACCCGACGTCGTGGTATCAGCCGAAGCCTTTTTGACGTCGGCGATCGAAAGCAGCGCGGGATTGGACCGAACGCTCGCTCTTGTATGAGGGAGGCTAGGTCTGCTTCGTCACAGACGCAACATGCGGTGTGCAATGGGCGATGGGCCCAGACCCTACAAGATAGGATTTAGACCGGCGTCTTGACCTCTCTGTTGTGCCTAGGTGGGGCTGCGACGTGTTGATCTTCCGAGGCCGGGCATGACCCAGGAAAGTGTGTCCGGCTAGAGGGATCGAGCGTGTTGGGTAATGTGGTGCACCCCTGTAGGGAAGTTGATCTATTCGAATAGCCGTGTCCCTCAGTAAAAGGACGACCCAAAGTTGTACGTTGACCTTATGACAACTAGAACCGGATACTTAATAAAACACACCCTTTCAAGTGCCAGATACAACCCGGTGATCACTCTCTCTGTATGCATTTAGAAGGGATCGCGGGTAGGATTATGCTATGCGTGATACTTGGTGAACTTACCATCTACTCTCTTCTACACGCTGCAAGATGGAGGCTGCTGTAACGCCCGGATAATCATGCTACAGTAATCCCACGCTAATCGTGCCATGACACCTCGGTTACTGTTGCTATCCTCACAATATTTCGGAACCGTTCGAAATTCAAATTCAAATTAATGATAACAATAAAAGTTTTCAAAAATTAAAACTAAAATGTTCGGTGGTTGTCAAATATTACAAAGGTAATTGTGGTGAAGTAAACACATTTTTAGAAAATGTCTAAATAATTTAAACTGATTTTAAACAGAAAAGAAAATAAATAAAAACAAAACAGAAAAACTAAAACCTAAAACTATCAAAAAAGGGGAGAAGAGAAACCCCCACCCGATGGGCCAACCGGCCCAGCTGGCCACCAGGCCGGCCAGGCCTGCCCACCCCGCACCCCCATAAGCCTCCCCCACTCCCCACTCGTCCCACCGACACCCCCCACTCCACTCTCCCGAAAATATCTCACCCCTCCCCTCTCTCCCCGATTGATCGGGATCGAGAGGAGGACCCGACGCTGCCCCCGGTTGCCGTCCGACGCCACCAGATCAAGGCACGCCGCCCGAGCTCGCCGCTCCACGCCAGATCGCCGCCTCGTCCTCTCCCTCATCGGACCGCCCTAACCTCCCCGAGCCCATCGCCTGCTCCCTACTCCCCTAGTGAGCCCCGACCTCTCCTCTCTCCCCTCGCTCGCTCACCGCGCCGCGCCCGCCCGGCAGCGCTGCGCCTCGCCGGCGCCAGACGCATTCCACGCTGCCACACGGCCTGCCCCAGACGCCCGGCCGCCAGACGCTGCGGTCAACGCCCGCCATGCCCGATCGTGCTTGCCGCGACCGGCGCTTCGCCACTCGACGTCGTCGACCAGGCATCGCGTCGACCCACCCGGTCGTCGCCGCTTCAAGCCATCGGTGGTCGTCGTTGCTCCCGCTGCGCCCTCGTCGCCCGTCTGCCCTGCCGCCTTTTTGCTTCGCCCACAGTATGGGCAGCTCTCGCGGCCAGCGTCGCGGTGGCGCCTGCTGCTCCCCTGCCTTCGCCTGCGCGAGCTACCAACCCCGCCCCAAGCCTCCTCTGCTGCCGCCAGATCAAGACGGCGTACCACGCTTCGCCATAGCCAGCGCCGTTCGCCGCCTCGGCCGGTGCCCATTCTTCGCGGTGGCCCGTGCTCCCCGCCTCTCCGTCGGCCGCCCAGCCACCACTGCGTCTGCCTCGCCTCGCTTCCCTTGCGGCGCCAAGGCCACGCCACGCCTTGCCAGCCCGTTGAGCGGCGCCCACACACAGCCCGTTTAGCCTCATGGGCATCACCACGGGGCCCATGCCCTATAACCTTTAATTAAAAAAGAGGAATTTAAAATAATAATAATAATAATAAATAATGAAAATAATTAATTAATTAATTAACTAATTAATAGACTTAATTAATTCTCGTTAATTAAACTAAACAGCTAATTAAGCTAACTAATTAACCTAAACCCTAATTAACCTAAATAGAGAATGACAGTGGGTCCCCTCGACCCACACGTCAATTGACCAGTCAATGGTCAACGTTGATCACGACATCACCGATGTCATGCCGACGCCATCATTTACTATTCGGATAATGTTGGATTAAATAATTAATTAAATTCCAGAAATTAATAAAATCTTTAGAAAATCATATCTTCTAATCCGTAACTCGGATTAAAATATTTTCAACATGAAAGTTGCTCAGAACGGCGAGACGAACCCGGATACGCAGTCCGTTCATCCGCCACACACCCCTAACCTATCGAACTCGCAACTTTCCCCCTCCGCTCCTCCGCTCAAAACACGAAACACCGGGATATTTTCCCGGATGTTTCCCCATAACCGTATCACCTCATACCACGTTAGGGCACGCCTAGCATCGTTATTTGTCATGTCATGCATCGATATGCATCTGCTTACATGGTATTCATTGTTTCTTCCCCTCTTCTCTCCGGTAGACTACGAGACCGACACGCTGCTGCCGCCCGATTCGACTCTGAGTTGACGACCCTCTCTCTTGCCGAGCAACCAGGCAAGCCCCCTTGATCACCAGATATCGCCTATTCTACTCTATATGCTTGCATTAGAGTAGTGTAGCATGTTACTTGCTTCATTATACCTATCCCGATGCATAGCCCGTCCTTGTTACTACTTTGTTACCTTTACGCATTCCTACATGCTTAGTATAGGATGCTAGTATTCCATCCGTGGCCCTACATTCTTGTCCGTCTGCTGTGCTTATTCTATCGGGCCGTGATCACTCGGGAGGTGATCACGGTATATACTATATACTTATACATGATACATGTGGTGACTAAAGTCGGGTCGGCTTGTGGAGCACCCGCGAGTGGATCTTTGAGGCGGAGCGACAGGCAGGTTGAGACCGCCTAGGAGAGAGTGGGCTGGCCCTGCTCGGCGTTCATGGATAATTAACACGCTTAACGAGATCTGGTATTTGCTCGAGTCCGCCATTTGGTCTATACGCACTAACCATCTACGTGGGAGTAGTTATGGGTATCCGGGGTCGTGGTATCACCGGCACTTCGTGACGCCACGCCCGAGCGGGCGCTACCGGATTGGAACGTAAGCTGCTCTTGTATTAAGGGGCTAGTTCGCTTTGGCCGCCCTCGCAACGCAGTGTGTGCATTGGGCGATGGGCCTGCACTCCTGGCGCTTAGGTTTAGACCGGCGTCTGGCCTCTCTCACAGCCTAGGTGGGGCTGCGGCGTGTTGATCTTCCGCGCCGGGCATGACCCGTAAAAGTGTGTCCGCCAAATGGGATCAAGCGTGTTGGGTTATGTGGTGCACCCTGCAGGAAGTTTAATCTATTCAATAGCCGTGATCTTGATAACAGGACGACTTGGAGTTGTACCTTGACCTTATGACAACTAGAACCGGATTCTTAATAAAACACACCCTTCCAAGTGCGGATACAACCGGTGGTCGCTCTCTCGTGGCATCGAGGAGGGATCGCGGTAGGATTATTGCTATGTGATGTTACTTGGAGGACTTCAACCTACCCTCTTCTACTGCTGCAAGACGAAGGTGACTGAAGCGTAGTCTTCAATAAGACTAGCTATCCCCTCTTATTCGGCATTACGTAGTTCACCCACTTATATGGCCCTTTACACATATATCCATGCATATGTAGTGTAGCTCCTTGCTTGCAGTACTTTGGATGAGTACTCACGGTTGCCTTATTCTCCTTTTTCCCTTTCTTTACCCGATTGCTGCAACCAAATGATGGAGCCCAGAGCGACGCCACCGTCGATGACGACTACTACACCGGAGGCGCCTACTACTACGTGCAGCCAGCATGCGTGAACAGGAGTATTTAGGAGGATCCTGCAGCGGGAGGCATGCGCCTCTTCGATCAGATCCCGCTTTGTGCTAGCCTTCTTAAGGCAAACTTGTTTAACTTATGTCCAGACTCAGATATTGTTGCTTCCGTTGACTCGCCTATGATCGAGCACTTGTATTTGAGCCCTCGAGGCCCCCGGCTTGTATTATGATGCTTGTATGACTTATTTATGTTTTAGAGTTGTGTTGTGATATCTTCCGTGAGTCTCGATCTTGATCGCATACATTTGCGTGCATGATTAGTGTACGATTGAATCGGGGCGCCACAACTGCTGTAAGAGTAGTCTTCGACATGACTAGCTATCCCCCTCTTATTCTGGAATTCTGCAGTTCAGTCCACCGATATTGCCCCTTTACACAGATACCCATGCATATGTAGTGTAGATCCTTGCTTGTGAGTACTTTGGATGAGTACTCACGGTTGCTTTGCTCCCTCTTTTCCCCCTTTCCTTTCCTCTCGGTTGTCGCAACCAGATGCTGGAGCCCAGGAGTCAGACGTCACCATCGATGACGACTCCTACTACACCGAGGGTGCCTACTACTACGGGCAGGCCGTAACCGACGACCAGGAGTAGTTTAGGAGGATCCCAGGCAGGAGGCCTTCGCCTCTTTCGATCTGTATCCCAGTTTGTGCTAGCCATCTTATGGCAACTTATTTACTTATGTATGTACTCAGATATTGTTGCTTCCACTGACTCGTCTATGATCGAGCAATTGTATTCGAGCCCTCGAGGCCCCTGGCTTGTATTATGATGCTTGTATGACTTATTTATGTTTTTAGAGTTGTGTTGTGATATCTTCCCATGAGTCCTTGATCTTGATCGTACAAGTTTGCATGCATGATTAGTGTATGATTAAATCGGGGGCGTCACAAGTTGGTATCAGAGCCGACTGTCTGTAGGAATCCCCCTTCCAAACTCCTTGGCCGAAGTTGAGTCTAGTCATTCCAAAACTTTTTAATAACATGGCTGTGTGTCTTACGGGCCCATGTCGCCATTGGGTGGTATTGGTATGTTTTACTCCTCGTCTATACTCTGGGACTCTGATCTCTCTTCTATTCGGGTTAAATGAATTTGCTAAACTTTAACATTAGGTTCTCGTAACAACTTTCTCCCTGAGAGCCCTTATTACAGATGATCGCCTGCCGCACTAGAAGATTCCGAAGATACTCTACGATGTTCTCACGAGACTTTGTGCCCGATGCTTTTGCAATTCCCTACAACCAAAATATCCCTATGGATAAATACACACACCTGTCATTCTTACTTTTATTCCCAGTTGATCTTGTTATTACAACATACCTCGAAATTCTCTCTATTGCTCCGAGAAAACTTTGTGCCTACTGCCTTACAGTTCATTGCCACATGAATACCCCTATGGATAATTCCTCACACTTACCGAGTATCCGCTCATCCCCAGTTGTTCATCTGTTTCACAAAAGTCTTCAAAATACTATTCGATCCTCTGAAAATTCTTAGCAGCTTGTTGCTCTACAAATACTTGACTGCTTGCATTATGGATGCTTTCCATATGGCTGGCAATATTCATTAGTCTCCTTTGACACCGTCATTTTGATCCTATTGATTCAACATGAGTGCGAAGGCACACAATCATCAGTTGATCCTTTTAAATTATCTTTCCGGCTCAGATGTCATTTTGAACATGAACTGGTTATGGACCAATCAAATTGTCGTCGATTGTACCCCTAAGTCTATTCAACTTATCCATTCTTAATAAGACCGTTGGCTTCTGATCCCTTGATTTGGAAATGATAATTCCTTTGCAGTTGAGCTTTGAATTAGTCAGTTGTTTCTATAATCCGATGCCCTTTCGTTCCTTCTTCCTCTGATAGAGTACCAATACTCGCATCAGTTCCATTGTAGACCACAAGACCCCTTGTGGGATTATTATCCGACGGTGTCCTTCATATTCAATAACTTTGTGAGCCTTTCCATGGGTATATAATGCCTTTGGTAATTTGTATCCTCTGCTTTAATAACCACACTCTACTTCCGAGCTTGTATTATTTACTCCGAAGTTTGTGGTATATGTTCCTAAGATGCCTTGATGGGTTGAACCAACGCCTTCCCTAATCTGTGTGAACCTGAAAGATTTCACGGGTCATAGTTATCTGGTATTGCACCAAGTAAAACTTTCAACAACTAATGTCCTTTTCGAAATATGGGAGGTGAATGGAAGGTTATGATTTGAGGAAGTGGGAGTCGAACCTGAACCTTTGTGTTCATGCCCATGGACACAATGTAGATCCTATCATGAAAGCTTCTTGTAATAATAACTATTTCCTTGATATAATATCCTTTGGTATCGGTGAATTGATCCTTTGCAATCGTGCTTCCGACCATGTTCTCCTTTAAATACCATTTCTCGTGCAAGTTTAAGCACTTTTCTTCCGCAGAGCAATACCCCATTCCAACCTCTACTTTGATTTGTGGTCGAGTATTACCCCCTGGTGTCTCGAGATTATCACGGAACTGCATAACTTCTTATGAGATCTTCATCAAGTACTGCATTCTCACTGATTCCAAATTTTTTCTCACGAGCTCTGAGTTATTAAACACTCAAAGACATCGATAACTGAATCGAGTCCGCACCGTGATTAAAAAACTCTTGGTAACCTTCATTACTTACGAGTTTGAACTCGATCACGTCATTCCTAGCCTGCTCGGCTATGTCATTATCGTGCCGATTTTAACTGTGCTACCTGGTCCTTAATCCCGAAGCACAACTTTCGATGGTGAGCTAATCTTACGTCGATCTTCCTCGTGATATCATTTCTCCTTGAACAACAAACTTGATTCTGAGTTTGTGTCCTACCCGTGGTTCCATTAACATTACGCTTCATAATTCGTTGGACTTGATGTCATCGCCGATCGATTACATCTTCATGAAATCTCTCGACTAGTGTGCCGTGATCATCATCAGCATTCTGAGCTCTTCCAGGATATCAATTGAATTCATGATGAGAAATACCATCCTTTCCCTCGGTGATTTGTGTTATCATCGACCACCTTATTGCCTTCCGTTCATTACAAACTTGTTCTTGTTATGGATGCAACTTGCTATCTAGTTTGTATTATGTTCTACCTTGTAGTATTACAGTCTTTTATGTCAAGAATGTGGTGAGAATTTCACCACCTGTTAAGGATTCTTGATATAGTAATACTTCTCGCCATCTCCGTTCATTTCTTGGTATCCGAGTTGTTTCTAACCGGAATACCGACAATTGAGCTATGATGGGGGAATTCAAAACTTCTAGCAACCCTATTGCTTGAAGTGTATGGTCGATAGTTTCATTCTAAGTTTTTTTTGGTTATTGAATTACCATTCTAACATTTATCGTGCTACTTGGCTCATATTTCGGGTGCACCTTTCAACCAATGTTTGATTGTGTATGTTTTCCTCGAGCATACATCATTATATCATTTGATCTGACAAATGTTATCTCCTTGTTCACATAATTGTGGAATCCCATCTTTTTGTAAATCCCGATGAGTTGTCGTTGAGTCCATCAGCCACATCCTCATACTCTCCTTGATTTAATGATGAACTCTTGTTACGGAACTCGCTTCCATAGTCCATTTCCCGAGAATCTTACAATGTCATCTCATCAATTTGTGTCGCACCTTTTTTCTTCTCAGGCATCCTGAGTCTTAGGTATTCTGACACCAATCAGATCTGAATCTCGGTCAATGATACGTCTCCAACGTATCTATAATTTTTGATTGTTCCATGCTATTATATTATCAATCTTGGATGTTTAATGGGCTTTACTATGCATTTTTATATTATTTTTGGGACTAAACTATTAACCAAGAGCCCAGTGCCAGTTTCTGTTTTCCCCTTGTTTCAGCGTTTCGCGGAAAAGGAATATCAAACGGAGTCCAAACGGAATGAAACCTTCGGAAAAGTTATTTTTGGAAAGAAAGCAATACAGGATACTTGGAGTGCACGTCAGGAGATCAACGAGGAGAGCATGAGGTAGGGGGTGCTCCCACCCCCCGGGCGCGCCCTCCACCCTCGTGGGGCCCTCGTGGCTCCCCTGACGTATCTCTTCCTCCTATATATACCAATATACCCTAAAACCTTCGGGGAGCAGAATAGATCGGGAGTTCCGCCTCCGCAAGCCTCCAGAGCCACGAAGAACCAATCGGGACCCTGTTCCGGCACCCTGCCGGAGGGGGGATCCCTCACCGGTGGCCATCTTCATCGTCCCGGCGCTCTGCATGAGGAGGAGGGAGCAGTTCACCCTCGGGGCTGAGGGTATGTACCAGTAGCTATGTGTTTGATATCTCTCTCTCATGTTCTTGAGGTGATACAATCTTGATGTATCGCGAGCTTTGCTATTATATTTGGATCTTATGATGTTTCTCTCCCTCTACTCTCTTGTAATGGATTGAGTTTTCCCTTTGAAGTTATCTTATCGGATTGAGTCTTTAAGGATTTGATAACACTTGATGTATGTCTTGTCGTGCTTATCCGTGGTGACAATGGGATATCACATGATCCACTTGATGTATGTTTTGGTGATCAACTTGCGGGTTCCGCCCATGAACCTATGCATAGGGGTTGGCACACGTTTTCGTCTTGACTCTCCGGTAGAAACTTTGGGGCACTATTTGAAGTACTTTGTGTTGGTTGAATAGATGAATCTGAGATTGTGTGATGCATATCGTATAATCATACCCATGGATACTTGAGGTGACATTGGAGTATCTAGGTGACATTAGGGTTTTGGTTGATTTGTGTCTTAAGGTGTTATTCTAGTACGAACTCTATGATAGATCGAACGGAAAGAATAGCTTTGTGTTATTTTACTACAGACTCTTGAATAGATTGATCAGAAAGGATAACTTTGAGGTGGTTTCGTACCCTACAATAATCTCTTCGTTTGTTCTCCGCTATTAGTGACTTTGGAGTGACTCTTTGTTGCATGTTGAGGGATAGTTATATGATCCGGTTATGTTATTATTGTTGAGAGAACTTGCACTAGTGAAAGTATGAACCCTATGCCTTGTTTCCTAGCATTGCAATACCGTTTTCGCTCACTTTTATTACTTGTTACCTTGCTGTTTTTATATTTTCAGATTACAAAAACCTATATCTACCATCCATATTGCACTTGTATCACCATCTCCTCGCCGAACTAGTGCACCTATATAATTTACCATTGTATTGGGTGTGTTGGGGACACAAGAGACTCTTTGTTATTTGGTTGCAGGGTTGTTTGAGAGAGACCATCTTCATCCTACACCTCCTACGGATTGATAAACCTTAGGTCATCCACTTTAGGCAAAATTGCTACTGTCCTACAAACCTCTGCACTTGGAGGCCCAACAACGTCTACAGGGAGAAGGTTGCGTAGTAGACATCAGTCAGATATGATGGTTGGAACATATGTTCAAGAGTTATAACATTGGTCTTTATATGACCCAGTAAGGTGATGTCATGCCTAGCACACCTGGCCAGAGGCCCTATTGTTATAGTTTCCTTTTCAGCAAGGCTATCCATTCTTCCGTGAGGAAACTGTAAGACTTATTCTACAATTTGTTCCTGATGAACCCTTCGTGTATCCAAATTCTGACCTTTGCTTACAGACCATGTCAATGCTATCTCGAAGCATGTCTATGGTACTCTAATTTTCAATAAGAACATTTGAAGCACAATGCTAAATTTTCTTTAACATTTATCCAAACGTCGTTGTACGGGTAATGTTATGGAATTCCTCTCCCATTACCTAAATGGTTTTCTACTTTCTATCCTGTCATGGATATCATGCTTTGCTTGTCCTTGGGAAGGGTATACCCCTGAAATATGTGTTTCACACATTTTCCTTTCCATTGTTTTGTTTAACCTTTCTTGTGACATATATGATCTAAGCAGTAATATTCTTCTACTTATGTAAACACCTTGGTGTACAACTGTGTCAGTAATACCCTGTTGCTTTTGTTGATGACATTCTGGTAACCACCGATGTACGAGAACCTTGCCTATTGGTCCTCCTTGTTCAACGAGCAGGAAAATGGTTCTCTTCGTCCCTCGCCCTTGGTACCGACGTTGTTGCCAACATAACTGATAAACTACCCTCTGACATGCCTTGCTATCATGATCGTGCAAGATGTCACCGCTCCTTCTAATTTTAACCCACATGGTGGGCCCATAACCCACAGTCCCATAGGATCGAAACCTGACTT
Organism: Aegilops longissima; assembly: GCA_021605205.1. NCBI lineage: Eukaryota > Viridiplantae > Streptophyta > Magnoliopsida > Poales > Poaceae > Aegilops > Aegilops longissima. The sequence continues at coordinate 21,926,732 of CM038679.1, read as the reverse complement.
TCCTGTACACCCATGTTGCCAAAGCTATTCCTCGCGCTTGATTTCATATGTAATTCACGGGTCACCTTCCTAGTAATCTATTCTGGTATCAGACACAATACCTATTCTCGTTGCTCTAGACCCCTTTCACACTTTGTTTCAGGCATCGGAAGATTGCCTACCCGCTTGTACTTCTCATAGTACCTTCTTACTTTGCTCTCGAAATTTTCTTAAGTTTCAGTTTGAGAGTTACTTTCCGTCACCTTCCCCGATGTTAGCTACCAGGTAGTCAACCTTGCAGAGGTCTTCTTCCGGAATAACCCCCCTTGTTCCACCGTAAGTACGATGGAGTTCCCCAAGAAAGGACGACAACTTCATCATGATGCATTGATGCATAGGAATGAAGAAATCAACGCTATGGATCGACCTCTTCGCGAAAAGCAACCAAGACCGAGAAGACTCGATAGAATTTTGTAACCACATCTTTCCCCTTACTCTACCTCTTAAATCTCGGGACGAGATTTCTTGTAGTGGAGGAGATTTGTGACGACCGGATAATTAAGCTACATTGAACCTTTGCTAATGATGCCACGTCACCTCCGTTACTGTTGCTAATCTCGCGTTAGTTCAAAACCGATTCAAAATCCAAATACAAAAAAAAAGTCAAACAATTAAAGTTTTTAGAAGTCAAAAATAAAATGTTCTTATCGTGACAAATAATTCGTAAGATATATTGGTGGAGAAACCAAGTATTTATAAAATGTTTAAATGCACTAAACTAATTAAATCAGTAGCTAAAACCATTAATTAAATAACTTTTATATTTTTTAAAATACTAAACTATATTATTTTGGGATGAAATTTTTTGTGGTTGTGACATAGTTTGTAACATCAATTTAGGTGCCACTTTGGTATTTTATTAAAACTAAAATAATTAGTAACTAAAAGAAAACAGAAAGAAAAATAAGAAAAAGTAAAAGGAGACAAAACAAACAAACAAAAGGGAAAAGGAACCCCCCCTCACCGGGCTTCGGCCCAGTAGGCCACCAGGCCGCCTGGCCGACCCAACCGCCCACCCACTCCCCCGTTCCCCTTTGTCGTCTTCTTCCCCGCACCCTGTTCCTTCGACCGCGCCATGAACAGGGGCGCGTCCCCGTCGCACCCCCTCGCCATTCCCGTCGGTGGGATAAGGCCGCCAGCGCCGCGGCTCCTCGATTCCCTCTCCCACTCACCCCTCGCTCTCCTCCCAGATCTCCGCCTCCTCCTCGCTCCTCTGATCTGCCCCCGTCCGAGCGCTCCCATGGCCACGGGCGTCACCTAGCCGTGGACGCCGTCCTCCCGGCACCGCGCCAACGCGTCACCGGGCTCCCACATCGACTGCCTCGTCATCCCCGACCGTTGATTAGAGCTCCGCGCCGTCGCAGCATCATGGACGAGGTCGTCTTCAACCTCCGAACACCAAGCTCCACTGCGTCGGATCCTGCCTCGCCTCTGCGCTCCCGTTCCCCGCAGGCCTTTCGTGTGCCACTCGGTGAGCTCCACCCCCTCCTTCTCCCCGTCCTTACTTCGTTTCCATACCGTAGCTAGCCGTGCGCGATGCACCACCATTGCCGAGCTCGGCGTCGCAGTCACCACAAGTGCGGCTCGCGTCCGACCGCGTAACCGTGATCCCTGCACCACCGAGACACCATAGCACTCTCCAGTGCATCCGCTCACCCCCCTAGCTTCGTTCCCGTCGAGCTCCGATTCCGGCCGTCGCCTGACCTCGACGCACCGCCCAACCCCAGCCACACTGTGCATGCGAAGCTGCGGCAGCCGTGTGCTCCTCGCCTGCGTGCACACACGCCTACACCTCACAAGCACTGCGTGCGCGCAGCATCGCTGCCACATGCGCGCGCCGCTCTCTGCTCACCGCACCCTCCCTCCCGCCTCCCTCAAGCGCATCCGCCGCGCCGGCGCCGCCCAGCTCCGACATGGCCATCGTCCCTTCACCTCGCGGCCTCCCTCTGCTTCCTCTGGAAGCGCGCGAGCGCGAGCCTGCCCCCGGTGGCCTCCGTGACTCGAGTCGCCGCCCATTGCGGTCATCCGGCGTGCCTCCGCCGTGGCTCAAAGCCACCGGCGTTTAATCGCTGGCCTAATAGGCCATTAGCGCTAATTGCGCTACCAACCCCCCCCCCCCTTGAGCCACTAACACGTGGGGCCACCCCCGCTAATTAATTAGTTGGCTAAATAAAACTCTTTTTAATTTATCTGTCATTGACAGTCGGGCCCCACCACTTGTTTAAGTTAATTAAAAGGGTTAAACTATGTTAAAACAGGCTCTGTGTATGACAGGTGGGCCCCCTGTTCAGTTTGACTAGTCAATGTCCACTGCTGACTGGGCAGTCAATCGGGACCCACTCTTCAGTATGACCGGTCAACGGTCAACTTGACCATTGACGTCATCCTCACGTCATGATGACGCCGTAATTCTTTTTCGAATTAATTAAATAATAATAATCCTAGTAAATGAATTAAAACTTTGGAAAATCATATTAATTAATTCATAACTCGGATGAAAATACTTTGTACATGAAAGTTGCTTAGAACGACGAGACGAATTCGAATATGCTGTCCGTTCATCCGCCACGTGACCCTAACATAGCAAACATGCAACTTTGCCCCTGCGGTCTATTTGTCTGAAAACGTGAAACACCGGGAATACTTTCCCGGATGTTTCCCCCCTTCGCCGGTATCACCTACTACCGCGTTAGGGCACACCTAGCACCGCTCATGGTCATGTTATGCATCGTCATGCGTATGTTTGCATTATATTTATTGTTTCTTCCCCCTCTTCTCTCGCTAGACACTAAGACCGACGCCGCTCTTACCCAGTACGACTACGGTGTTGACGACCCCTCCTTCTCGGCTGACCTTCCAGGCAAGCCCCCCTTGATCACCAGATATCGCCTATTCCTTCTCTCTCTTTGCGTTGCGTAGAGTAGTGTAGCATGTTACCGCTTTCGTTAATCCTATTCTCTGCATAGCCTTTGTCATTTTTACTACTGATTGTTACCCTTACCGCAATCCTAAATGCTTAGTATAGGATGCTAGTATTCGATCAGTGGCCCTACATTCTTGTCTGTCTGCCATGCTATACTACCGGGCCGGGAACACTCGGGAGGTGATCACGGGTATATACTTACATACATATTATATGATACATGTGGTGACTAAAGTCGGGTCGACTCATAGAGTACCCGCAAGTGATTCCGATGTGGGGGCTGTAAGGACAGGTGGTTACATCCCGGTAGTTGTTGGTCTGGGTTCCCGACGGCCCCCGACTGTTACTTTTTGGCGGAGCGACAGGGCAGGTTGAGAGAGTGGTGGGCCTGGCCCTGGCCAGCGTCCGTGGTTACATCAATTAACACGCTTAGTGAGATCTTGGTATTTGATTTGAGTCTGGCCACTGGCCTATAAACACTAACCAACTACGTGGGAACAGTTATGGGCACTCGACGTCGTGGTATCAGCCGAAGCCTTCTTGATGTCAGCGACTGAGCGGCGCGCGCCGGATTGGACTGGAACGCCTGCTCTTGTATTAGGGAGGCTAGGTCTTCCATCGCCGCCACGCAACATGCAGTGTGCAATGGGTGATGGGCCCGCACCCTGCAAGCATAGGATTTAGACCGGCGTGCTGACCTCTCTATTGTGCCTAGGTGGGGCTGCGACGTGTTGATCTTCCGAGGCCGGGCATGACCCAGGAAAGTGTGTCCGGCCAGAGGGATTGAGCGTGTTGGGTAATGTGGTGCACCCCTGCAGGTAAGTTGATCTATTCGAATAGCCATGTCCCTCGGTAAAAGGATGACCCGGAGTTGTACCTTGACCTTATGACAACTAGAACCGGATACTTAATAAAACACACCCTTTCAAGTGCCAGATACAACCCGGTGATCACTCTCTCACAGGGTGACGAGGAGGGGATCGCCGGGTAGGATTATGCTATGCGATGATACTTGGTGAACTTACCATCTACTCTCTTCTACATGCTGCAAGATGGAGACTGCCAGAAGCGTAGTCTTCGACATGACTAGCTATCCCTCTCTTATTCTGGCATTCTGCAGTTCAGTCCACCGATATTGCCCCTTTACATAGATACCCATGCATATGTAGTGTAGATCCTTGCTTGCGAGTACTTTGGATGAGTACTCACGGTTGCTTTGCTCCCTCTTTCCCCCCTTTCCTTTCCTCTCGGTTGTCGCAACCAGATGCTGGAGCCCAGGAGCCATACGTCACCGTCGATGAGGACTCCTACTACACCGAGGGTGCCTACTAGGCTACTACTACGGGCAGGCCACCGCCGACGACCAGGAGTAGTTTAGGAGGATCCCAGGCAGGAGGCATGCGCCTCTTTTGATCTATATCCCAGTTTGTGCTAGCCATCTTATGGCAACTTTTTTACTTATGTCTGTACTCAGATATTGTTGCTTCCGTTGACTCGTCTATGATCGAGCAATTGTATTCGAGCCCTCGAGGCCCCTGGCTTGTATTATGATGCTTGTATGACTTATTTATGTTTTTAGAGTTGTGTTGTGTTATCTTCCCGTGAGTCCCTGATATTGATCTTACATGTGTGCGCGCATGATTAGTGTACGATTAAATCGGGGCGTCACAACACAAACCTTGACAAAGTTTTGACGAAGTTCAGTCAAAGAAAGAGTTCTTGCCTATGTTGCAAGGTATGAAGTTGAGTAAGACTCAAAGCCCGACCACGGCAAAAGATAGAGAGAGAATGAAAGTCATTCCCTATGGCTCAACCATAGGTTCTATAAAGTATGCAATGCCATGTACCAGACCTATTGTGTGCCTTGCCCTGAGTCTGGCAAGGGGATACAATAGTGACCCAGGAGTGGATCACTGGACATCGATCAAAATTATCCTTAGGTACCTAAGCGGACTAAGGAAATGTTTCTTGGTTATGGAGGTGATAAAGAGTTTGTCGTAAAGGGTTATGTCGATGTAAGCTTTGACACTGATCCGGATGACTCTGAGTCTCAATCTAGATACGTATTGAAAGTGGGAGCAATCAGCTAGAGTAGCTCAATGCAGAGCATTGTAGACACAGAAATTTGCAAAATACATACGGCTGTTAATATGGCAGACCCGTTGACTAAACTTATCTTGAAGGAAATATGCCCTAGAGGCAATAATAAAGTTGTTATTTTATATTTCCTTATTCATGATAAAGGTTTATTATTCATGCTAGAACTGTATTGATCATAAACTTAAATACATGTGTGAATACACAAACAAATACCATGTCCCTAGTAAGCCTCTACTAGACTAGCTCGTTGATCAAAGATGGTTAAGGTTTCCTAACCATAGACATGTGTTGTCATTTAATAACAGGATCACATCATTAGGAGAATGATGTGATGGACAAGACCCATCCGTTAGCTTAGCATATTGATTGTTCAGTTTATTGCTATTGCTTTCTTCATGTCAAATACATATTCCTTCGACTATCAGATTATGCAACTCCCGAATACCGAAAGAATGCCTTGTGTGCTATCAAACGTCACAACGTAACTGGGTGATCATAAAGATGCTCTACAGGTATCTCCGAAGGTGTTTGTTGAGTTGGCATAGATCGGATTAGGATTTGTCACTCAGAGTTTCGGAGAGGTATCTCTGGGCCCTCTCGGTAATACACATCATAAGCTTGCAAGCAAATAACTATGGAGTTAGTTACGAGGTGATGTATTACGGAATGAGTAAAGAGACTTGCCGATAATGAGATTGAACTAGGCATGAAGATACCGATGATCGAATCTCGGGAAAGTAACATACCGACGGACAAAGGGAATTATGTATGTTGTCATAACGGTTCGACCGATAAAGATATTCGTAGCATATGTAGGAGACAATATGGGCATCTAGGTTCCGCTATTGGTTATTGACCGGAGAGGTGTCTCGGTCATGTCTACATAGTTCTCGAACTCGTAGGGTCCGCACACTTAACGTTTATTGACGATATAGTGTTATATGAGTTATATGATTTGGTAACTAAATGTTGTTTGGAGTCCCAGAGGAGATCACGAACATTACGAGGAGTCTCGAAATGGTTGAGAGGTGAAGATTGATATATAGGACAATGGTATTCGGGCACCAGAATAGTTTCTGAGTGCACCGGGTAGTTATCGGGTCACCGGAAGGGGTTCCCGACACCCTCGGCAAGTGTATGGGCCTTATGGACCATAGGAGGGGATAGACCAGCCCACTAGTGGGCTGGTGTGCCCCTCTATATTGCTGGCCGGCCCTAGGGCAAGGAAAGGGTAGGGGTGGCCCCTTCTGCCTTTCCCTCCTCAGGAGAGAAAGGAAAGGGGGGGTGGGGCACCTCCTCCTTCCTTCCTCCCGCACTCCAAATAAGGAAGGGGGCGCCACTTGGGGGAGGACCCCCAGTAGGATTCGATCTACTTGGGGGCGCCTCCTGGCTGCTCCCTCCACCCCCACCTATATATATGTGGGAGGGGGCACCTAGCACAACTACAACATTGTCTTAGCCGTGTACGGCGCCCCTCCTCCACCGTTTACACCCCCGGTCATATTTTCGTAGTGCTTAGGCAAAGCCCTGCGGAGATAGCATCACCATCACCGTCACCACGCCGTCATCACTACAAAAAAATAACTTCCATGATGATACGTGGTTGTCATAGTAGGTCACGTTTTCTGTCATGCATGTACATCCATGACAATTTTATGACAGAATCAAGATAGTCATACCTATGCTGTCGTAGAAGTGTTCCATGACAACACCAAAATTATCATCACGGAAGTGTCCACTTCCATGACGATAAATGTCGTGTCATGGAAGTGCTTTCGTCAAGGTGTCCCACGTTGCATCCACCGTAACGGGTCGACGTTATGCTATCGAGTCCGGTTTTGGATCCGATAACCCGTTAACAGCCCGGACCAATGGAGATTTTCCACATGTAAAATTCTCATTGGTCGGGTGAACCACGTGTCAGCTACCCGTTGGTACAGATGTCAACCGTCCAATGGACAGGACGCGCCTATGATGCTCAACACGTGGCGAAGCCCAAGAGCGGCCCATTTAAGTTAAAAAGGCCGGCCCAGCCAAAGGCCCACAATATTTTTTCAGACACTTGTGGGTCGTCCCGTTAACATCCTACCATGCTTTAGGTGAAATTACGGCCCATGTCAGATCTGGCCAGCTCATGGCCTGTCGTGTTTTGGGCCAAATGATGGCCTACATCAGATACGACCCATTGAAAGCCTGCAATATTATATGCCAGTTTACGACCCATGTCAGATCTGGCCCACTCAAGGCCTGTAGTGTTTTGGGCGAAATGATGGCCCACATTAGATACGGCCCATTAAAAGCCTACAATAGTTGGGGACAAATTACGACCCATAACAGATATGGCCCTTAACAGCTACTGTGCCTTTGGGCCCGTTGGGGGCCTGATTTGCTCTTCGGCCTCTTAATGGCCCATTTAATAGTTCGGCCTGGCATTAGTTTTGGCCTGTCAGCAGCCCTGTGTACATATGGGCCGCTTTCGGCCCAGTTACACTTTCGGCCATTTAAAGGCCCGAGCTGCATCTGGGCCTAATTCTGGTCTGTAGTGACTTTCGGCCTCTCAACGGCCCATAGTCTTCCTGGATACATTTTAGCCCAAACTGCCTATCGGCCCGTTAAAGGCCTAATATTGGCCCGCTATGCATTCGGGCTGCTTTCAACCCGTCATGTGATTGGCCCAACCAAGGCCCAACTACATTTCGGCCTATTAATGGCCCGTCATACCTCGGGCCAAAAATGGGCTAATGTATATTCCAGCCTGTTGTCGGCCCGTGATTTATTCGGCACAATTCAGGCTCAATCTACAACTCAGCGTGTTAAAAGCCCATTTTATTTTCTGGCCCAATTAAGTTAGGTTGTTTACTCGGCCTTTTTAAGGCCCGAATCTAATGTGGGCTAGATTAAGTCTAGGCGTGCTAATGGCCCAACATAAGCCCATGGTTTGGTCCATTTAGAGCGATTGGCAGCCGGCTAGTTCTAGTACCGATTTTTTTATATGTAAGCCTATCGTATTGGCCTATTGCGCTTCGATCGAAGCTTATGACCTTATCACAGAGCGACGACAACATATACAGCAAATAAATTACAACATCGTGACAAAGAATAAACCTAGACTATACAACAAAGAAATTAGAGCATATTACATCCTCTGGGCATCAAAGTTTGCCCTTATTGATAATAAAGGGCAACCAGACAACAGATTACATACACTGTGCATCAAAGGTCGCCACCAGTGGAAGTAAACACGCTGACAAAATAATAGATAGAATTGACAGAACTTCAACACAGGTCAAGAAAGGTTAACCCTGCACAGGAGTTGCAGTGCAAGCAGCTTAGCAACCTGATGAGACTGCGCTTGTTTGACGCTGATATCCACCAACTCAAGCTGCATAGCATCAATAGACATCATGTACTTATGGTTAATCTTGCATAGAGATTGGAGTTCCGGTCGGAATTGAGCAGAACCATGCCTTTCTGCTTGAATTTCAGACTGAAGAAGTCAAACAGATTCAGCGGCGACTTCATTGAGCTTGTGTCACTGCTATTAGCAAGCAAGTTCGACACTACATCAAGACATGACTTTGGGGTTTTATCGCTATCCTCAAGATGTGTTCCCTTCTCTAGAATATATGTTAGAGGGACAAGCAATGGGTTCGTCTCAGTATCACTGTGGCAGTTCTTCCTAGCATTAGTGATGTCACCCTGAAAGAGAAACAAGTAGGTAGATAACAGATTTTCCACGTATAAGCTTCAGTGCTGTCAATTCATCTCATTTCTTAGTCAGAAATAAAGAGACACGGTTTTTAAAATCATTAACATAAGAGGCATTGTTCATAATTAAGACGACAGGAAATGGCATTGTGCAGGAGCGGTCAGCTTCACCACACCACCGGATTACAGATCAGAACACAAACATACATGTAGTGCTAAACAATGTATAAGCATGAATGGTGAGTGTACTTTCAATTTGTCCCATTTCAGATTGGTAAATAAAGAGACTTGATTTAAATAACATTAACATAATATGACATTGTTCATAGTTAAGACATAGCTGGATATGACATTGTGCTGGAGTTCGCAGTTTCACCACACCACTAGATTACAGATCAAGAACACAAGCATACATGCAGTGCTAAAGAAGATAACTTGCTATGTTTAGTTTAATTTACATGGTATGAATAAGGAACTAGGTTGTACAACTAAAAACTGAAATTGAGAAGGACAAACTTATGTTTATAAGCTTTTTCGTAATAAACTCTGACCATGCAAATTGATGCAAAAGACAAAAGTAAACAACATTTGCAGTCATAGCTATCACAACAAAGTTTGAAGGCTCGAGGAGGACAAACTTATGTTAGTAGTGATGACCGGCTCTATAAAGCCCTTGTCCATATTAATGGGGGGGGGGATTCAATAACTTTACCACAGACTCTTCTTCATGAGCATTGCCTTTATTCTACATTTTGTTAAGAGAAAATATAGATGTGATAATATCGGAACAAATGGAGATTATTTAATCTAAGGTGCAGACTATAAATGTAAGTACAACATACATGCAAAAGGGACTGACAAGAGCAATGCAGAGCTAAACTTCTTCAGTAGCATTGGTTTTATTCAACATTTTGGCAAGGGTAAATATAGTTCTGATGTGCAGAAAATGGAGGGCAAGGGGAAATACGTTGCAAAGTGTACATGAACAACTAGCTGACAATATAAGTACAATGATGAAGGACAGCAGATACTTACAAGAACAATGCAGAGCTAAACTTCTTCATAAGGCATTGGGTTTATTCTACATTAATGTAAGCATTCATATAGATCTGATAATTTCGAGCAAACAGTGGATAAACAAGCTATAATGCACAATGATGTCACATAATCCACCAGGTATGAATGTAAGTACAACGATAGGACAACAGGTACTAACTATAGCAAAGCAGTGAGCAACATAGTTGCGATATCCTAAGTTTTGCGGCGTTGGTTCTATCGCCAATATAAGTGGGGTGCTATCTAATTTCTCCCATACCACCACCTTTTTCAAGGACTTTGCATGTACTCCTTCAGGTTCTGCAATCACCCTCTTCCTTTTGGATGTCTGAAACACAAGAACACCATTTGAATGAAAAAACATGGTATGACGACAAAGGGAATATGTATTGATAATGGATGGGCATGGCATCTTCACATATATCTGTTGGGTAACGTAGTAATTTCAAAAAATTTCCTACGCACACGCAAGATCATGGTGATGCATAGCAACGAGAGGGGAGAGTGTGTCCACGTACCCTCATAGACCGAAAGCGGAAGCGTTATGACAACACGGTTGATGTAGTCGTACATCTTCACGATCCGACCGATCCAAGTACCGAACGTACGGCACCTCCGTGTTCTGCACACGTTCAGCTCGATGACGATCCCCGGACTCCGATCCAGCAGGGTGTCGGGGATGAGTTCCGTCAGCACGACGGCGTGGTGACGATGATGACGCTCTACCGGCGCAGGTCTTCGCCTAAACTCCACGATGATATGACCGAGGTGGAATATGGTGGAGGGGGGCACCGCACACGGCTAAGGAACGATCCGTAGATCAACTTGTGTGTACTAGGGTGCCCCCTGCCCCCGTATATAAAGGAGCAAGGGGGGGTGCGGCCGGCCCTAGGAGGAGGCGCGCCGGAGGAGTCCTACTCCCACCGGGAGTAGGACTCCCCCCCTTTTCCTAGTTGGATTAGGACTTGGGGGGAGGGAAAGAGGAAAGGGGGGCGCCACCCCCCCTTGCTTGTCCTATTCGGACTAGGGGGGAGGGGGCGCGCGGCCTGTCCTGGCCGGACCTCCTCTTCTCCCTCATGGCCCACTAAGGCCCATTAACCCCGGGAGGGTTCCGTAACCCGGTGTTCCTAAAAATCGATTTCACCGGAACTATTCCGACGTCCAAACATAGGCTTCCAATATATCAATCTTTATGTCTCGACCATTTCGAGACTCCTCGTCATGTCCGTGATCACATCCGGGACTCCGAACAAACTGCGGTACATCAAAACTCATAAAACTGTCATCGTAACGTTAAGCGTGCGGACCCTACGGGTTCGAGAACTATGTAGACATGACCTAGAACTATTCTCGGTCAATAACCAATAGTGGAACCTGGATGTTCATATTGGTTCCTACATTTTCTCGAAGATCTTTATCGGTCAAACCGCATAACAACATCGTTGTTCCTTTGTCATCGGTATGTTTCTTGCCCGAGATTCGATCGTCGGTATCCAATACCTAGTTTAATCTCGTTACCGGCAAGTCTCTTTACTCGTTTCGTAATACATCATTTCATAACTAACTCATTAGCTACAATGCTTGCAAGGCTTAGGTGATGAGTATTACCGAGAAGGCCCAGAGATACCTCTCCGACAATCGGAGTGACAAAGCCTAATCTTGAATTATGCCAACTCAACATATACTTTTGGAGACACCAGAGAGTACCTTTATAATCACCCGATTCGTTGTGACGTTTGGTAGCACACAAAGTGTTCCTCCGGTAAACGGGAGTTGCATAATCTTATAGTTGCAGGAACTTTGTATAAGTCATGAAGAAAGCAATAGCAACATACTAAACGATCAAGTGCTAAGCTAACGGAATGGGTCAAGTCAATCACATCATTCTCCTAATGATGTGATCCCATTAATCAAATGACAACACATGCCTATGGTTAGGAAACATAACCATCTTTGATCAATGAGCTAGTCAAGTAGAGGCATACTAGTGACATTATGTTTGTCTATGTATTCACACATGTATCATGTTTCCGGTTAATACAATTCTAGCATGAATAATAAACATTTATCATGATATGAGGAAATAAATAATAACTTTATTATTGCCTCTAGGGCATATTTCCTTCAGTCTCCCACTTGCACTAGAGTCAATAATCTAGATTACACAAGAATGATTCTAACACCCATGGAGTCTTGGTGCTGATCATGTTTTGCTCGTGAGAGAGGCTTAGTCGAGGGTCTGCAACATTCAGATCCGTATGTATCTTGCAAATCTCTATGTCTCCCACTTGGACTTGGTCCCAATGGAATTGAGGCGTCTCTTGATGTGCTTGGTCCTCTTGTGAAATCTGGATTCCTTTGCCAAGGCAATTGCACCATATTGTCACAGAAGATCTTCATTGGTCCCGATGCACTAGGTATAACACCTAGATCGGAAATGAACTCCTTCATCCAGACTCCGTCATTTGCTGCTTCGAAGCAGCTATGTACTCCGCTTCACATGTAGATCCCGCCACGGCGCTTTATTTAGAACTGCACCAACTTACAGCTCCACCGTTTAATAAAAATACGTATCCGGTCTGCGATTTAGAATCGTCTCGATCGGTGTCAAAGCTTGCATCGGCGTAACCCTTTACGACAAGCTCTTTGTCACCTCCATAAGCGAAAACATATCCTTAGTCCTTTTCGGTATTTCAGGATATTCTTGACCGCTGTCGATGATCCACTCTGGATTACTTTGGTACCTCCCTCGCTAAGCTAATAGCAAGGCACACATCAGTCCGTACACAGCATTGCATACATGATAGAGCCTATGGCTGAAGCATAGGAACTCCTTTCATTTTCTCTCTATCTTCTGCGGTGGTCGGGCATTGAGTCGACTCAATCTTACACCTTGTAATACAGAGCAAAAACCCTTTCTTTGCCTGATCCATATTGAACTTTTTCAAGACTTTATCAAGGTATGTGCATTGTGAAAGTCCAATCAAGCGTCTTGATCTATCTCTATAGATCTTGATGCCCAATATGTAAGCATCTTCACCGAGGTCCTTCATTGAAAAACTTTTATTCAAGTATCCTTTTATGCTATCCAAAAATTCTATATCATTTCCAATCAACAATATGTCGTCCACATATAATATTAGAAATGGTACAGAGCTCCCACTCACTTTCTTGTAAATACAGGCTTCTCCAAAGTCTCAGATAAAACCATATGCTTTGATCACACTATCAAAGCGCTTATTCCAACTCCGAGAGGCTTGCACCAGACCATAGATTGATCGTTGGAGCTTGCACACTTTGTTAGCTCCTTAGGATCGACAAAACCTTCGGTTGCATCATATACAACTCTTCTTCCGTAAATCCATTCGAAATGCGGTTTTGACATCCATCCGCCATAATTCATAATCATAAAATGCGGCAATTGCTAACATGATTCGGACAGACTTAAGCATAGCTACGGGTGAGAAGGTCTCATCGTAGTCAACTCCTTGAACTTGTCGAAAACCTTTTGCAACAAGTCGAGCTTTGTAAACGATAACGTTACCGTCGTCGTCGGTCTTCTTCTTGAAAATCCATTTATTCTCTATTGCTTGCCGACCATCGGCAAGTCAACCAAAGTCCACACTTTGTTCTCATACATGGATCCCATCTCAGATTTCATGGCTTCAAGCCATTTTGCGGAATCTGGGCTCACCATCGCTTCTTCATAGTTCGTAGGTTCACCATGATCTAGTAGCATGACTTCCGAATAGGATTACCGTACCACTCAGTGCGGATTTTACTCTGGTTGATCTCGAGTTCAAGAACAACTTGATCTGAAGTTTCATGATCATCATCATTAACTTCCTCACTAAGCTGGTGTAGGTGTCACAGAACCGATTTACGTGATGAACTACTTTCCAATAAGGGAGCTAGTACTGTTACCTCATCAAGTTCTACTTTCCTCCCACTCACTTCTTTCGAGAGAAACTCCTTCTCTAGAAAGGATCCATTCTTGGCAACGAATGTCTTGCCTTCGGATCTGTGATAGAAGGTGTACCCAATTGTCTCCTTTGGGTATCCTATGAAGACACATTTTTCTGATTTGGGTTCAAGCTTATCAGGTTGAAGCTTTTTAACATAAGCATCGCAACCCCAAACTTTCAGAAACGACAACTTTGGTTTCTTGCCAAACCATAGTTCATAAGGTGTCATCTCAACGGATTTTGATGGTGCCCTATTTAACGTGAATGCGGCCGTCTCTAAAGCATAACCCCAAAACGATAGCGGTAAATTGGTAAGAGACATCATAGATCGCACCATATCTAGTAAAGTACGATTACGATGTTCGGATACACCATTACGCTGTGGTGTTCCAGGTGGCGTGAGTTGCGAAACTATTCCGCATTGTTTCAAATGTAGACCAAACTCGTAACTCAAATATTCTCCTTCACGATCAGATCGTAGAAACTTTATTTTCTTGTTACGATGATTTTCAACTTCACTCTGAAATTCTTTGAACTTTTCAAATGTTTCAGATTTATGCTTCATTAAGTAGATATACCCGTATCTGCTTAAATCATCTGTGAAGGTGAGAACATAACGATATCCGCCACGAGCTTCAACATTCATCGGACCACATACATCTGTATGTATGATTTCCAACAAATCTGTTGCTCTCTCCGTAGAACCGGAGAACGGTGTTTTAGTCATCTTGCCCATGAGGCACGGTTCGCAAGTACCAAGTGATTCATAATCAAGTGGTTCCAAAAGTCCATCTGTATGGAGTTTCTTCATGCGCTTTACACCGATATGACCTAAACGGCAGTGCCACCAATAAGTTGCACTATCATTATCAACTCTGCATCTTTTGGCTTCGACATTATGAATATGTGTATCACTACTGTCGAGATTTAATAAAAATAGACCACTCTTCAAGGGTGCATGACCATAAAAGATATTACTCATATAAATAGAACAACCATTATTCTCTGATTTAAATGAATAACCGTCTCGCATAAAACAAGATCCAGATATAATGTTCATGCTCAACGCGGCACCAAATAACAATTATTTAGGTCTAAAACTAATCCCGAAGGTAGATGTAGAGGTAGCGTGCCGACCGCGATCACATCGACTTTGGAACCGTTCCCACGCGCATCGTCACCTCGTCCTTGGCGATGCTCGCTTATTCCGTAGTCCCTGCTTGAGTTGCAAATATTAGCAATGAACCAAGATCAAATACCAGTGCTCTGCGAGCTCTAGTAAGGTACACATCAATAACATGTATATCACATATACCTTTGTTCACCTTGCCATCCTTCTTATCCGCCAAATACTTGGGGCAGTTCCGCTTCCAGTGACCAGCTTGCTTGCAGTAGAAGCACTCAGTTTCAGGCTTAGGTCCAGACTTGGGTTTCTTCTCTTGAGCAGCAACTTGCTTGCTGTTCTTCTTAAAGTTCCCCTTCTTCTTCCCTTTGCCCTTTTTCTTGAAACTAGTGGTCTTGTTGACCATCAACACTTGATGCTCCTTCTTGATTTCTACCTCCGCAGCTTTTAGCATTGCGAAGAGCTCGGGAAGTGTCTTGTTCATCCCTTGCATATTATAGTTCATCACGAAGCTCTTGTAGCTTGGTGGCAGTGATTGGAGAATTCTGTCAATGACACTATCATCCGGAAGATTAACTCCCGCTTGAATCAAGTGATTATTATACCTGACATTTTGAGTATATGCTCACCGATGAACTATTCTCCTCCATCTTGCAGCTATAGAACTTATGGAGACTTCATATCTCTCAATCCGGGCATTTGCTTGAAATATCAACTTCAACTCCTGGAACATCTCATATGCTCCATGACGTTCAAAACGTCGTTGAAGACCCGGTTCTAAGCCGTAAAGCATGGCACATCGAACTATAGAGTAGTCATCAGCTTTGCTCGCCAGACGTTCACAACTTCGGCGTTGCTCTCTAAAGAGGCACGCACCCAGCGGTGCTTCGGGATTAATTCTTCTATGCAGCAATGAGGATAATCCTCAAATTCGGACCCAGTCCGTGTAATTGCTACCATCATCTTTCAACTTTGCTTTCTCAAGGAACGCATTAAAATTCAACGGAACAACAAAGACGAGCCATCTATCTACAACAAACATAGATAAGCAAAATACTATCGGTGCTAAGTTCATGATAAATTTAAGTTCAATTAATCATATTATTTAAGAACTCCCACTTAGACAGACATCTCTCTAGTCATCTAAGTGAACACGTTATCCAAATCAACTAAACCATAACCGATCATCACGTGAGATGGAGTAGTTTTCAATGGTGAACATCACTATGTTGATCATATCTACTATATGATTCACGCTCGACCTTTCGGTCTCCGTGTTCCGAGGCCATATCTGCATATGCTAGACTTGTCAAGTTTAACCTGAGTATTCTGCGTGTGCAAAACTGGCTTGCACCCGTTGTAGATGGGTAGAGCTTATCACACCCGATCATCACGTGGTGTCTGGGCACGACGAACTTTGGCAACGGTGCATACTCAGGGAGAACACTTCTTGATAATTTTTAGTGAGAGATCATCTTAAAATGCTACCGTCAATCAAACCAAGATAAGATGCATAAAGGATAAACATCACATGCAATCAATATAAGTGATATGATATGGCCATCATCATCTTGTGCTTGTGATCTCCATCTCCGAAGCACCATCATGATCACCATCGTCACCGGCGTGACACCTTGATCTCCATTGTAGCATCGTTGTCGTCTCTCCAACTATTGCTTCTACGACTATCGCTACCGCTTAGTGATAAAGTAAAGCAATTACATGGCGTTTGCATTTCATACAATAAAGCGACAACCATATGGCTCCTGCCAGTTGCCGATAACTCGGTTACAAAACATGATCATCTCATACAATAAAATATAGCATCATGTCTTAACCATATCATATCACAACATGCCCTGCAAAAACAAGTTAGACGTCCTCTACTTTGTTGTTGCAAGTTTTACGTGGCTGCTATGGGCTGAGCAAGAACCGTTCTTACCTACGCATCAAAACCACAACGATAGTTTGTCAAGTTGGTGCTGTTTTAACCTTCGCAAGGACCGGGCGTAGCCACACTCGGTTCAACTAAAGTGAGAGAGACAGACACCCGCCGGTCACCTTTAAGCAACGAGTGCTCGCAACGGTGAAACTAGTCTCGCGCAAGTGTACGCGTAATGTCGGTCCGGGCCGCTTCATCTCACAATACCGCCGAACCAAAGTATGACATGCTGGTAAGCAGTATGACTTGTATCGCCCACAACTCACTTGTGTTCTACTCGTGCATATAACATCAACGCATAAAACCTAGGCTCGGATTCCACTGTTGGGGAACGTAGTAATTTCAAAAAATTTCCTACGCACACGCAAGATCATGGTGATGCATAGCAACGAGAGGGGAGAGTGTGTCCACGTACCCTCGTAGACCGAAAGCGGAAGCGTTATGACAACGCGGTTGATGTAGTCGTACGTCTTCACGATCCGACCGATCCAAGTACCGAACGTCGGCACCTCCGTGTTCTGCACACGCTCAGCTCGATGACGATCCCGGACTCCGATCCAGCAGGTGTCGGGATGAGTTCCGTCGGACGACGGTGTGGTAACGATGATGATGCTCTACCGGCGAAGGGCTTCGCCTAAACTCCGGGACGATATGACCGAGGTGGAATATGGTGGAGGGGGGCACCGCACACGGCTATGGAACGATCCGTAGATCAACTTGTGTGCACTAGGGTGCCCCCCTGCCCCCGTATATAAAGGAGCAAGGGGGGGGCGGCCGGCCCTAGGAGGAGGCGCGCCGGAGGAGTCCTACTCCCACCGGGAGTAGGACTCCCCCCCTTTTCCTAGTTGGATTAGGACTTGGGGGGAGGGAAAGAGGAAAGGGGGGCGCCGCCCGCCTTCCTTGTCCTATTCGGACTAGGGGGGAGGGGGCGCGCGGCCTGTCCTGGCCGGCCCTCCTCTTCTTCCTCATGGCCCACTAAGGCCCATTAACCCCCGGGAGGGTTCCGTAACCCCGGTCTTCCTAAAAATCCCGATTTCACCCGAACTATTCAAGTCCAAACATAGGCTTCCAATATATCAATCTTTATGTCTCGACCATTTCGAGACTCCTCGTCATGTCCGTGATCACATCCGGACTCGAACAAACTTCGTACATCAAAACTCATAAAACTGTCATCGTAACGTTAAGCGTGCAAGGACGCTTCTGGGTTCGAGAACTATGTAGACATGACCTAGAACTATTCTCGGTCAATAACCAATAGTGGAACCTGGATGTTCATATTGGTTCCTACATTTTCTACGAAGATCTTTATCGGTCAAACCGCATAACAACATACGTTGTTCCCTTTGTCATCGGTATGTTACTTGCCCGAGATTCGATCGTCGGTATCTAATACCTAGTTTAATCTCGTTACCGGCAAGTCTCTTTACTCGTTCCATAATACATCATTTCATAACTAACTCATTAGTTACAATTCTTGCAAGGCTTAGGTGATGAGTATTACCGAGAAGGCCCAGAGATACCTCTCCGACAATCGGAGTGACAAAGCCTAATCTCGAATTATGCCAACTCAACATATACTTTTGGAGACACCAGAGAGTACCTTTATAATCACCCAGTTATGTTGTGACGTTTGGTAGCACACAAAGTGTTCCTCCGTAAACGGAGTTGCATAATCTCATAGTTGCAGGAACTTTGTATAAGTCATGAAGAAAGCAATAGCAACATACTAAACGATCAAGTGCTAAGCTAACGGAATGGGTCAAGTCAATCACATCATTCTCCTAATGATGTGATCCCATTAATCAAATGACAACACATGCCTATGGTTAGGAAACATAACCATCTTTGGTCAATGAGCTAGTCAAGTAGACGCATACTAGTGACATTATGTTTGTCTATGTATTCACACATGTATCATGTTTCCGGTTAATACAATTCTAGCATGAATAATAAACATTTATCATGATATGAGGAAATAAATAATAACTTTATTATTGACTCTAGGGCATATTTCCTTCAATATCATGAGTAAACTATGCAGATGGCGGTGCAAGGAAGCAGAAGAGATGCAAGACACTTTATGCAAGATACGTGCAACTAATAAAACCTTGCCAAATTAGAACAGACACCTTATTAGGTGAACTAGATAGGCCATCTGCCTTTGACTCCTTGAGCCCAAAATAGTCATTAGGATCATATTCTGAATACAAATCGGTAGGTCGGGAGCATGTGGGCTTCATTGCATCCAGTATGGACCTCAATCCCTTGATGCCAAGTTTGTTACCCATTGAATTGTTCTGCAATATTCTTCTGATGTGCTCATTCTTATATTCATTGTGATTACGCAGAATATCTGAGAAGCATGAAAACACAAATATTAGTGAGATTATCTTTGGAATGCAAAGGATATTCTAATATAAATAGGGGCTTTCTATAAACCCTTGTGTGCTATCACTGGATTCTGATGAGAGAGCCCATGTGTGTTGTAATATGGTGCGTACATTAATATAATCTGGCAGAACTACACAAAAAACATAAGCTCCCTGTTGTGAGCTCTAGATGTAAGGATAGTCGGCAGATGATAGGTTCATAATATACCGCATAAAAAGTTTATTGGCACACCATGATAACGAGAGGGCACAACCAGTAGGCATATCATAGTGTAGACAAAAAGGGGTACACCATAACCATCATAATTAAATCGGGAAAGCAAAACTGGCTGGAAAATACGGGTTTGTATTGCCGCTACTAATTTAAATCCTATCAATAACCTACGGGCCAGTTCATTCATCTGAAGGCGCACTGGTGTTACTATCAGTCTAGTGTACCAAAGACCGCACAACTCCCACTATTTCCTGGATACTATGGCAGACCAACTCGAAGTGCTGAAATCATCTAGCAGAAGTGGCCCAATAGAGCTGTCGACTGCAGATGTCCCTGCTCCCCTTCCTGACAAGGAACATATTGTACTTACTAAAGAATAACAGAAGAGGAACAGTTAAAGAATAGAAGGGGAAGCATATTATTGAGATTCCGCTTCTTTCTATACAATGTTGGTTGCCCACCCATGATGAATCAGAGCGCCCAAAGAAATGCAATTCCATGATGTCTCTCTATATGTGGCAACATGCATTTGGAAACTCTAGTGGGAGCATTAGCTGACCAATTAAATGTGTGTCTGTTAACTAATGTTAGTATCATATGACATTCTTATTTGAAGAAGTAAGCTTTGGACGTATGATTGGTGTGTTGTTTAGCTTCAAGGGTGGACTGCTGCTAGTAGGACACAAAGCACCTATGCAAATCATAGTGTAGATATAATGGGAAAACCCCAAGCATCACGAGTAAAATCAAGAAAGTGGAACTTGCTGGAAAATATGTGCTAGTTTTGCCGGTATGACTAGAAAGGCTTCGGATACCAGCTCTCTACAACTGAAGGCGTGGTACTATTTCTATCAACCTAAGTTTCAAAGGTGACACAACTCCCAGCATTTCCTGGATATTAGGGCAGACCAACACGAAGATTTCAAAGCGTCCATGATAGGCAACCGGATAGACATGTACACTGCAAATGTCCCTGCTCCTCTTCACTACAAGGAACATATTGTACAACTATTATACTCCCTTGATGTCACTTGAAGCTACGTCGGTATTTCCCCAAAGAGGAAGGGATGATGCAGCATAGCGACGGTAGGTATTTCCCTCAGATATGAAACCAAGGTTATCGAACTAGTAGGAGAACCAAGCAACACAATGTAAACAACCCCTGCACACGGATAACAAATCCTCGCAACCCGACGTGTTAAAGGGGTTGTCAATCCCTTCCGGGCAACGACGCCTCAAGATAGGCAAACGGACGAGAGATAAAATTGTAGTAGATTGATATTTCAAACGCCAAATAAAATAAATAGAGATAAAACGCAGCAAGGTATTTTTGTATTTTTGGTTTAAGAGATCTGAAAATAAATGCAAGGAAAAAGTAGATCGCAAAGGCAAATATATGAGAAAGAGACCCCGGGGCCGTAGGTTTCACTAGTGGCTTCTCTCGAGAAAAATAGCAAACGGTGGGTGAACAAATTACTGTTGGGCAATTGATAGAACTTCAAATACTCATGACGATATGCAGGCAATGATCATTATATAGGCATCACGTCCAAGATTAGTAGACCGACTCCTGCCTGCATCTACTACTATTACTCCACACATCCATCGCTATCCAGCATGCATCTAGTGTATTAAGTTCATGGAAAAACGGAGCAATGCAATAAGAACGATGACATGATGTAGACAAGATCTATCTATGTATAGATAGACCCCATCGTTTTATCCTTAGTAGCAACGATACATATGTGTCGGTTCCCCTTCTGTCACTGGGATCAAGCACCGTAAGATCAAACCCACTACAAAGCACCTCTTCCCATTGCAAGATAAATAGATCAAGTTGGCCAAAGAAAACCCAAATATCGGAGAAGAAATACGAGGCTATAAGAGATCATGCATATAAGAGATCAAAGAAACTCAAATAACTTTCATGGATATAAAAAGATAGATCTGATCATAAACTCAAAGTTCATCAATCCCAACAAACACACCGCAAAAGAGTTACATCATATGGATCTCCAAGAGACCATTGTATTGATAATTGAGAGAGAGAGAGAGAGAGAGAGAGAGAGAGATGAAGCCATCTAGCTACTAACTACGGACCCGAAGGTTGAAAGTGCAACTATCCCTAGGTGGTTTTGGTAATTCATAACAACATATAGCTCATTGAGCTAATGCTATTCCAAGATGAACATTTCAGGAAAGCTCAATGAATGGCATGGCATGAATGATGAAAGTGGATCCCTCAAAATGCTAATGACAAAGGATTGGCTCAAGCTCAAAAGCTCAAGACTCTTCATTTTATATTTTAGTGATTCAAGACCACATTGAGTCTATAGGAAAAGCCAATACTATCAAGGAGGGACGAGGTGTTGCTTAATGAGCCTCTTGCTTCATGTGCTTAGTGATATGCTCCAAAACCCCCAGCTACTTTCTCACATCCACATATGACCTAAACCTAAAGCCAAAATCGGTCTCACCGATTCTTCCTATCCGGCGCAACCGATTCCAAATGTCATAGCCATCGCCACAAACCCTAGGCAAATCGGTTCTACGATAGGGATCTCGGTCTCACCGAGATGGGATTATAATCTCTCTTTTCCTTTTCATAACTTTTCGTCTCACCGAAGAGCGGATCGGTCCCACCGAGATTGCAATGTAAACTTTCTATTTCCCTTTCGTAACGTTTCGGTCCCACCGAAAGAGCGAATCGGTCCCACCGAGTTTACCTGACCAACTCTCTGGTTAGCTAATTACCAAAATCGGTCTCACCGAGTTTGTGTAATAGGTCTCACCGAGATTACGTTATGCCCTAACCCTAACCATATCGGTCCTACCGAGATGCAAGTCAGTCCCACCGAAAACCCTAACGGTCACTAGGTTTACTAATATCGGTCTGACCGAGTTTGTTGATCCGGTCCGACCGAGATTGGTAAATTGTGTGCAACGGTTAGATTTTGTGTGGAGGCTATATATACCCCTCCACCTCCTCTTCATTCGTGGAGAGAGCCATCAGAACAAACCTACACTTCCAACTTACCAGTTCTGAGAGAGAACCACCTACTCATATGTTGAGGCCAAGATATTCCATTCCAACCATATGAATCTTGATCTCTAGCCTTCCCAAGTTCTTTCCACTCAAATCTTCTTTCCACCAGATCCAAATCCTATGAGAGAGAGTTGAGTGTTGGGGAGACTATCATTTGAAGCACAAGAGCAAGGAGTTCATCATCAACGCACCATTTGTTACTTCTTGGAGAGTGGTGTCTCCTAGATTGGCTAGGTGTCACTTGGGAGCCTCCGACAAGATTGTGGAGTTGAACCAAGGAGTTTGTAAGGGCAAGGAGATCGCCTACTTGTGAAGATCTACCGCTAGTGAGGCAAGTCCTTCGTGGGCGACGGCCATGGTGGGATAGACAAGGTTGCTACTTCAGGACCCTTCGTGGGTGGAGCCCTCCGTGGACTCAAGCAACTGCTACCCTTCGTGGGTTGAAGTCTCCATCAACGTGGAGGTACGATAGCACCACCTATCGGAACCACGCCAAAAACATCCATGTCTCCAATTGCGTTTGAATCCTCCAAACCCTTCCCTTTACCTTCTTGCAAGTTGCATGCTTTAATTTCCGCTGCTCATACACTCTTTGCATGCTTGCTTGAATTGTGTGATGATTACTTGACTTGTCCTAAGATAGCTAAAATCTGCCAAACTCTAAAACTGAGAAAAGGCTAAGTTTTTAATTGGTCAAGTAGTCTAATCACCAAACCTCTAGACATACTTCAAGGTCCTACATGTGGTATCAGAGCTTGGTCTCCATTTGCTTTGATTTCCATAGCTTTTGGTGGTCATAGCCTTGGTTTCACAACCTAGGAGAGTATGGCGTCTAGCGAGGGAAATTATCACCGTACAGGTCCTTACTTTGATGGTACTAATTTTGCTAGTTGGAAGCATAAGATGAAAATGCATATTCTCGAACATAACCCCGCCGTTTGGGCAATTATTTGTATTGGCTTGCAAGGTGAATTCTTTGATGGGAGAGAGCCGAACCGTGAAGCTAATGCGGAAGAATTGAAGATGATGCAATACAATGCTCAAGCTTGTGATATCATCTTCAACGGATTGTGCCCCGAAGAATTCAACAAAATCAGCCGTCTTGAGAATGCAAAGGAAATTTGGGATACTTTGATTGATATGCATGAAGGTACCGAATCCGTCAAGGAATCCAAGTTGGATGTGCTCCAAAGTCAGCTTGACAAGTTCAAAATGAAGGATGGTGGAGGTGTCGCTGAAATGTACTCTAGGCTTGCACTTATCACAAATGAGATTGCCGGCTTAGGGAGTGAAGAGATGACCGATGATTCATCATCAAGAAGATTCTAAGAGCATTGGATGGAAAGTATGATACCGTGTGCACATTGATTCAAATGATGCCAAACTACAAAGATCTCAAGCCGACGGAAGTCATTGGAAGAATTGTTGCTCATGAGATGTCACTTAAGGATAAGGAGGAACTTCACAACAAGTCAAGTGGTGCTTACAAAGCCTCAAGTGAAGCCCACATCATCAAGTGAGAAACACACCTTCAATGAAGAATTGAGCTTAATGGTGAAGAACTTCAACAAATTCTACAAAAGTAGAAGCAAAGAAAGAAGCTCCAAGTCAAGGTCTTACAATGACAAAAGATCTTCTAGTCTAGAGCGAAATTGCTACAATTGTGGGAGACCCGGACACTATTCCAATGAGTGTACGTCACCCTACAAAAGAAGAGAAGATTCTCCAAAAAGAATAAGCAAAAGAGAAGAATCACCACCAAGAGAGAGGAGGAGTAGAGATGATCGTTATGAACGAAGACCCTCACGGAGAAGCAAGGATTCGGAAAGGAAGGACAAGTCATCAAAGAGCTACACAAAACAAAGATATCAAGCTCATGTTGGTGAATGGGTATCCGGCTCCGACTCCGACAATCACTCCGAGAGAAGCTATCACTCTGACTCTGAATATACTCAAGATGAAGGTGTTGCCGGTCTAGCACTTGTGTCAACCAACTCCTACGACATATTTGAGTCACCAAATGAAGGAATTGGAAGATGCTTCATGGCCAAAGGTCCTAAGGTAACACACCCCGAGTATGTTGATTTTAATAGTGATGAAGATGACTTGCTAGGTGATGATGATTTACTTGTTGACAACTCTAGTGATGAATACTATGATGAAACGTCAATTAATCATGCTAATCAAGATAAAACGAATGACAATGATAAGGAGAAGATTGAGCGTCTAACTAAAGAACTAAACTCTCTTAAGTTAGCTCATGAAACTATCTTCGAAGATCATCGAGAACTTTTAAGGGCTCATGATAAGTTACGCTTTGAAAACCTCAATCTTGAGCAAGAGCATGAGTTCTTAAAAGCAATCAATGATGATCTCCGTAAGAAAAGTTCTTCTTACATTGCCAAGCGTTTACTCTTATCTACTTACATGTCTCAAGTCAAGTCTAGTAACAAGATCAAGAAAGATTCTTCCTCTAGTAGTAACAATAATAATAATGTCAAATCCAATATTGTTGCTTCTAGTAGTTCTCTTGATTCCACTAATGATTCTCTTAGCCAAGTTACACTTGAGCAAGAAAATAGCTTATTGAAGGGAATTATAGAGAAAGCTGTATACAAGAGCCTTGCCAGGAGTAAGCAATTCGAGGAAATTGTACGCAAGCAAGGAAGGCACCGGAAGAATCAAGGTGTTGGTTTTGAACGAAAGTTCAATGCCAATGGAGTTGAGTGGGAAGAAGATCAATACCCCAAGACGAAGTTTGTTCCTCAACAAGAGAAGTATGATCCTACTTCCTTCAAGGGAACACAAGCTCAAGATGATCTTCCACCACAAGACCACAAGAACAAAGGCAAGGACAAGCTTCAAGAGGGGATAGATGCATTTGAAGAAGCTCCTAAGGCCTTGGTCAAGTGGGTTCCCAAGACTACGTCAAGTTCTACCTCATCAAGTACAACTACAACTCCAAGGATTACCATCAAGATGATGTGGATCCCAAAGAAGAAGAACTAGAGAGTTCTTGAGGGTGACTCGCCAACATATTTCACTCATATCATTATGGCAAGGACAAGTGCAATCAACTTCCATATCTTGCACTAGTTCAAGGAGTCACAAATCCTCATGTTGGTAAGGCAAGGGACAAGGTAACCTAATGATTTCATGGACATCATTTTGTGTGTACATCCCTCTATGTCTATGGATATACTTGTTTGTTCCTAGTGGGACTAACCCATGTAGGTATTGAAAGTGCAACTCACTCCAAAGGATTGCTCCAAAAAGATCTACATCAACATTGAGCATCCACATCTTCAACACCTACATGAAGTCATCATCGACAAAACCCAAGGTTAGTTCATCCCTCTTAGGGGGGATCTCACATCTAGGGGGACCTTAACTCTGAGAATTGAGTCAAAGCAACTCTAATGATGTGAACAAATAAATGCTTTATGTAAAAGTGGTAACCCCACTTGAGCTTAAACGATGAGTATGACCTGTGATCAAATGTCTATCATTTGACTCCTAAGTCAATATACTCATATATAGATGACCTAGTCATCGCCAATTGTTTGATACATGCTAGAATTGGTTGTGCATGCTTTGCCACATATTTCATTTGCCATCTTATTGTGTGAGAATGTTGGTTGCATACTTTACTCATTCGAGGACATCCACTTGTTGTTTTGATTGATTAGCTTCTTTTTTCTTTGGCCAAGTGGATGGACAAGAATGCCTAAGAACCTTCTCTAGCTATCTATGCTTTTCTCGTCTCAAACTCTATTCATGCTACATCACAAAATTTGATCAAGTCAGATTCGAACCACTCTGTGTGAGGAGCACTCGGAGTCCTCGATTCGTCATAGACTTCAACTTCCAAAACTTCTTTGTGATTCTCGGTCTGACCGATTCCTCCATTTTGGTCTTACCGAGATCACTAAGTCGATCTAGGTTTTCAATCTCGGTGCAACCGATTTGAACTCTTCGGTCACACCGAGTTGCAATAACTGTACACAATTTTGCATCTCGGTGCCACCGAGTTGTTCCACTCGGTCACACCGACAGGGTCGGGCTATATATAGTCACGGGCAAAAATTTGGAAATTTCTCCGAACCTCTTTGCCCGCGCAATAGCTCGCTCTGCCTCTGTGGTCTCCGGATCGTCTCCTCGTCGCCAGCCGCCTCCTGTCGCTGGTCTCCGCCACAGCGGAATTCAACCCCGCCGTTGCCGCCGTGGCGAGTCTCCGCCGAACTAGGGTATGGACTCGATCACGGTGCTTTCCTCGTCCGATTCTCAAAGACATTGTGTTCTTATTGATTCTTGCCACGATTGAAACACTCCTATCCAGTCAATGCAATCCTTAGAATAGTTTTGATTCGAAAATTTAGGGTTAGGTTTCACGAAACCATCTCGGACCCACCGAGTTGAAAAACTTGGTCCCACCGATTTGGCTTATGCCATTGCACTCGTGAGACTCGGTCGACCGAGAATTGCTAATCGGTGAGACCGATTTTAGGACTTTGTGAAACCCTAGCAGTCTCGGTGCCACCAACTGTGACTCGTTCGACCGAGTTCATCGGTTTAGGTTCCAAAACTGCTTGGTATCACCGAGTTTGAAAATTGGTTGATCCGAAATGCTTTCGTGGAAAACTAAAACTGAATTTTGAGTCATTCTTTACAAAAATCTCTGCATTTTGTGATGCTCATCCACTCTACCTCATCTATAACTCTTCACAGGGTCGAGAGTCGGTGTTTGCAGCATGTCGCACCAGAGTGACAAAGTAACAGTCGAGGAGCAGGTGAACATGAGTGAGGGCACTAGTCCCTCCAGCACTTCAGATGAAGGCAACAAGAGCAGCCCAAGCAATTTGCCTAAAGCTGCCACCAGGCAAAGGAAGAAGAAAACCTCAGATTCCGAAGATGAGGATTATAGGGCAGAAGAGGATGAGGCAACCTCCAAGAAGGCAATGCTGAAAAAGGAGTATGGCTCAGCACATAGCACAAAGCCTGGACTCAATAGGAAGGTTCCTGCCAAGAGGACACCTATGCCAAAGGTCAGGGCATCAACTCAAATTCCTGAAAAGCCTGATCCAAAAGAGCCAGCTGCTGCTGAAGGAAAGAAAAGGAAAGAAAGGGTCAAGAAGACCACAGTTAGAGTTCTTGGGAAGCCTTCCATGATGTAAGAGGAAGAAGAGATTGCTGCACCAGCACCCAAGGCACCAAAGCTTATGGGTGATGCTATAAGATCAGGGGCTGCCACATCTAAGCCCAAGGAAGCACCCAAAGCTGCCCCCAAGGCCAAGTCTGCACCAAAGAGGAATACCAGGAGTATTCCAGCTCTCGAGAAGAACAAGGCCCCAAAGCGAGGTTGCGATGAAGAAGATGAAGAAGCACAAGTTCTGAGGAAGCTCAAGCCCAAGATACCAGACCACAATGATGCCCATCCTGTGGCTGAGGACATGAAGAACAGAAGAGACAATGGGTTGAGGCTATGGAGGATGACAGATCCATATGCCACAAGGAGAAGAACTGCTGTGGACTACAGGTTCCACACCAAGGAACAACAGGAGTTTTATGAGACTATTCTGTTGGATAAGAAGCCCATAGTGTGTTATATGAGGTGGGTCGACTGGACCTACATGAAAGAAAATGTAGAGCACTATCCTGGAGTGCAAGACAGTTTTGTTGCTATTGGAGTTGCAGACTTCGTTGGGCAAAAGCTCACCAACTGGAACGATGAACTTATCATGCAGTTCTACTCCACAGCACACTTTTATCTAGATGGCAGGATAGTGTGGATGTCTGAAGGTACAAGGTACCAGTCAACTGTTGAGGAGTAGGCAAAGCTGATAAATGCCCCAAAGGAGAATGAAGATGACCTGGATGTATATGCCAAGAAGAAAATGGACCACAATTCCATGGCACACATGTACAAGGAGATCCCAGACACAACCATTGAGACACATAAGTTTGGATCAGTCCACTTCCTTCTGTCAGGGCTTCCAACTACCAACTGCATCTTAAGGCATACTCTACTGCCTAAGTCTGGTGACCACAACATGATTAGAGGGCATGCAATCAACATGTTGCATTTGTTTGATGTGCCACAGAAATTCAAAGTCATGAGCCTTATGGTTGAAACCATTAAGAGGACTGCAGCAGACCAGAAGAGAAGTAGTGGATATGCCCCTCAGATCCAGGAGTTGATTAACTCAAAGATGGGCACAATCAAATATCTATTGGATAAAGAACATTTTCCAATTTATCCAGACTTTGAGGACAATGAGGTTGTCATGAATGAGAATGATCCATCGTCAGTTCAAGCACAAGATAAGAAGGAGAAGGCAAGGAAGGAGAAGGCTGCCAGGATGCCAACTCAAGAGGAGGCATCTGAGTATTTCTTGAAGAACAAGCAGGAGCAGCTTGGATACTTAATAGCATCAACACTGAGGATTGAGAAGGGATTGGCCACCTCACTCAAAATCGGAGAGCTTGGAAAGAATCATGGAACAAAAGTTCTATGACTTAGATGTGAAAGTAACTGAGATTCAGTCTGCTGTGGAGCAACTACAGGATGACATGCAGGAGAGGAAGGGCAAAACAACAACTGATGCATTTGCCAGAGTGCCTAGAGCCCAGAGGTCATCTGCTGTGCTAGTTCCTGACACCAGAGCCACTTCATCTGCACCAGCTACAGCCTCAGTGCCACCAGCTCTAGCACCTACACCAGCTCCAGCTCCATCTACTTCAACTGAAGCCTTCGTCCTCGGCGCTATCCGGACACCACCACCTGAAGATCAAGCCTGAGAGTCGATCTAGCACTATGCATTTTCTATGAACTTTTTGGTAACTTGTTGCCAAAGGGGGAGAAAAATGTATAGATCATAGGCTTCGAGAGAGAGAGAGAGAGAGAGAGAGAGTGTTGCTTTTGTTCTCTCTTGATTTGGTGGTTTTTAAACTTGTTTGCTTTTGATTGCTTGAGATACTACGTTTGTGAGACATTGATGATCATGTGTTTGATCATAAGCTACACTTATGCATGTTTGATGATATTATCTTATCTATCCTATGTGATCATTCACTGTCCTTGGTGATGAGTGCATGTATTCAATCCGTATCATTTTGAGCGCTCCACCAAGATGTATGTGACATGGAAGAGTAACCCATGAGCCTAATTCCTTGTGCATTTGCAGTCCAAAGCAAATCGTAAAATATGCACAAATTTAGGGGGAGCTCTTGCTTATCACATACTTCTCAGAGCGACGATGTCTTTCAATCTTATTATCATTTGTCGAAGCTTTGATCTATATGTTCTCATCAATTACCAAAAAGGGGGAGATTGAAAGTGCAACTATCCCTAGGTGGTTTTGGTAATTCATAACAACATATAGCTCATTGAGCTAATGCTATTCCAAGATGAACATTTCAGGAAAGCTCAATGAATGGCATGGCATGGATGATGAAAGTGGATCCCTCTAATGACAAAGGATTGGCTCAAGCTCAAAAGCTCAAGACTCTTCATTTTATATTTTAGTGATTCAAGATCACATTGAGTCTATAGGAAAAGCCAATACTATCAAGGAGGGATGAGGTGTTGCTTAATGAGCCTCTTGCTTCATGTGCTTAGTGATATGCTCCAAAACCCTCAGCTACTTTCTCACATCCAGATATGACCTAAACCTAAAGCCAAAATCGGTCTCACCGATTCTTCCTATCCGACGCCACCGATTCCAAATGTCATAGCCACTGCCACAAACCCTAGGCAAATCGGTTCTACCGATAGGGATCTCGGTCTCACCGAGATGGGATTGTAATCTCTCTGTTTCCTTTTCGTAACTTTTCGGTCTCACCGAAAGAGCGGATCGGTCCCACCGAGATTGCAATGTAAACTTTCTGTTTCCCTTTCGTAACGTTTCGGTCCCACCGAAAGAGCGAATCGGTTCCACCGAGTTTACCTGACCAACTCTCTAGTTAGCTAATTACCAAAATCGGTCTCACCGAGTTTGTGTAATCGGTCTCACCGAGATTACGTTATGCCCTAACCCTAACCATATCGGTCCTACCGAGATGCAAGTCGATCCACGAAAACCCTAACGGTCACTAGGTTTACTAAAATCGGTCTGACCGAGTTTGTTGATTCGGTCCCACCGAGATTGGTAAATTGTGTGTAACGGTTAGATTTTGTGTGGAGGCTATATATACCCCTCCACCTCCTCTTCATTCGTGGAGAGAGCCATCAGAACAAACCTACACTTCCAACTTACCAGTTCTGAGAGAGAACCACCTACTCATGTGTTGAGGCCAAGATATTCCATTCCAACCATATGAATCTTGATCTCTAGCCTTCCCAAGTTGCTTTCCACTCAAATCTTCTTTCCACCAGATCCAAATCCTATGAGAGAGAGTTGAGTGTTCAGGAGACTATCATTTGAATCACAAGAGCAAGGAGTTCATCATCAACACACCATTTGTTACTTCTTGGAGAGTGGTGTCTCCTAGATTGGCTAGGTGTCACTTGGGAGCCTCCGACAAGATTGTGGAGTTGAACCAAGGAGTTTGTAAGGGCAAGGAGATCGCCTACTTCGTGAAGATCTACTGCTAGTGAGGCAAGTCCTTCGTGGGCGACGGCCATGGTGGGATAGACAAGGTTACTACTTCGTGGACCCTTCGTGGGTGGAGCCCTCTGTGGACTCGCGCAACCGTTACCCCTCGTGGGTTGAAGTCTCCATCAACGTGGAGGTACGATAGCACCACCTATCGGAACCACGCCATAAACATCCGTGTCTCCAATTGCGTTTGAATCCTCCAAACCCTTCCCTTTACCTTCTTGCAAGTTGCATGCTTTAATTTCCGCTGCTCATACACTCTTTGCATGCTTGCTTGAATTGTGTGATGATTACTTGACTTGTCCTAAGATAGCTAAAATCTGCTAAACTCTAAAACTGGGAAAAGGCTAAGTTTTTAATTGGTCAAGTAGTCTAATCACCCCCCCTCTAGACATACTTCAAGGTCCTACAAAGGTCTACAAAGAACTATTCACACATCATCATAGAGGCACCAATGGAGGTGGTGAACCCATCCGAGATGGTGTCTATATTGGATCTGGTGGTTCTGGACTCTGCGGCGGCTGGATGAATATTTCGTCGATTCCCCTAGGGTTTTGGGAATATTGGGTTATTTATAGATCAAAGAGGCGGTCCGGGGGCACCCAAGGTGGGCACAACCCACGAGGGCGTGCTCGCACTTGGCTTCGAGGCGAAGCCAAGGGTCAAGTCCGGAGCGCCACGGGCCCCAACAGCCTGCGGCCTCGTCTGACGCGTGGCGATTGATGGGACGTGGGCGTCTCCGCTTCCCCACGCTGCCTCGACAACTGCCCGATTTGACGAGTCCCTGCTGTATGCAAAAAGGGTTATCATTACCTGCGATCGTGGAGGTCGACGGTTGGCCTCCATCTTGCTATAAATGGGGAGGGGGCGGAGCCCCGATCGCCCATCTCTTGCTCCATCTTGCTCGCTTCTTATTCCTTGCTTCATTGCTTGTAGGATCACCCATGGCGCCGATTCGGAGGTTCTCGGCCACAGAGAAAGGAAAAACCCCCGCGACGAGCTCGAGCCACTTCCGCCGAAGAAGAGGCTGGCCGTCCGCCGCGACATAGTCGCGAGGCCGGAGGTGTCGAGGCCTTGGTGCGAGCGGCCACCTCCCGGGTCACGGGTTCTCGTGACGCAAGCCATGGCGACAAAGGCCAGGCGGGCGCCAGCGCGCATAGTGTCCTCGTTTCCTCTTTGGTGCTAAAGAGGCAAGCGCATGCGTGGAGTCCCGAGGCATCAGGCAAAGGTTTCCATATCGGTGCAACGAGACCAGGACCGGAAGGACGGCAGGACGGAGGTCACCGTGGAGCCCAAGACGGTGTCACCACCAGATCTTTTGGCAGGAGAAGACCACCTTTAGTCAGGATAAGCTGTACTAGCTGCCCCCTTCAAACTTGGCCATTGTGGGATCCCTTCCCGCTCAATATTTGGGAAGAGTACCAGGGCCTTGATGTCTACTACGCAACCTTCTTCTTGTAGACGTTGTTGGGCCTCCAAGTGCAGAGGTTTGTAGGATAGTAGCAAATTTCCCTCAAGTGGATGACCTAAGGTTTATCAATCCGTGGGAGGCATAGGATGAAGATGGTCTCTCTCAAACAACCCTGCAACCAAATAGCAAAGAGTCTCTTGTGTCCCCAACACACCCAATACAATGGTAAATTGTATAGGTGCACTAGTTCGGCGAAGAGATGGTGATACAAGTGCAATATGGATGGTAGATAAAGGTTTTTGTAATCTGAAAATATAAAAACAGCAAGGTAAAAAGTGGTAAAAGTGAGCACAAACGGCATTGCAATGATAGGAAACAAGGCCTAGGGTTCATACTTTCAGTAGTGCAAGTTCTCTCAACAATAATAACATAATTGGATCACATAACTATCCCTCAACATGCAACAAAGAGTCACTCCAAAGTCACTAATAGCAGAGAACAAACGAAGAGATTATGGTAGGGTACGAAACCACCTCAAAGTTATTCTTTCCAATCAATCCGTTGGGCTATTCCTATAAGTGCCACAAACAGCCCTAGAGTTCGTACTAGAATAACACCTTAAGATACAAATCAACCAAAACCCTAATGTCACCTAGATACTCCAATGTCACCTCAAGTATCCGTGGGCATGATTATACGATATGCATCACACAATCTCAATTCATCTATTCAAACCAACACATAGAACCTCAAATAGTGCCCCAAAGTTTCTACCAGAGAATCATGACGAAAACGTGTGCCAACCCCTATGCATAGGTTCATGGGCGGAACCCGCAAGTTGATCACCAAAACATATATCAAGTGAATCACGTGATATCCCATTGTCACCACAGATACGTACGGCAAGACATACATCAAGTGTTCTCAAATCTTTAAAGACTCAATCCGATAAGATAACTTCAAAGGGGAAACTCAATCCATTACAAGAGAGTAGAGGGGGAGAAGCAACATAAGATCCAACTATAATAGCAAAGCTCGCGATACATCAAGATCGTGCCAAATCAAGAACACGAGAGATAGAGAGAGATCAAACACATAGCTACTGGTACATACCCTCAGCCCCAAGGGTGAACTACTCCCTCCTCGTCATGGAGAGCGCCGGGATGATGAAGATGGCCATAAGTGAGGGTTCCCCCCTCCGGCAGGGTGCCGGAAAAGGGTCCCGATTGGTTTTTGGTGGCTCTGGAGGTTTTGCGGCGGCGGAACTCCCGATCTAATCTCTGTTCTTGAAGTTTTAGGGTACGTGGAGATATATAGGCAGAAGAAGCACGTCAGGGGAGCCACGAGGGCCCCACGAGAAGGGGGCGCGCCCTAGGGGGGTGGGCGCGCCCCCACCCTCGTGGCTTTCTCGTTCCTTCCTAGACGTGGGGTCGAAGTCCATCCGGTAGCTTTCCTTCCAAAAATAACTTCTCCAGTTGATTTCGTTCTGTTTTGACTCCATTTGATATTCCTTTTCTTGAAATCTTCAAATAGGCAAAAAACAAAGAATCTGGGCTGGGCCTCCGGTTAGTAGGTTAGCCCCAAAAGTAATATAAAAGTGGAAAATAAAGCCCAATATTGCCCAAAACAGTAGATAATATAGCATGGAGCAATCAAAAATTATAGATACGTTGGAGACGTATCAAGCATCCCCAAGCTTAATTCCTGCTTGTCCTCGAGTAGGTAAATGATAAAAAAGATAATTTTTGATGTGGAATGCTAGTTTGCATAATTTCATTGTAATTCTTCTTAACTGTGATATGAATATTCAGATCGGAAAGATTCAAGACAAAAGTTCATATTGACATAATAATAATAATACTTCAAGCATACTAACTAAGCAATTATGTCTTCTCAAAATAACATGGCCAAAGAAAGTTCATCCCTACAAAATCATATAGTTTAGTCATGCTCCATTTTCGTCACACAAGAATGCTCTCATCATGCACAACCCCGATGACAAGCCAAGCAATTGTTTCATACTTTAGTAATCTCAAACTTATAAACCTTCACGCAATACATGAGCGTGAGCCATGGACATAGCACTATGGGTGGAATAGAATATGATGATGGGGGTTATGTGGAGAAGACAAAAAAAGGAGAAAGTCTCACATCAACGAGGCTAATCAATGAGCTATGGAGATTCCCATCGATTGATGTTAATGCGAGGAGTAGGGATTGCCATGCAATGGATGCACTAGAGTTATAAATGTATTAAAGCTCAACAAAAGAAACTAAGTGGGTCTGCATCCAACTTGCTTGCTCACGAAGACCTAGGGCACTTGAGGAGGCCCATCGTTGGAATATACAAGACAAGTTCTATAATTAAAAATTCCCACTAGTATATGAAAGTGACAACATATGAAACTCTCTATATGAAAAACATGGTGCTACTTTGAAGCACAATATATGAGACTCGCTATATGAAGAACATGGTGCTACTTTGAAGCACAAGTGTGGAAAAAAAGGATAGTAGCATTGCCCCCTTTTATTTCTTTTTTTGGGCCTTCCTTTTTTTCTTTGGCCTTTCTATTTTTTTTGGGATAATGCTCTATTGAATGATGATTATCACACTTCTATTTATTTACAACTCAATGATTACAACTCGATACTAGAACAAAGTATGACTCTATATGACTGCATCCGGCGGTGTACCGGGATATGCAATGAATCAAGAGTGACATGTATGAAAGAATTATGAACGGTGGCTTTGCCACAAATACTATGTCAACTACATGATCGTGCTAAGCAATATGACAATGATGAATGTGTCATGAAGAACGGTATGGTGGAAAGTTGCATGGCAATATATCTCGGAATGGCTATGGAAATGCCATAATAGGTAGGTATGGTGGCTATTTTGAGGAAGATATAAGGAGGTTTATGTGTGAAAGAGCGTATCATATCACGGGGTTTGGATGCACCGGCGAAGTTTGCACCAACTCTCAATGTGAGAAAGGGCAATGCACGGTACCTAAGAGGCTAGCAATGATGGAAGGGTGAGAGTGCGTATAATCCATTGACTCAACATTAGTCATAAAGAACTCACATACTTATTGCAAAAATCTACAAGCCATCAAAAACCAAAGCACTACGCGCATGCTCCTAGGGGGATAGATTGGTAGGAAAAGACCATCGCTCATCCCCGACCGCCACTCATAAGGAGGGCAATCAAATAACACCTCATGTTTCAAATTTGTTACATAAAGTTTACCTTACGTGCATGCTACGGGACTTGCAAACTTCAACACAAGTATTTCTCAAATTCACAACTACTCAACTAGCACAATTTTGATATTATCACCTCCATATCTCAAAACAATCATCAAGCATCAAACTTCTCTTAGTATTCAACACACTCATAAGAATTCACAAATCTTGTATGCCTAACATATTAGGATTATTTAAGCAAATTACCATGCTATTTAAGACTCTCAAAATAATATAAGTGAAGCATGAGAGTTCATCTATTTCTTCAAAATAGAACCACCATTGTGCTCTAAAAGATATAAGTGAAGCACTAGAGCAAAAGACAAACTACTCCGAAAGATATAAGTGAAGATCAATGAGTAGTCGAATAATTATGCAACCATGTGAAGACTCTCTAACATTTAAGAATTTCAGATCTTGGTACTTTATTCAAACAGCAAGCAAAGCTAAAGAAAATAAATGACGCTCCAAGCAAAACACATATCATGTGGTGAATAAAAATATAGCTCCAAGTAAAGTTACCGATGAACGAAGACGAAAGAGGGGATGCCATCCGGGGCATCCCCAAGCTTAGACGCTTGGTTATCCTTGAATATTACCTTGGGGTGCCTTGGGCATCCCCAAGCTTAGGCTCTTGCCACTCCTTATTCCATAGTCCATCGAATCTTTACCCAAAACTTGAAAACTTCACAACACAAAACTTCACAGAAAACTTGTGAGCTCCGTTAGCAAAAGAAAACAAAACACCACTTCAAGTTATTGTAATGAACTCATTCTTTATTTATATTGGTGTTAAACCTACTTTATTCCAACTTATCTATGGTTTATAAACTATTTTACTAGCCATAGATTCATCAAAATAAGCAAACAACACAATGAACACAGAATCTGTCAAAAACAGAACAGTCTGTAGTAATCTGTAACTAACGCAAACTTCTGGAACTCCAAAAATTCTAAAAATAAATTGCTGGACCTGAGGAATTTGTCTAGTAATCATCTGTAAAAAGAACCAACTAAATATCACTTTCCAGTAAAAAGTTCTAGCTAATCTCGTGAGCGCTAAAGTTTCTGTTTTTTACAGCATGATCATAAAGACTTCACTCAAGTCTTCCCAAAGGTTCTACTTGGCACAAACACTAATTAAACATAAAACTACATCTAAACAGAAGCTATATGGATTATTTATTACTAAACAGAACCAAAAAGTAAGAAATTAAAATAAAATTGGGTTGCCTCCCAACAAGCGCTAACGTTTAACGCCCCTAGCTAGGCATGATGATTTCAATGATGCTCACATAAAAGATAAGAATTGAAACATAAAGAGAGCATCATGGAGAATATGACTAGCACATTTAAGTCTAACCCACTTCCTATGCATAGGGATTTTGTGAGAAAACAACTTATGAGAACAATAATCAACTAGCATAGGAAGGCAAAACAAGCATAACTTCAAAACTTTAAGCACATAGAGAGGAAACTTGATATTATTGCAATTCCTACAAGCATACATTCCTCCCTCATAATAATTTTCAGTAGCATCATGAATAAATTCAACAACATAACCAGCACCTAAAGCATTCTTTTCATGATCTACTTTCTTAGAAATTTTACTACTCTCCACGTAAGCAAATTTCTTCTCATGAATAATAGTGGGAGCAAACTCAACAAAATAACTATCATGTGATTCAAAATTAAGATCAAGATGACAAGTTTCATGGTTATCATTATTCTTTAAAGCATACGTGTCATCACAATAATCATCATAGATAGGAGGCATGCTTTCATCATAGTAAATTTGCTCATCAAAGCTTGGGGGACAAAAAATATCATCTTCATCAAACATAGCTTCCCCAAGCTTGTGGCTTTGCATATCATTAGCATTATGGATATTAAAGGAATTCATACTAACAACATTGCAATCATGCTCATCATTCACATATTTAGTGCCAAACATTTTATGTAATTCTTCTTCTAGCACTTGAGCACAATTTTCCTTTCCATCATTCTCACGAAAGATATTAAAAAAATGAAGCGTATGAGACAAACTCAATTCCATTTTTTGTAGTTTTCTTTTATAAACTAAACTAGTGCTAAAACAAGAAACAAAAAGATTTGATTGCAAGATCTAAAGATATACCTTCAAGCACTCACCTCCCCGGAACGGCGCCAGAAAAGAGCTTGATGTCTACTACGCAACCTACTTCTTGTAGACGTTGTTGGGCCTCCAAGTGCAGAGGTTTGTAGGACAGTAGCAAATTTCCCTCAAGTGGATGACCTAAGGTTTATCAATCAGTGGGAGGCGTAGGATGAAGATGGTCTCTCTCAAACAACCCTGCAACCAAATAGCAAAGAGTCTCTTGTGTACCCAACACACCCAATACAATGGTAAATTGTATAGGTGCACTAGTTCGGCGAAGAGATGGTGATACAAGTGCAATATGGATGGTAGATAAAGGTTTTTGTTATCTGAAAATATAAAAACAGCAAGGTAAAAAGTGGTAAAAGTGAGCACAAATGGTATTGCAATGATAGGAAACAAGGCCTAGGGTTCATACTTTCACTAGTGCAAGTTCTCTCAACAATAATAACATAATTGGATCACATAACTATCCCTCAACATGCAACAAAGAGTCACTCCAAAGTCACTAATAGCGGAGAACAAACGAAGAGATTATGGTAGGGTACGAAACCACCTCAA
This sequence comes from Aegilops longissima, assembly GCA_021605205.1. Taxonomy (NCBI): domain Eukaryota; kingdom Viridiplantae; phylum Streptophyta; class Magnoliopsida; order Poales; family Poaceae; genus Aegilops; species Aegilops longissima. Next base: position 21,888,268 of record CM038679.1, on the reverse strand, counting down.
AGTTATTCTTTCCAATCAATCCGTTGGGCTATTCCTATAAGTGCCACAAACAACCCTAGAGTTTGTACTAGAATAACACCTTAAGATACAAATCAACCAAAACCCTAATGTCACCTAGATACTCCAATGTCACCTCAAGTATCTGTGGGCATGATTATACGATATGCATCACACAATCTCAGTTCATCTATTCAAACCAACACATAGAACCTCAAATAGTGCCCCAAAGTTTCTACCGGAGAATCACGACGAAAACGTGTGCCAACCCCTATTCATAGGTTCATGGGCGGAACCCGCAAGTTGATCACAAAAACATACATCAAGTGAATCACGTGATAACCCATTGTCACCACAGATACGCACGACAAGACATACATCAAGTGTTCTCAAATCTTTAAAGACTCAATCCGATAAGATAACTTCAAAGGGGAAACTCAATCCATTACAAGAGAGTAGAGGGGGAGAAGCAACATAAGATCCAACTATAATAGCAAAGCTCGCGATACATCAAGATCGTGCCAAATCAAGAACACGAGAGAGAGAGAGATCAAACACATAGCTACTGGTACATACCCTCAGCCCCGAGGGTGAACTACTCCCTCCTCATCATGGAGAGCGCCGGATGATGAATATGGCCACGGTGAGGTTCCCCCCCAGTAGGGTGCTTGAACAGGGTCCCGATTGGTTTTGGTGGCTCGGAGGTTTTATGGCGGCGGAACTCCCGATCTAATCTCTGTTCGGAAGTTTTAGGGTACGTGGAGTTATATAGGCGGAAGAAGCACGTCGGGGAGCCACGAGGGCCCCACGAGGCAGGGGCGCCCCTCACCCTCGTGGCTTCCTCGTTCCTTCCTTGACGTGGGGTCCAAGTCCATCCGTAGCTTTCCTTGAAAAATAACTTCTCCGCTTGATTTCGTTCGTTTTGACTCCGTTTGATATTCCTTTTCTTGAAATCTGAAATAGGCAAAAACAACAAATCTGGCTGGGCCTCCGATTAATAGGTTAGTCCCAAAAGTAATATAAAAATGTAAAATAAAGCCCAATATTGCCCAAAACAGTAGATAATATAGCATGGAGCAATCAAAAATTATAGATACGTTGGAGACGTATCAGGCCTCTATAAATAGGACTAGCCACCACCACAGTGGGGGATCGACTCATCTTGGATAGGATCCACCCCATCCTCACATCCACCAGCTCACCAAGCACAAGAACACCTCTCCTCAGGAGGCCGTTCTTCCCCTTGTAACTGTTCATCCCCAGCCCAAGAGGCAATCAACCACACCACACTGGAGTAGGGTATTACACCACATCGGTGGCCCGAACCAGTATAAACCCCGTGTCTCTTGTTCTGTTCTTTGGGTTCATCGAGCTAGGCCGTGAGATCGTGGAGAGCGAGACTTAGGGAGGGGAGAGATCTTCGTGCGCACCCCAGAGTTCGAACCTTGAGGGTTTTGCCGGAACCCGTGATCTGACAATATCGACTACGATGAAACCTTTGCTCCCGTTGCTCGCCTTGAATCCATTAATTTATTGATTGCTTATGCTTATCATCATAACTTTAAGTTGCAACAAATGGATGTGAAGAGTGCTTTTCCTAATGGTCCTATTGATGAGTTGGTGTATGTCAAACAACCCCCCGTGTTCGAGGATCCCTATTTCCCCGATCATGTGTACCAACTCGATAAGGCACTCTATGGCCTTAAACAAGCCCCACGTGGTTGGTATGACCACCTTACCGAGTTGTTGCAAGATCGTGGGTTTGAAATTGGGAAAATTGACCCCACTCTTTTTACTAAGAAGGTCAAAGGGGAATTGTTTGTGTGCCAACTATATGTTGATGATATTATCTTTGGTTCCCCTAACAAAGCTTTCAATGAGGAATTTGCCGCTCTCATGACCTCAAAGTTCAAGATGTCCTCGATGGGAGAGTTGAAGTTCTTTGTCGGGTTCGAAGTCAAGCAAAGAAGAGAAGGAACCTTCATCAACCAAGCCAAATACACTCAAGACATGCTCATGAGATTCAAGCCAAGTGATGTCAAGCCGGCTTCCACTCCAATGCCCGTCAAATGCCAACTTGACATAGATCCCAATGGTAAAGCTGTGGATCAAAAGGTATATCACTCCATGATTGGCTCCTTGCTTTACCTTTGTGCATCTAGACCGGATATCATGTTGAGTGTGGGAATTTGTGCATGGTTTCAAGCCGCACCTAAGGAAAGCCACTTTGTGGCGGTCAAGCAAATCTTTCGATATTTGGCTCATACCCCAAACATTGGCTTATGGTATCCAAGAGGAGCAAGCTTCAACCTTGTGGGCTATTCGGATTCCGATTGGGCGGGAGACAAAGTGGATAGGAAGTCAACTTCTGGAGGGTGCCAATTCCTTGGTTGCTCTTTAGTGAGTTGGTCTTCCAAGAAGCAAAGTTGTGTGTCTCTCTCGTCCACCAAAGCGGAGTATGTGGCTGCCGGTAGTTGTTGTGCACAACTTCTATGGATGAGGCAAACTTTAATGGATTACGGTGTCATTTGTGAAAAAGTGCCTCTTTGGTGTGACAATGAAAGTGCCATCAAGATTTCTCTCAACCCGGTGCAACACTTCAAGACGAAGCATATTGAGATTCGGTATCACTTCATCCGGGATCATATTAGGCGAGGGGAGATCGAGCTCAACTATGTCAACACTCATGATAACCTTGCAGATATCTTCACGAAGCCCTTGGATGAAGCAAGATTTCGCGAGTTAAGGCATGAGCTAAATATCATTGATTCGAGCAATGTGGCTTGAACCCTTGCACACCCCACCATACTCATCTTGATGTCTTGTTTAGGTGTAGGCATGGACATAGGGGGAGTGTTGTTCTCTCAATGAACTCTCCCTCCCCCCATTATGCATAAATTGATCAACTCTTTCGCATTAGACATTTTTTATGGTACTTGTGCTTCAAATACGAGTTTTGGTCATGGGCCCAAGGATAATTCTTCACGGCGCCATACCATTTGACTCAAACATAGGTGGCTCCAGCCACCGCCCTTGTGTAAGGGTGTTTTCTTTGTTGTGTGTTTCCTTTTGCCTTGCTCCTTCGGTTCTCCTAGATGCTTGAATTCTCCATGGAGTGGCTTTTATTGTTTGCTTCTTGCATTCTTGGGGGCTTCAGCATCATAATACAGTGTCTTGCTTCCATCCTAAGACTTCTTCTCCCAAGCCATCTTTTCCAAATGTACACAAGTTTCATCACTTTGTGCATGGGCTGATGCATCTTGGCGGTACAACCGGTGGTCAGATCGGTTCTACCGCTCTTCCGCTAAGTTGTGTAGTCCCAGCGGTACTTTCGGTTTTGCACGAGCGGTTCTACCGCGCTTGCTTGTACCTGTACCACAGGCCGGTAGTACCGATATTTGGAAGCGTTGCTACCGCTGCTTCTAGCGCGGAAGTACCACCCTCAAACGCCGGCAAGCTATAGGAGCGGTACTACCGCTCTTCGGAGCGGTACCACCGGCTGACATATGGGCGCATATATAAAGGGCGCGGGCTGAAGGGGTATTCTATTTCCCCTTCGCGCCCGTCCCCCGTCTGAACCCTAGCCGCCGGTTGCTCCACCCATTGCCCCAGAGCACCCTTAGGCATTCCGGATCGGTCGGCCCTTCATCGGATCTGTTCCATGGAAGTCGCCTCCCTTCCGATCTCCTCCCATGGATACTAGTAATTTATAATCCCCAAGTGCAGGGAATCATCGTAGCAATTTCCAAATGTGGAAGTGATAAGTACGGAGTGTCAAACCCACAAGGACCTAAAGGTAAGATCAATATTCTCTCAAGTCCTATCTGCCACTGATACGTCTCTACGTACACCGAACGTTTGCTTCCAACTAGAACCGAGAAATAAAACTACGTTGTGGGTATGAAGAGGATAACTTTGCATGATATCGGAGAGCTAAAACATAAAAGTAGGTGCTGTTATTCATAAAGTTAGAATATATTACTAAATATTATAAATAGCGAGTGTGGAATAATGATGGGTTGGTGTGCGGAATTATCCTATGCAATTGTTAACAAGACCGGTAATCACTATTGCAATTTCATATGAGGGAGAGACATAAGCTAACATACTTTCTCTTCTTGGATCATATGCACTTATGATTGGAACTCTAGCAAGCATCCGCAACTACTAATGATCATTTTGGTAAGACCCAACCATAGCATTAAAGCATCAAGTCCCCTTTATCCCATACGCAACAACCCCCTTACTCGAGTTTATGCTTCTGTCACTCAAGCAACCCACTATAAGCGAATCATAAACGTATTGCAACACCCCACAACGGGAATCCCTCACGCTTGCGCGACATGGAGGGCACAATAGGACAGCACAAAAATAAAACATACAACTCATACAATCTATATCATCAATCAACCCAAAGACAAAGGATATCTACTCAAAACATCATAGGATGGCAAAACATCATTGGATCATAATATGTGGCATAAAGCACCATGTTCAAGTAGGGTTACAACGGGGTGCGGGAGAGTGGACCGCGTAAAAGAGATGAGGATGGTGATGATGATGGTGATGTTGATGAAGACGATCATCGTGGCGATGATTCCCCTCCCGATGGCACTCCAGCGCTACCGAGTGAGAGGAGGAGAGGTTCTCCCCCTTGTGCTTCCTCCTCCATGGCCTCCCCCCTAGATGGGGAGAGGTTCTCCCTCTGGTCCTTGGCCTTCATGACGATGATGGCCCCTCCAAGATCCTCCTCCATGGCCTCCAGTGATGATGGCCCCCTCCGGAAGGGTGCCAGAGAGGGCCTAGATTGATTTCTCGTGGCTACAGAGGCTTGTGGCGGCGGAACTTCTGATCTAGGTTATTTTCTGGAGGTTTGGGCATTTATAGGAGAGGTTGGCGTCGAGAACAAGTCAGGGCCCCCGACGGGAAGTCCACGAGGCACAGGGGCGCGCCCCAGGGGTGTGGGTGCGCTCTCCACCCTCATGGGGCCCACGGGACTCCCCTCCAGTAACTCTTTGTTCCATTATTTTTTATATTTTCCAGAAAAATTCTCCGTTGATTTTCAGCGCATTCCGAGAACTTTTATTTCTGAACAAAAACAACACCACGGTAGTTCTGCTGAAAACAGCATCAGTCCGGGTTAGTTCTAATCAAATCATACCAAAATCATATAAAACTATTGTAAACATGGCATGAATACTTCATAAATTATAGATACGTTGGAGACGTATCAGTAATGCCTTGTTTCCTCTTGTTCTTAGGGTTCCTTTTTGTTGAATCCTTCCTCTAGGGCATTGCTTGTACACCCGCATTTTTGGCCAAATGATTGGTGGGATAGATCCTTATAAACTCCTCCTTTTCTTGTGCGTAGTTAGAAGTAGGAATATTGCATCAAGATTCAAAATAGGGCTGTACCCGTTCTTCAACTCGGCAGATCCGCTCTCAGCGCTACTACCGCTCCTCGCGAGCGGTACTACCGCTCAGGCGGTTCTACCTGTCGAACAACCGGAACAACCGCTTTCTCTGAACCTATCTGCACTGTTCTTCTTCTACTTACGAACATGAGATTTATTCTTCTGATCTTGTGTACATTCCTCTCATCTTTGCTGGGGTATCTGTGTGCTCTCTGTGTGCGGTTGCAGGTGGCTCTAGCTCTCACGCTGCTCAGAAGTCTCAGAACACCAAGAAGAGGGCCTGTAGGGGCAAACCATCGGATGACAGTGAGGATACTGGCGAGGTTGTGATCCCTACCAAAGCCACTCGCCGGGAGAAGTCTGCTGCTGCCAAGTAGCGTGCTGTGATGCTAATGCACAAATGGAAGCTTACTGACTGGGAAAAGTTCCGTTTCCAGGATCACTACTCTGTGGCACCGCATACTCGTTGGAACAACCCTCAGTTCCGGAATGAGTTGCAGATAAGGATTGTGTCCGAAATTTTCGAGCACCACAAGAACAAGTTCACCCGGATGTGGTCCATTGACGTTGATCACTGGAGGGACAACCTTGATTACTTTGGAGAGGCTCTGAAGATCCGTGAGGAGTTTGATTTGATCAAGCTCATGACTGTGAATTGTGACTTCAATGTGCAACTCATTCATCAGTTCTAAGCTACCGTCCACTTCGGCACCCATGATGCGCGTCACCTGTCCTTTATGTGCCGTGATGAGTTCTTTCATGTCCCTTGGAGAGCCTTCTGCTCTTGGTCTCCGTCCTCACGACCGAGCCCACCCCATGGACAAGGTGAAGCTTGCCCCTCTGTACATCCCAGGTCATGGTATCGTGGGTAAGTCCAATGACCTTCTGCCAGTCTATGATATTCTGCATCATGTGTTCCATTGTGTGCTGCTTCCCAAGGTTGGGAATCAAGACGATATTTATGGTTATCTTGTGGATTTGCTTGTGGCCATGAAGACCAAAAGGGGTTCCGGTGCCACGTTTGATGTCTCCAAGTGGATGTGGGAGGAGATGTACAATACGGTGTGGTACTGCAAGGTACCGATCTATGCTCCTTTTGTGATGCAGTTTCTGAACTCCGTTTGGGCAGTCCGTAGGCCAGGAGAACCTCTCACCACTCCGGCTAATCTCATGGAGCATGAGGTTAATGTGTTGAGGAAGAAGAAGCATAAGACTCCTCGTTTCCCTACGGGTAATCAGGAGGATGTGTTTGCTACCTCAGACAATGATGACTTTGAGTTGGAGCCTGGGGCCTAGCCCTCCTGGGTCGAGAAGCTGACTACCAAGATCAAGAATACTTTTTGCTTGCAGACTCATATTCAGAAGAAGCTCTACAAGGTTCATGTTGCTGAGAAAATGGCGCGTCGCAGGCAGATTCAGTTGATGAGGCACCTCAATGTGCCAGATGTGAAGAGTGGCTCTGAGAAGACCATCACTCTTGAGGATACGTGGTGCTTGGCGAACTGTCAGTGGTCTGATGACGAGCCTGCTACCTCTACTGTCCATGGTCCTGAGGGTGTTACCGCGACGTCTGAGGAGACTGAGGAGTCTGAGGATGCTGATGATGCTGATGATGATTCTGACAGCTCTGCGGCAACTGGCGAGGAGATCTACTGAGCCCCGGGGCGTTAGCTTCGCTCTTTCCCTTTTTGGTGTCTTGATGCCAAAGGGGGACAGAGCTCTATTAGGTCACGAGAGTTGCATGGGGGGTTCGTTTGCAGTTGTTCTTGTGAGTTCATTTGCAATTGCTCTTTCTAGTGTCTTGTGAACTTGTCCTATGTTGTCTCCTTGTGCATGGTGTAAGACATGTGTCCCTTATCTATTTATCTATGCACTCATCTATCAGTAGAGCTTGCGTGTTGATGGTGCCCTTATCCTTTGCTCTACTACTTTATGTATGGTATTTTGTTTTGCTGCCACTGGTTGGTCTATAAAATATAGGGGGAGCATTGATCCTAGTGTGAGCATTTTGCATTCCAAAAGCAAACTCTAAATAGTGCTCACACTCAGGGGGAGCCCCATCTATATTTTCTAGATCTCTCGTGCTTTTCGTGTGGTTGTCATCATCCACCAAAAAGGGGGAGATTGTAAGGGCATCTTCTGCCTTAGAGTTTTGGTGATGATGACAACACACGTGTGGACTAATCGTGCGCCCTAGTTTTCTCAGGTACACATTGTGTGGCGCAAGACGGTTAGGCCTTCCCTCTATGCGGAAAAGATCGAAGACAGAGTTTCTGACATTTTTATTCCTTTCGTCGTAGGATATCCGTACTATTAAGAGGGAATCCACATCGGGAGGTATTGGGTGACTCACTACACATACACATTCTTTGCACCCACCATATACCCTCCGTTCGTGGAGAGAGTGGTTCCCAAAAGTCCTCTATGACTGTGCAATTTTGCTCATGGCGGTAGTACCGCTCTCTTGAGCGGTTGTACCGCTGGCATGCAGTTCCGGTCAAACCACTGCTCCAAGTACCGCTCAGGGGTGACACCCTTCTGTACTGGGTACGATGGTAGACCGGTGGTGGAACGGAAGTTCCGGTTTGTCTTGACTAACCGGTACTACCGGTGTTCAGGGCGGTAGAACCGCCTGGAACTCCACCGCCCAGGTATTGCTGGTCCAGCGGTAGCTCCGGCCCAACCACCGCTCTAATTACCGTTCTAGGGTGAAACCTTCTGGTTGTGGAGCGGTGGTAGGACGGTAGTTTCGGTTTATTCCGATATACCGGTACTACCGGTTGCCCCACCGGAAGTACCGCCCTGGTGTCCTAGCAGGGGTTTCCCACATCCACCGGTTGTACTGGTGATCTTTGCGGAAGTACCGCTCCTATGGGTTTCTGCGCATAATGGTTGGATCTGAGGGGACCCTATTTAAGGAGGTGCTTCTCCCACCTCCCTCTCATCTCTTGCCTCTCTCTCTCTCCTCCATTAATGCCCTTGAAGCTTTCTTGCCCGATCTCTCTCTCTAGTCACTCAAACTTGTTGGTTTGCTAGGGATTGAAGGAGGAGACCTAGATCTACACTCTCACCAAAGGAAACTTGATTCCCCCATACTTTCTTGTGTGGATTTTGTTACTCTTGGGTGCTTGGGCGCCCAAGACGAAAGAGGTCACTTCAAATCCACATTCCATTGTGGTGAAGCTCTGGGGCTTCGTTGGGAGCCTCCAATTAAGTTGTGGAGAGAGCCCCAACCTTATTTGTAAAGGTCCGGTTGCCGCCTTCAAGGGCACCAATAGTGGAATCACGGCATCTCGCATTGTGTGAGGGCGTGTGGAGAATACGGTGGCCCGAGTGGCTTCTTGGGGAGCATTGTGCCTCCACACCGCTCCAACGGAGACGTACTTCCTCTCAAAGGGAAGGAACTTCTACGACACATCCTCGTCTTCACCGGCTCCACTCTTGGTTATCTCGTACCTTTACTCGTGCAAGCTTATATTGTGTTGCATCCCTTGCTTTCTTGTGTACTTGTTGTTGTTGCATCATATAGGTTGCTCACCTAGTTGCATTTCTAGACAACCTACTTTGATGCAAAGTTTAAATTGGTAAAGAAAAGCTAAAAATTGTTAGTTGCCTATTCACCCCCTCTAGTCAACTATATCGATCCTTTCAGCATGCCATCGAAAATGTTTTTATCTCTATATTTTTTGCTTTGAGCTCTGGCACCTCTACAAATCCCTACTTCCCTCTGCGAAGGTCCTTTCTTTTGCTTTATGCATTTTTTATTTTTTATTCAAGTCTCCATCTTCTCTTATAAAGAACCAACTAAGGGGCACTATGATCGTACTTGAGCATTGGGTGTAGCTAATATGCGAGTGTGTTTCATGAATGGATCAATGATTGAGCAGAATGGGCTAGGGATAACTTGCTTTAGTGTTGATATTTTGAGAAGACATGGTTGCTTGTTGATATGCTTGAGTATTGAAATCTTCATGTCAAAACTAGACTATTGCTTTGAATCATATAAAAGTCCACATGACCATGCTATAAAGAAAAGAATATGTGATGAACATGTTAGGAAACATTCCACATAAAAAATTCTGTTTTTATCATTTACCTACTCGAGGACGAGCAGAAATTAAGCTTGGGGATGCTGATACGTCTCCAACGTATCTATAATTTTTTATTGTTCCATGCTGTTATATTATCATTCTTGGATGTTTTACAATCATTTTATAGCAACTTTATATCATTTTTTGGGACTAACCTATTGACATAGTGCCCAGTGCTAGTTGCTATTTTTTGCTTGTTTTTTTACTTTGCATAAAATCAATGCCAAACGGAGTCCAAACACAGCGAAACTTTTTGGTGATTTTTTCTGGACTAGAAGACACCTATTGGGCCAAAGAAGCACTATAGGGGGGCTCCGAGGGGAGCATAACCCACCTGGTCGCACCTGGGGGCCCAGGCGCGCCCTGGTGGGTTGTGCCCACCTCGACCGCCTCCTGCACCGCCTCTTTGCTCTATAAATACCCCAATATTCTAGAAACCCTAGGGGAGATGACGCAAATCAATTCTAGCCGCCGCAACTTCCAGAAACCACAAATCCAATCTAGACACCATCACGGAGGGGTTCATCATCCTCATTGGTGCCTCTCCGATGATGCTTGAGTAGTTCATTGTAGACGTACGGGTCTGTAGTAGTAGCTAGATGGCTTCCTCTCTCTCTCTCTTTTGATTCTCAATACAATGGTCTCTTGGAGATCTATTTGATGTAACTCTTTTTGCGGTGTATTTGTTGGGATCCGATGAACTTTGAGTTTATGATCAGATCTATGTTTTTATCCATGAAAGTTATTTGAGTCTTTTGATCTCTTATGTGCATGATTACTTATAGTCTCGTATTTCTTCTTCGAATCTTTGGTTTAGCTAGGCCGACTAGATCGATTTTTCTTCCCATGGGAATAGGTGCTTTGTGATGGGTTTGATCTTATGGTGCTTGATCCCAGTGACAGAAGGGGAACCGACACGTATGTATCGTTGCCATTAAGGATAACAAGATGGGGTCTATTTCTACATAAATAGATCTTGTGTACATCATGTCATCGTTCTTATTGCATTACTCTATTTCTCCATGAACTTAATACACTAGATGCATGCTGGATAGTGGTCGGTGTGTGGAGTAATAGTAGTAGATGCAGGCAGGAGTCGGTCTACTAATCTTGGATGTGATGCCTATATAATGATCATTGCCTGGATATCATCATGATTATTTGAAGTTCTATCAATTGCACAACAGTAATTTGTTTACCCACCGTATGCTATTTTTCTCGAGAGAAGCCACTAGTGAAATCTACAGCCCCGGGTCTATTTTCTCATCATATAATTTGCAGATCTATTTTGCTATTTGCCTTTTGTTTATTTGCATCTTTTATTTTCAGATCTATTAATCCAAAAAACCAAAAATACCTTGCTGCAATTTATTGTTATTTATTTTATCTCGCGTTCCCGCGAGATCTATTTATCCAATCTACTACAATTTTATCGATGTTTTTACCCGAGAGGGATTGACAACCCCTCTTTTACATCAGGTTGCAAGTATTTGTTCTTTGTGTGCAGGTACCGTTTACGTAGTGTTGCGTGGTTCTCCTACTGGTTCGATAACCTTGGTCTCATCACTGAGGGAAATACCTACCGCCGCTGTGCTGCATCAGCCTTTCCTCTTTGGGGAAATACCAACGTAGTTCAAGCCGCAATTACCGGACAACACAACTTTTGGGTGAGAGGGCCGTATGCACGGGCCTACTGCAGTATGTTCGAAAGAATTAAGGCACGCTTTCTCACTGCTCTAAGGCGTCTTCGCCGCCTCCGGTTCGTTCCCGTCCGTGTCCACTACGTCGTCCTCCGGTTTGTGCGTTTACCGCGGCGCTGCCGTCTGCCGTTGTCAACATGCTCAACAAACGAGGGGAATCTGGAGAGAACTGTACGTCGAGAGGCTGACATTCAGGACCTACTAGGTCCATGGCCGTACGCAAGCAAGTGCCTCATTGGAAAAAAAAGCTTCCTCCTAACTGTACACAGTATGTGCTGACGTTGGGGCCCACAGGTTTGTCAGCCTAGTCAATAAATGATTTTTTTTACAATGAAGACTGTCATCTAGGAGCTGTTTTTTATGGGTATCGGGGATCTAGCAGTAGCATTAGCAGGTATCATATTTTTCAGAGGGCGAACTAGTATCAGGCCGGCCTAGGTTATTTTATTTAACATGCGTAGCCCACGACATACCGAGACCGTGGTTTCAACTTAATTTTTTGAGGTCCATCATGTATGTACCGGCCTATGGGCCTCCCAGCCTAGGTTTTATTTTTTCTTAAACATCGGCAGCCCAATTTATCTTTTTATAACAAAACGTAGATCTCTGTTCTATTTTTCTATATATATGAATAAGAATGTCTGGTCCAATTAATGTTTTCCCTTCTAACCACATTATATATATATATATATATATATATATATATATATATATATTATTTATATACATTATAAAAAACATCCCACATCTTATCAACTTATAAAAATAAATGTTTAACAGAAGTTGGCAAGGGAAATCGTGGTTAGGGCAACGAAAATCCTGGTGATTGCTCACAAAAGCTGCGAAGATTTAAGGACCAATGTAATAATGACGCGCTCATTTTTCTTTTGAGCAATAAATCACTAATTAGCTAATTTTATATATAATAAAATTTCCAGCTCCTGTTTATTTTTTGATACTAATTGCACCGTCTAACCTATCAATATATTTACAACAAGCCCAGCAAATCCGTGTATTTCAAGAAAGTGCAAATCTACTGTGATTACTTAGGCAAAAATTAAATGGGCCACATTGACGCCCATTATTGGTTCACCCAACCAAGTAAATTGACTGCAAATTCTAGAAAACATGGGTTAAATATGTTTCTCTCTAAAAAAAGGGTTAAATATGTTCTGCATTTTTGCAGCCTGACATGTGGGCCAATAGGTCAAAGCATATGCAAGTGTTGTCAACTTAGTCAACAAATGATTCTGACATCCACAACCATTGGGTTTATATCCAACATCGAGCATGCATCTTCAATCTCTCGTCTTCTTCCTCCAGTGCCGCCGGGATTGCCTGCTCCAGCCTTCGGCGGCTAGCGGCTCTGCTTAGCACGCATCGTTGTGAAGCGCTACCCCACCGTCGGCCAGGCTATCCCTCTAACCTTGCACACCTCCTGTTATTCTCTACCGACTGCAGCCCCACACCGCACCAGAGCCAGTTAACCCTCGTACTCCTCTCCATCTGCGACTCCACTGCCGCATCTTCCCATCTTCGGCTCGTTCCCGCCCAGGGCCTCGCTGTCATCCACTGCCTTGGCGCGCTCGACACTGCATAGTCAACACGGTCAACAAACGAGAGTCATTGGAGGAGGACAATATGTGGAGAGGCTGACAGTGGGGACGCACCTGTTTATGGACACACGCATGCAACTGGCTCCTTATTAGGCCGAAAAAATATTATTCCTCCCCCTGACAGCTTGGACCCACCAACTACATCTTCGCACGCAAGGAAGTGCATCCTAATGCGTGAAAAAACTGTTTTCTCTCCCGAACAGCTAGGACCCAACAGATAAATCTTCGCACGCAAGGAAGTGCCTCCTTATTATGGTCAAACTAAAATTATTCCTCCCCCTGACAGCTAGCACACAACAGCTAGATCTTCGCACGCAAAGAGTCTGACATGTGGGCGATTAGGTCGTCTACGGAAGGCGTTGTCTAATTAGTCAACAAAATGATTCTGACATCTGTAGTCGTTGGATGTATATCCAACGGCTGTCGGCATGCATCTTCAATCTCTCGTCTTCTTCCTCCAGCGCTGGCGGTACCTCCTGCTCCCGCCTCCGGCGGCCCGCGACGCTGCTTTGCATGCCTCGCTGCGAAGCGCTACTCCACCGCCGGCCAGGCCACCCCTCCATCCCTCCTGTTATTCTCCACTGACTACAGCCCCAGGCCGCACTGAACCAGCCAACCCTCATATGTCGTACTCCTCTCAGGCTGCAACTCCACTGCCGCATCTTCCCCATCTCCGGGTCATTCCTGTCCGGGGCCTTGCCATCGTCCACTGCCTTGCTGCGCTCGGCATTGCGTTGTCAACAAACGAGAGTCATCGGAAGAGAACTGTACGTGGAGAGGCTGATAGCTGGGACCCACAAGGTCCATGGTCACACGTCAATGAGTCGCACGCAATGAAAATCCCTCCTTATTAAGCGAAAAAAGGTTTTCACCCCCTGATAGCTGGGACCCACCAACTACATCTTCGGACGCAAGGAAGTGCCTCCTTATTACGCGAAAAATATGATTCCTCCTCGTGACAGCTGGGACCCACCAACTATATCGTCGCATGCAAGGATGTGTGTCCTTACCCCACTGACAGTTTGGACCTACCAGGTCGAAGCGTATGTACGATTATCTTCTGGTCGCAAACATCTACGTACATGCTGGTCGATCCTTCTCTCTGTAACGATGAACCGTGGCCGAGTAAGTAGCGGCACGTGTCGTAGTTGAGCCCCCGACGTAGCAGTTCAGGTAGTCCCGTCTAAATCGTGTACACGTATGTACAACCACAAGGCAAAAAATACGGCCATGTACGTACATACATCATACGGGCGGGGTCTAGAACCGTACTCGGCATACGGACGGCAAAGACGACGTCATGTTCAACCGGCTGGGTCGGAACGGAGTAAACAATGTCGTTCATCGATCGGGAGGTAATCGACTGGGTCGGAATACGTCGTGTTTATCGGGAGCCAACCGGCTTGGACGGAACAGCCGAAACGGGGTCTGGCGTACCGCGGAATGGAGGAAACAACCTTCTGTTCGAGCTCCTATGGTCGAAACGGGATCCTGTTCATCGAAAGGGGTGTGGCATACCGCAGTACGGAGGAAACGAACTTGTGTTCGAGCTCCTACGGTCGAAACGGGGTCTTGTTGATCGGGAGGGGTGTGACGTACCTCAAAATGGAGGAAACAGACTTGTGTTCGAGCTCCTACGGTCGAAATAGGATCCTATTCATCGGGAGGGGTGTGGCATACCGCAAAACGGGACTCCACGGGCTACTGTTCATCCACCGTCTACTGCCTCACTCTAGCCTCCACGGGCTACTGTTCATCCACCGTCGACTTCCTCCAGCCTCCACCTGCTACTCTTCATCCACCGTCGACTTCCTATTGCCTCCACCAGCTACTGTTCATCAACGGGGTCCTGTTCATCCAGCCTCCATCGGCTACTGTTCAACCAGCCCTCCACGGGGTCCTGTTCATTCAGCATCCAGCGGCTACTGTTCAACCAGTCCTCCACGGGGTCCTGCTCAACCAGCCCTCCACACGGGGTCCTGTTCAACTAGCCCTCCACGGGATCCCTCCACCGACAACTATTCATCCACCCCCACCTCCTCGATCGGGGCCCTGTTCATCCAGTGGAAACAACCTCTACTACCATGGGGTCCTGTTCATCCAACCCCCATCGGGAACTGTTCATCCAACCCAACAACATTCACTGTTCATCAAGAGGCAGGTTCGATCGGCTTCAGTTACCAGCAGTAGCGAAGGAATCGCTTCGGTTTCAGTTAACAGCCAAGGGATCGATCGCACGGGTTCAGTAATGCGTGTAGCTAGTGCAATCGCTCGGGTTCAGTTAGAGCCCAACGCCTCGCTCGGGTTCAGCTAGAGCTCAACGCCTCGCACACACGCACGTACATGTACGAGAGAAACGCGCAGACCTCCGTGCATCTCTTGGCCCCGACCACCCACCGTAACCGGGAACTCCTCGAAATTTTCCTCGCCCTCGCTTCTACCATGATTTTTTCCGTTGTGGACGGCCCAAAGAATGTCATGCAGGTGCGTCCCCGACCCGCCCACAACAAAAAGCCCATTTTCTGTCATGATTTTTGTCATAGAGTAGGAGCCCACCACATTTATGATGATACATGCTTTTGTCACAATTATCGTCATAGAAGTGTCATAAGGATGACAGGAAAAAAAATCCGTTCAGCCCAAAATGTCAGGGATGTGTCTTTCTTTTGTAGTGCGTGCTGCCGGAACTCATCCACTACCTCGCCGTCTTGCAGAATCAAGAAGGCGGAGGACATCACCGAGCTGAACGTGTGCTACATGCAGAGGTGCCGTACGTTCGGTACTTGATCGGTTGGAGCACAAAGAAGTTTGACTACATCAACCGCATTACTAAACGCTTCCTCTTACAGTCTACGAGGTTACATAGACACACTCTCCCCTTCTCGTTGATATGCATCTCGATGAATATATCTTGCGTGTGTGTAGATTTTTTTCGTTTTCCATGCAACGTTTCCCAACAGTGGCATCCGAGCCAGGTCTATGCGTAGATGATATGCACGAGTAGAACACAAAGAGTTGTGGGTGGTGATAATCATACTGCTTACCACCAATGTTTTATTTTGATTCGGCGGTATTGTAAGATGAAGCGGCCCGAACCAACTTTACATGTCCACATACATGAGACCGGTTCCACCGACAGACATGCAACTAGTTTTGCATAAAGGTGGCTGGTGGGTGTCTATTTCTCCTACTTTAGTTGAATCGAATTTAACTACGGCTAGTCCTTGAAGAAGGTTAAAATAGCAAACTTGCTAAATCATAGTTGTGGTTTTTGCCGTAGGTAAGAACGGTTCTTGCTAGAAGCCCGTAGCAGCCGCGTAAAACTTACAACAACAAAGTAGAGGACGTCTAACTTGTTTTTGCAGGGCATATTGTGATGTGATATGGTCAAGACATGATGTGATATACGTTATTGTATGAGATGATCATGTTTTGTAATTTATTGGCAACTGGCAGGAGCCTTTGGGTTGTCTTGATTATTGTATGAAATGCAATCACCATGTAATTGCATTACTTTATCGATGTGCGTTAGCAATAGTTGTAGGAACAATAGTTGGCGAGATGACCCCGACATAATGATGGAGACCAAGGTGTCAAGCTGGTGACGATGGAGATCATGACGATGCTTTAGAGATGGAGATCAAAAGCACAAGATGATGATGGCCATATCATGCCACATATTTTGATTGCATGTGATGTTTATCCTTTATGCATCTTATTTTGCTTAGAACGGCAGTAGCACTATAAGATGATCCCTTCACTAAATTTCAAGATAAAAGTGTTCTCCCCGGTATGCACCGTTGCTAAAGTTTGTCGTTTCGAAGCACCTCGTGATGATCGGGTGTAGGACAGTTTTACACAAGCAGAATACTTGGGTTAAACTTGACGAGCCTAGCATGTACATACATGGTCTCGGAACACTGGAGACCGAAAGGTCAAACGTGAGTCATATAGTAGATATGATCAACATAGAGATGTTCACCATTGATGACTACCCCATCTCACGTGATGATCGAACATGGTTTAGTTGATTTGGATCATGTATCACTTAGATAAATTCAGGAATGTTTATTTAAGTGGGAGTTCATTAGTAATTTGATTAATTGAACTTCATTTATCATGAACTTACTCCTGATAGTATTTTCATATCTATGTTGTAGATCAATGGCCCGTGCTACCATTCCCTTGAATTTTAATGCGTTCCTAGAGAAAGCTAAGTTGAAAGATGATGGTAGCAACTACACGGGCTGGTTCCGTAACTTGAGGATTATCCTCATTGCTGCACAAAAGAATTATGCCCTTGATGCACCGCTAGGTGACTGACCTGCTGCAGGAGCCGATGCAGATGTCGTGAACGTCTGGCAAGCTCGATGTGATGACTACTCTATAGTTCAGTGTGACATGCTTCACGGCTTAGAACTGAGACTTCAAAGATGTTTTAAACATCATGGAGCATATGAGATATTCCAAGAGTTAAAGTTAATATTTCAAGCAAATGCCAGGGTTGAGAGATATGAAGTCCCCAACAAGTTCTATAGCTGCAAGATGGAGGAGAACAGTTCTGTTAGTGAACACATACTCAAAATGTCTGGGTATTATAACCACTTGACTCAACTGTGAGTTGATCTTCTAGTTGATAGTGTTATTGACAGAGTTCTTCAATCACTGCCACCAAGCTATAGAGGCTTCGTGATGAACTATAACATGCAAGGGATGAATAAAACGATTCCTCAGCTCTTCGCAATGCTTAAGGCCGCGAAGGTAGAAATCAAGAAGGAGCATCAATTGTTGATGGTTAACAAGACCACTAGTTTCAAGAAAAAAGGCAAAGGGAAAGAAAGGGAACTTCAAGAAGAATGGCAAGCAAGTTGCCACTCCTGTGAAGAAACCCAAAGCTGGACCTAAGCCTGAAACTCAGTGCTTCTACTGCAAAAAAATGGTCACTGGAAGCGGAACTGCCCTAAATGCTTGGCGGATAAGAAGGATGGCAAGGTGAACTAAGGTATATTTGATATACATGTTATTGATGTGTACCTTACTAGTGTTCGTAGTAGCCCCTGGGTATTTGATACCGGTTAGTTACTAATATTTGTAACTCGAAACAAGAGTTGCAGAATAAACGGAGACTTGTCAAGGGCGAGGTGACGATGTGTGTTGGAAATGTTTCCAAGATTTACATGATCACCATCGCACACTCCCTCTACCTTCAGGATTAGTGTTCAACCTAAATAAACATTATTTGATGTTTGCGTTGAGCATGAATATGATTTGATCATGTTTATTGCAATACAATTATTCATTTAAGTCAGAAAATAATTGTTGTTCTGTTTACATGAATAAAACCTTCTATGGTCATACACCCAATGTCAATGGTTTATTGAATCTCAATCGTAGTGATACACATATTCATAATATTGATGCCAAAAGATGCAAAGTTGATAATGATAGTGCAACATACTTGTGGCACTACCGTTTAGGTCATATTGGTGTAAAGCGCATGAAGAAACTCCATGCAGATGGACTTTTGGAATCACTTGATTATAAATCATTTGATACTTGCGAACCATGCCTCATGGCCAAGATGACTAGAACTCCATTCTCCGGAACAATGGAGCGAGCTGATAACTTATTGAATAATACATACGGATGTATGCGGTCCTATGAGTGTTAAAGCACGCGGCCGGTATCGTTATTTTCTAACATTCACAGATGATTTGAGTAGGTGTGGGTATATCTACTTGATGAAACACTAGTCTGAAACATTTGAAAAGTTCAAAGAACTTCAGAGTGAAGTGGAGAATCATCGTAACAAAAAAATAAAGTTTCTACGATCTGATCATGGAGGCGAATATTTGAGTTACGAGTTTGGCCTTCATTTAAAACAATGTGCAACTGTTTCACAACTCACGCCACCTGGAACACCACAGCGTAATGGTGTGTCTGAACGTCGTAACCTTACTTTACTAGATATGGTGCGTTCTATGATGTCTCTTACCGATTTACCACTATCGTTTAGGGGTTATGCATTAGATACAACCGCATTCACGTTAAATAGGGCACCCTCTAAATTTGTTGAGACGACACCGTATGAACTATGGTTTGGCAAGAAACCTAAGCTGTCGTTTCTTAAAGTTTGGGGATGCGATGCTTATGTAAAAAGGCTTCAACTTGATAACCTCGAACCTAAATCGGAGAAGTGCGTCTTCATAGGATGCCCTAAAGAAACTATCAGGTATACCTTCTACCACAGATCCGAAGGCAAGATCATTGTTTCTAAGAATGGATCCTTTCTAGAGAAGGAGTTTCTCTCAAAAGAAGTGAGTGGGAGGAAAGTGGAATTTGATGAGGTAGTTGTACCTTCTCTCAAGTTGTAAAGTAGTACATCAGAGAAAGACGTTCCAAGATGCCTACACCAACAAGAGAGGAAGCTAATGATGATGATGATGAAACTTCAGATCAAGTTACTACTAAACTTTGTAGGTCAACCAGAACACATTCCGCACTAGAGTGGTACGGTAATCCTGTCCTGCAAGTCATGTTACTAGACCAAGGCAAACCTACGAACTGTGAAGAAGCTATGATGAGCCCAGATTCCAATAAATGGCTTGACGACATGAAATCTGAGATAGGATCCATGTATGAGAACAAAGTATGGACTTTGGTGGACTTGCCCGATGATCGGCAAGCCACAGAAAATAAATGGATCTTCAAGAAGAAGACTGACGCTGATGGCAATGCTACTTTCTACAAAGCTCGACTTGTCACAAAAGGTTTTCGACAAGTTCAAGAGTTGACTAAGATGAGACTTTCTCACCCGTAGCGATGCTTAAGTCTGTCCGAATCACGTTAGCAATTGTCGCATTTTATGATTATGAAATCTGGCAAATGGACATCAAAACTACATTCCTTGATGGATTTCTTAAAGAAGAGTTGTATATGATGCAACCAGAAAGTTTAATCAATCCTACAGGTGCTAAAAAAGTGTGCAAGCTCCAGCGATCCATCTATTGACTGCTGCAAGCATCTCGGAGTTGGAATATACGCTTTGATGAGGTGATAAAAGCATATGGTTTTATACAGACTTACGATGAAGATTGTATTTACAAGAAAGTGAGTGGGAGCTCTGTAGCATTTCTGATATTATATGTGGATGACATATTGTTGATTGGAAATGATATAGAATTTCTGGATAGCATAAAAGGATACTTGAATAAGAATTTTTAAATGAAAGACCTCGGTGAAGCTGCTTATATATTGGGCATCAAGATATATAGGGATAGATCGAGACGCTTAATAGGAATTTCACAAAGCACATAACTTGACAAAGTTTTGAAGAAGTTCAAAATGGATCGGTCAAAGAATAGGTTCTTGCCTGTGTTACAAGGTGTGAAGTTGAGTAAGACTCAAATCCCGACCACAACAGAAGATAGAGAGAGAATGAAAGTCATTCCCTATGCCTCAGCCATAGGTTCTATAAAGTATGCCATGTTGTGTACCAGACTTGTTGTATACCTTGCCATGAGTTTGGCAAGGGGGTACAATGGTGATCCAGGAGTAGATCACTAGACATCGGTCAAAATTATCCTTAGTTACCTAAAAGGACTAAGGACATATTTCTCGGTTATGGAGGTAATAAAGCGTTTTTCGTAAATGGTTACATTGATGCATGCTTTGACGCCAATTCAGATGACTTTGAGTCTGAATCTGGATACATAGTGAAAGTGGGAGCAATTAGCTAGAGTAGCTCCAGACAAAGCTTTGTAGACATAGAAATTTGCAAAATACATACGGATCTGAATGTGACAGACCCGTTGACTAAACTTCTCTCACAAGCAAAACATGATCACACCTTAGTACTCTTTGGGTGTTAATCACATGGTGATGTAAACTAGATTGTTGATTCTAGTAACCTCTTTGGGTGTTGGTCACATGGCGATGTGAACTATGGGTGTTAATCACATGGCGATGTGAACTAGATTATTGACTCTAGTGAAAGTGGGAGACTGAAGGAAATATGCCCTAGAGGCAATAATAAAATGGTTATTATTATATTTCCTTAATCATGATAAAGGTTTATTATTCATGCTAGAATTGTATTGACCGGAAACTTAAATACATGTGTGGATGCATAAACAAATACCGTGTCCTTAATGAGCCTCTACTAGACTAGCTCGTTGATCGAAAGATGGTTAAGGTTTCCTAACTATAGACATGAGTTGTCATTTGATAACGAGATCACATCATTAGGAGAATGATGTGATGGACAAGACCCATTAGTTAGCTTACCATATGATCGTTTAGTTTACTGCTACTGCTTTCTTGAATTTCAAATACATGTTCCTTCGACCATGAGATCATGCACCCCACGGATACCGTAGGAATACCTTGTGTTCTATCAAACATCACAACGTAACTGGGTGATCATAAAGATGCTCAACAGGTATCTCCGAAGGTGTTTGTTGAGTTGGCATGGATCGAGATTGGGATTTGTCACTCCGAGTATCGGAGAGGTATCTCTGGGCCCTCTCGGTAATACACATCATAATATGCTTGCAAGAAAATTGATTGAGGAGTTAGTTGCGGGATGATGCATTACGGAACGAGTAAAGAGACTTGCCGGTAACGAGATTGAACTAGGTATGATGATACCGATGATCGAATCTCGGGCAAGTAACATACTGATGACAAAGGGAACAACGTATGTTGTTATGCGGTTTGACTGATAAAGATCTTTGTAGAATATGTAGGAACCAATATGGGCATCCAGGTTCCGCTATTGGTTATTGACCGGAGAGGTGTCTCGGTCATGTCTATATAGTTCTCGAACCCGTAGGGTCCGCACGCTTAATGTTCGTTGACGATATAGTGTTATATGAGTTATATGATTTGGTGACCGAATGTTGTTCAGAGTCCCGATGAGATCACAGACATGACGAGGAGCTCTGGAATGGTCCGGAGGTAAAGATTGATATATAGGACGGTGATATTCGGACACCGGAAGAGTTTCAGAGTGCACCAGGTAGTCATCGGATTACCGGAAGGGGTTCCGGACACCCCCGAGAGGTATATGGGCCTAATGGGCCAAGGGGAGGCACACACTAGCCCACAAGGGGGCTGGCGCGCCCTCTCTCTTGGCCGCCGGCCCTATGGAAGGAAAGGAGGGAGGGCTAGCTAGCCCCTCTTTCCTTCCCTCCACCTAAGAGGAAGGAAAGGGGGGGGGGCACCTCCTCCTGCCATCCCCCCACAGGCAAATAAGGAAGGGGCGCCTCATGGGTGCCTCCCCTCTCCCCCCACCTATATATATGTGGGAGGGGGCGACACACATAGACCACGACTATCTCTTAGCCATGTGCGGCGCCCCTCTCCACAGTTTCGTCCCTCGGTCATATTTTCATAGTGCTTAGGCGAAGCTCTGCGGAGATAGCATCACCATCACCGTCACCCCGCCGTCGTGCTGTCGGAATTCCTCCACTACTTCGCCCGTCTTGCTGGATCAAGAAGGCGAGGACGTCACCGAGCTGAACGTGTGCTGAATGCGGAGGTGACGTACGTTCGGTACTTGATTGGTTGGATCGCGAAGAAGTTCGACTACATCAACCGCGTTACTAAACGCCTCCGCTTTGTTGGGGAACGTAGCAGAAATTCAAAATTTTCCTACGTGTCACCAAGATCTATCTATGGAGAAACTAGCAACGAGGGAAGGAGAGTGCATCTACATACCCTTGTAGATCGCTAAGCGGAAGCGTTCAAGAGAACGGGGTTGAAGGAGTCGTACTCGTCGTGATTCAAATCACCGGAGATCCTAGTGCCGAACGGACGGCACCTCCGCGTTCAACACACGTACAGCCCGGTGACGTCTCCCACGCCTTGATCCAGCAAGGAGAGAGGGAGAGGTTGAGGAAGACTCCATCCAGCAGCATCCCAACGGCATGGTGGTGATGGAGGAGTGTGGCAATCCCGCAGGGCTTCGCCAAGCACCAAGGGAGAGGAGGAAGAGGAGAGGCAGGGCTGCGCCTGGAGAGGGAGGCTCTCGTGTGTTATGGGCAGCCCCTGTGGCCTCATATATAGGGAAGGGAGGGCTGCGCCCCTCTAGGGTTTCCACCCCTAGGGGTGGCGGCCAGCCCTAGATGGGTTTGGGGCGGCCAAGAGAGGAGGGAGGGAGGCCCACTAGATGGGCCTTAGGGCCCATCTGGACTAGGGTTTGCCCCTCCCACCCATCCTTGCGCCTTGGGCCCCTTGTGGGGCGCACCAGCCCTCCTAGGGGCTGGTCCCTCCCACACTTGGCCCACGCAGCCTTCAGGGCAGGTGGCCCCACTTGGTGGACCCCGGACCCTCCCGGTGGTCCCAGACATTACCGATATCGCCTCAAACTTTTCCTGCTACCAAAACAGACTTCCCATATATAAATCTTTACCTCCGGACCATTCCGAACTCCTCGTGACGTCCGGGATCTCATCCGGACTCCAAACAACATTCGGTAACCACATACAAGCTTCCTATATAACCCTAGCGCCACCGAACCTTATGTGTAGACCCTACGGGTTCGGAGACATGTAGACATGACCGAGACGTTCTCCGGTCAATAACCAACAGCGGATCTGGATACCCATGTTGGCTCCTACATGTTCCACGATGATCTCATCGGATGAACCACGATGTCAAGGACTCAATCGATCCCGTATACAATTCCCTTTGTCTAGCGGTATTGTACTTGCCCGAGATTCGATCGTCGGTATACCGATACCTTGTTCAATCTCGTTACCGGCAAGTCTCTTTACTCGTTCCGTAACACATCATCCCGTGATCAACCCCTTGGTCACATAGTGCACATTATGATGATGTCCTACCGAGTGGGCCCAGAGATACCTCTCCATTTACACGGAGTGACAAATCCCATCTCGATTCGTGCCAACCCAATGACACTTTCGGAGATACCGTAATGCACCTTTATAGCCACCCGATTCGCCAGACGCTTGGTACACCCAAAGCATTCCTACGGTATCCGGAGTTGCACAATCTCATGGTCTAAGGAAAAGATACTTGACATTAGAAAAGCTTTAGCATACTAACTACGATCTTTGTGCTAGGCTTAGGATTGGGTCTTGTCCATCACATCATTCTCCTAATGATGTGATCCCGTTATCAATGACATCCAATGTCCATGGTCGTGAAACCGTAACCATCTATTGATCAACGAGCTAGTCAACTAGAGGCTTACTAGGGACATGGTGTTGTCTATGTATCCACACTTGTATTGCGGTTTCCGGTCAATACAATTATAGCATGAATAATAAACGATTATCATGAACAAGGAAATATAATAATAACTAATTTATTATTGCCTCTAGAGCATATTTCCAACAGTCTCCCACTTGCACTAGAGTCAATAATCTAGTTCACATCGCCATGTGATTAACACTGATAGGTCACATCGCCATGTGACCAACATCCAAAGAGTTTACTAGTGTCTTAAACTAGTTCACATCACCATGTGATTAAGTCTCAATGAGTTCTGGGGTTTGATCATGTTTTGCTTGTGAGAGAGGTTTTAGTCAACGGGTCTGAACCTTTCAGATCCGTGTGTACTTCGCAATTCTCTATGTCATATGGTAAATGCTGCTATCACGCTCCACTTGGAGCTATTCCAAATGGTTGCTCCACTATACGTATCCGGTTTGCTTCTCAGAGTCACTCGGATAGGTGTTAAAGCTTGCATCGACGTAACCCTTTACGCCAAACTCATTATCACCTCCATAATCGAGAAACATGTCCTTATTTACTCCAAGGACAATTTTGACCGCTGTCCAATGATCCATTCCTGGATCATTCTTGTACCCTTGACCGACTCATGGCAAGTCACACTTCCGGTGCGGTACACAAGATAGCATACTATAGAGCCTATGTCCAAGCATAGGGACGACCTTCATCCTTTCTCTCTTTTACGCCGTGGTCGAGCTTTAACTCTTAACTTCATACCTTACATCTCGGCAAGAACTCCTTCTTTGATGATCCATCTTGAACACTTTCAAGATCATGTCAAGGTATATGCTCATTTGAAAGTACCATTAAGCATTTTGATCTATCACTATAGATCTTGATGCTCAATGTTCAAGTAGCTTAATACAGGTTTTCACTTGAAAACATCTTTCAAATAACCCTATATGCTTTCCAGAATTTCTACATCATTTCGATCATCCATATGTCAACAACATATACTCATCGAAATTCTATAGTGCTCCCACTCACTTCTTTGGAAATACAAGTTTCTCATAAACTTTGTATAAACCCAAAATCTTTGATCATCTCATCAAAGTGCACATTCCAACTCCGAGATGCTTACTCCAGTCCTTAGAAAGGATCATTGAGCCGCATACCTTTTAGCATCCTTAGGATCGACAAAACTTTTCTGATTGTATCACATACAACCTTTCCTTCTGGCGGTAAGGAAACTCATTTTGACATCCATCGCCAGATTTCATAAATGCAGCTTTATGCTAACATGATTCCGACGGACTTAAGCATCGCTACGGATGAGAAAATCTCATCGTAGTCAACTCCTTGAACTTGTGAAAAACTCTTTGCCACAAGTCGAGCTTCATAGAAGGTGACATTACCGTCCATGTCCGTCTTCTTCTTAAAGATCCATTTATTTCAATGTCTTGCCGATCATCGGGCAAGTCCACCAAAGTCCATGCTTTGTTATTATACATGGATCCTATCTCGGATTTCATGGCTTCTAACCATTTGTCGGAATTTGGGCCCACCATTGCTTCTCCATAGCTCGTAGGTTCATTGTTGTCTAGCAACATGACCTTCAAGACAGGATTGCGTACCACTCTGAAGTAGTACGCATCCTTGTCATCCTACGAGGTACGTTAGTGACTTGATCCGAAACTTCATGATCACTATCATAAGCTTCTACTTCAATTGGTGTAGGTGCCACGGGAACAACTTCCTGTGCCCTGCTACACACTAGTTGAAGTGATGGTTCAATAACCTCATCAAGTCTCCACCATCCTCCCACTCAACTTTTCGAGACGAACTTTTCCTCGAGAAAGGAGCCGATTCAAGAAACAATCCCTATTGCTTCCGGATCTGAATTAGGAGGTATACCCAACCGTTTGGGTGTCCTATGAAGATGCATTTGATCCGCTTTGGGTTCGAGCTTATCAACCGAAACTTTTCACATAAGCGTCGCAGCCCCAAACTTTTAAGAAACGACAACTTAGGTTTCTCCAAACGGTGTCGCCTCAACGGAATTACGTGGTGCCCTATTAAAGTGAGTGCGGTTGTCTCTAATGCCTAACCCATGAACGATAGTGGTAATTCGATAAGAGACATCATGGTACGCACCATATCCAATAGGTTGCAACTATGATGTTCGGACACACCATCACACTATGGTGTTCCAGCGGTATTAATTGTGAAACAATTTGCACAATGTCTTAATTGTGTGCCAAAACTCAGAACTCAGATACTTATCTCTATGATCATATCATAGACATTTTATCCTCTTGTCACAATGATCTTAAACTTCACTCTGAAATTACTTGAACCATTCAACAATTCAGACTTGTGTTTCATCAAGTAAATATACTCAACATATACTCGAATCATCCGTGAAGTCGAACATAATGATATTCATCGCATGCCTCAAGACTCATTGGACTGCACACATCAAAATGTGTTACTTCCAACAGGTTGCTATCTTGTTCCATCTTACTGAAACCGAGGCTTTTCAGTCATCTTGCCCATGTGGTATGATTTGCATATCTCAAGTGATTCAAAATCAAGTGAGTCCAAATGATCCATCTGCATGGAGTTTCTTCATGCGTATACACCAATAGACATGGTTCGCATGTCTCAAACTTTTCAAAAACGAGTGAGTCCGAAGATCCATCAACATGGAGCTTCTTCATGCGTTTTATGACTTACATGGAAGTGCCATAAGTAAGTGGTACTATCATTACTATCTTATATCTTTTGGCGTGAAAATGTGTATCACTACGATCGAGATTCAATCAACCATTCCTTAAGGTGCAAGACCATTGAAGGTATTATTCAAATAAACAGAGTAACCATTATTCTCCTTAAATGAATAACCGTAATGCGATAGACATGATCCAATCAAGTCTATGCTCAACGCAAACACCAAATCTCGATGGTAGAGGGAGCGTGCGATGCTTGATCACATCAACCTTGGAAAAAACTTCCAACACATATCGTCAGCTCACCTTTAGCTAGTCTCCGTTTATTCCGTAGCTTTTATTTCGAGTTACTAACACTTAGCAACCGAACCGGTATCTTAATACCCTGGTGCTACTAGGAGTACTAGTAAAGTACACATTAACATAATGTATATCCAATATACTTCTATCGACCTTGCCAGCCTTCTCATCTACCAAGTATCTAGGGTGGTTCTGCTCCAGTGTCTGTTCCCCTTATTACAGAAGCACTTAGTCTCGGGTTTGGGTTCGACCTTGGGTTTCTTCACCGAGCAGCAACTGTTTTGCCGTTTCATGAAGTATCCCTTGTTGCCCTTGCCCTTCTTGGATTTAGTGGTTTTACCAACCATCAACAATTGATGCTCCTACTTGATTTCTACTTTCGCGGTGTCAAACATCGTGAATACCTCAAGGATCATCATATCTATCCCTGATATGTTATAGTTCATCACGAAGCTCTAGCAGCTTGGTGGCAATGACTATGGAGAAACATCACTATCTCATCTGGAAGATCAACTCCCACTCGATTCAAGTGATTGTTGCACTCAGACAATCTGAGCACAAGCTCAACGATTGAGCTTTTCTCCCTTAGTTTGCAGGCTAAGAAAATCGTCGGAGGTCTCATACCTTTTGACGTGGGCACGAGCCTGAAATCCCAATTTCAGCCCTCGAAACATCTCATATGTTCATGACGTTTGAAAACGTCTTTGGTGCCTCTACTCTAAACCGCTCAACTGAACTATCACGTAGTTATCAAAGCGTGTATGTCCGATGTTCGCAACATCTACAAACAACGCTTGGGGTTCAGACACTGAGCAGTGCATTAAGGACATAAGCTTTCTCTGTCCGCATAATTGCTACTTGTCAACTTTCAACTATATTTTCTCTAGGAACATATCTAAACAAGGAACTAAAGCGCGAGCTTTACATAATTTGCAAAAGGTCTTTTGACTATGTTCAGGATAATTAAGTTCATCTTATGAACTCCCACTCGATAGACATCCCTCTGGTTATCTAAGTGATTACATGATCCGAATCAACTAGGCCGTGTCCGATCAACACGTGAGACGGACTAGTCATCATCGGTGAACATCTTCATGTTGATCGTATCTACTATACGACTCATGCTCGACCTTTCGGTCTCCGTGTTCCGAGGCCATGTCTTTACATGCTAGGCTCGCAAGTTAACCCTAAGTGTATTGCGTGTGTAAATCTTTCTTACACCCGTTGTATGTGAACGTAAGAATCCATCACACCCGATTAACACGTGGTGCTTAGAAGCGACGAACCGTAGCAACGGTGCACGCTTAGGGAGAACACTTCTTGAAATTTGTGTAAGGATCATCTTATTTACTACCGTCGTTCTAAGTAAACAAGATGCATAAACATAATAAACATCACATGCAATTATATAGTAGTGACATGATATGGCCAATATCATATTGCTCCTTTGATCTCCATCTTCGGGCTCCATGATCATCATTGTCACCGCATGACACCATGATCTCCATCATCATGATCTC
Source organism: Aegilops longissima (assembly GCA_021605205.1). Classification (NCBI taxonomy): domain Eukaryota; kingdom Viridiplantae; phylum Streptophyta; class Magnoliopsida; order Poales; family Poaceae; genus Aegilops; species Aegilops longissima. Next base: position 21,859,702 of record CM038679.1, on the reverse strand, counting down.
CGTCATCGTGTCTCCATGAAGTTGTCTCGCCAACTTATTACTTCTACTACTATGGCTACCGGTTAGCAATAAAGTAAAGTAATTACATGGCATCGTTTAATGACACGCAGGTCATACAATAAATAAAGACAACTCCTATGGCTCTGCGGTTGTCATATTCATCGACATGCAAGTCGTGAATCCTATTACAAGAACATGATCAATCTCATACATCACATATCATTCATCACATTCTTCTTGGCCATATCACATCACATAGCATACCCTGCAAAAACAAGTTAGACGTCCTCTAATTGTTGTTTGCATGTTTTACGTGGCTGCTATGGGTTCTAGCAAGAACGTTTCTTACCTCGCAAAACCACAACGTGATATGCCAATTGCTATTTACCCTTCATAAGGACCCTTTTCATCGAATCCGTTCCGACTAAAGTGGGAGAGATCGGCACCCGCTAGCCACCTTATGCACCAAGTGCATGTCGATTCGGTGGAACTGCCTCACGAAGAGTGCGTGTAAGGTCGGTCCGGCCGCTTCATCCCACAATACCGTCGAAACAAGATTGGACTAGTAACGGTAAGCATATTGAACATCATCAACGCCCACAACTACTTTGTGTTCTACTCGTGCAAAGAATCTACGCAATAGACCTAGCTCATGATGCCACTGTTGGGGAACGAGGCGAGAAATTCAAAATTTTCCTCGTGTCACCAAGATCTATCTATGGAGAAACTAGCAACGAGGGAAGGAGAGTGCATCTACATACCCTTGTAGATCGCTAAGCGGAAGCGTTCAAGAGAACGGGGTTGAAGGAGTCGACTGCGTCGTGATTCAAATCACCGGAGATCCTAGTGCCGAACGGACGGCACCTCCGCGTTCAACACACCTACAGCCCGGTGACGTCTCCCACGCCTTGATCCAGCAAGGAGAGAGGGAGAGGTTGAGGAAGACTCCATCCAGCAGCAGCCCAACGGCATGGTGGTGATGGAGGAGTGTGGCATCCCAGCAGGCTTCGCCAAGCACCAAGGGAGAGGAGGAAGAGGAGAGGCAGGCTGCGCTGGAGAGGAGGCTCTCGTGTGTTATGGGCAGCCCCTGGGCCTCATATATATAGGGAAGGGAGGGCTGCGCCCTCTAGGGTTTCCACCCCTAGGGGTGGCGGCCAGCCCTAGATGGTTTGGGGGGCGGCCAAGAGAGGAGGAGAGGAGGCGCCCACTAGATGGGCCTTAGGGCCCATCTGGACTAGGGTTTGCCCTCCCACCCATCCTTGCGCCTTGGGCCCCTTGTGGGGCGCACCAGCCCTCCTAGGGGCTGGTCCCTCCCACACTTGGCCCACGCAGCCTTCAGGGCAGGTGGCCCCACTTGGTGGACCCCGGACCTCCGGTGGTCCCAGACATTACCGATATCGCCTCAAACTTTTCCTGCTACCAAAACAGGACTTCCCATATATAAATCTTTACCTCCGGACCATTCCGAACTCCTCGTGACGTCCGGGATCTCATCCGGACTCCAAACAACATTCGGTAACCACATACAAGCTTCCTATATAACCCTAGCGCCACCGAACCTTAAGTGTGTAGACCCTACGGGTTCGGAGACATGTAGACATGACCGAGACGTTCTCCGGTCAATAACCAACAGCGGATCTGGATACCCATGTTGGCTCCCACATGTTCCACGATGATCTCATCGGATGAACCACGATGTCAAGGACTCAATCGATCCCGTATACAATTCCCTTTGTCTAGCGGTATTGTACTTGCCCGAGATTCGATCGTCGGTATACCGATACCTTGTTCAATCTCGTTACGGCAAGTCTCTTTACTCGTTCCGTAACACATCATCCGTGATCAACCCCTTGGTCACATAGTGCACATTATGATGATGTCCTACCGAGTGGGCCCAGAGATACCTCTCCGCTTACACGGAGTGACAAATCCCAGATCTCGATTCGTGCCAACCCAATGACACTTTCGAGATACCTGTAATGCACCTTTATAGCCACCCGATTCGTTGTGACGTTTGGTACACCCAAAGCATTCCTACGGTATCCGGGAGTTGCACAATCTCATGGTCTAAGGAAAAGATACTTGACATTAGAAAAGCTTTAGCATACGAACTACACGATCTTTGTGCTAGGCTTAGGATTGGGTCTTGTCCATCACATCATTCTCCTAATGATGTGATCCCGTTATCAATGACATCCAATGTCCATGGTCAGGAAACCGTAACCATCTATTGATCAACGAGCTAGTCAACTAGAGGCTTACTAGGGACATGGTGTTGTCTATGTATCCACACATGTATTGCGGTTTCCGGTCAATACAATTATAGCATGAATAATAAACGATTATCATGAACAAGGAAATATAATAATAACTAATTTATTATTGCCTCTAGGGCATATTTCCAACACGCTTATGGTCTACGAGGGTACGTAAACACACTCTCCCCACTCGTTGCTATGCATCTCCATGGATAGATCTTGCGTCTGCGTATATCTTTTTTTGTTTTCCATGCAACGTTCCCCAACATTATAGACCTATCATCAAACTCGCTAATAATAGAACTTTGTCCAGTAATGGAAAACTAGAGGTGTGAGCCGTGGTTGTGAAAGAGGACGGAATCGAGCGGAAGACATGCTTTAATATATGTTACACATTTAATTTCAAGCCATATATGAATTGGTTCAAGTCATGATTTGTTGTCGTCTAGTATGAACTGGTTGAGTATACATGCATGAGTACAATAGATAATGGCACTGTACGAACATTGGGATGACCATCAACGATTTCAAGAGCTTGTCACGGAATATTGAATGTGTGTAGCCCCCCATTTTTCTATGTAGTTATAGTGTTTATCTATCAAAGTGTAACCATCACATGTGTAGTTATTTTGGTCCAAGTATTGACAAAGTATGATGCCTTTTCTTCTGAACAGGCTAAAATCTGCACTGCGGCAAACGATGTTTTTTATTTAGTGAGTTGATTGTGCCCATGAGAGGTTACAGTAGAGCCTCATAGTGGAAATTGTCATACGAAAATATTGCTTCCTTTAGAAGAAAATAATGTGGCTGATTTAATTCCTATTTTTTATTCTAAATGCATACCTTGATGCATGCATATAAGTATGCATTTTCCAGGTTTTGAAAATAATATTTATATTCTCATGTGAGCAATGAACGGTGGTGGTGTCAATCCAGACTTATTGGGTGCGGGGGAAGGTCTAGTTGGATTTGAGCCTCCACCTCCTATGCTCAATGAAGGACTTGGAACTATCACTAACAAACTAGATGTTATAAATGGAGGGGCTCAAATATTGCAATAAAAAACAAATGACACATATTTCGCTAGGAAGCCATTTCAACAAGACAAATAGTATAATCCTTATATTTTTAGATCACTCTTATTTGCTTATGAATGTCCTTCTACAGATGAGTTATGAGTGTTTGACTTCCGGAAGTTCCCGGCTGCACATCCCCAACCTCAACTGAAGTGTCACCATCAAGGATGTTCAGGTGCTTGTTGTTCTTCAGTTACTCGAGCAAGGGGTTGGGCGGCGGCGGAGGCAGCAACTCGGGTAGAGGGAGGTAGTGCGTGACAACACTTGCTGACTGTGGATTGGCGGTGGGAAGTGGTTTCGTAAGTAGAGGTTGGCGGGTCAACAGAGTGGACGGAGAAAAAGGTATGCAGGGGGGAAGGGTCGTAGCAGCAACAGTGGGTGTTGGCGGAAGAGGAGAGGCAAGGAGTTAGCGGTCTCGAGTGCAGGGTGCAGGAAGTCGTGGGGCACCAAAGATGGTGGTAGGTTTTAGAGGGACGACTGGCGTCAGCGTTGGCGGAGGTGGTGACTCGAGCAAGGGGCGATCTGCGGCAGCACTCGTCGGCTGTATGGTGGCGGTGGGCAGTGCTTAGGCAGGGAGAGATAGGCGGGTTGATAGATTTGTTGAATAAAAAATCAGTGACGACGGGAGGAAGACGAAGAACTAGAGGTGGGTCATGTTGGATGAGAAGGGGCAGGGGATTAACGGATTTTAAGGTAGGGTACATGAGATCTCAGGTGGCGGAGATGGTGGCAGTGTTTAGAGGGATGGCCGACACATCATGTTACATCATTCCGTTTGCACAATCCATCCCGAGCAATCACGAAAATAGAAAAATTTGGTGGAACTATGTTAGAAATATCTATTTGGGTGAAGAGATGAGAAATAATGTAGTTCATGACAGTCACTTTCATCGTCTACATATTGTCGGTCTTGTTGGCACAGGAACACATAGAGTGAGGGATGCGTGGGTGAGAGAGTGAGAGGTCTGGGTGTGGTGAGAGAGTAGCTGAGGTCAGAATAAGGATGGGCAGGTAAGCTAAAAAAACTGGATAGACAACATTCCTAATTGTGCGAGAATTTCTAAAGTGCATCAAGTAAATTTTAAACAGATTTTTAGTTGAACAATCTCTCTATATGTATAAATCGTTAAATTGCTTTTTTTTAATCAATTTACATCGCAAGTGAAGTGGACTTCAATTATTTCCTAATTGTGCCCTCGCTATCTTTTCTCTATATGTGAAATTTAACATGCATTATGTTTATATAACTCTAGCAAAATATTTTAAAAGTCCGTGGCAACGCATAAGCATTCTACTAATAGAAGTAATACCTCACCAATGATTGTACCCAAACTTTAGTGGATTATACCTTCGCCGGATATCAGCTTCAGCCCGCTATTCAGTGATTGCAATTACGACATCATGAGATTCTATTTGAACCCAACACAACCACCTTCTCTAAAACCTCCATGGATGGGAAAGCAACCAGGAAAGCGTCATAGCCATGAGGAACGGCCTCCCACTTTTATGGAGTTATTAGGACCGAAAGTTGCATCTAGCACATGCATATTTGCTGAAGCAACATGACAATTTATATAATCATATTTATGGTATATCAGTAAATATTAACACTTCACGGAAGGGATCGACGGGAATACATTCCTAGACCTACGAACACGGTATATACGATCATCCAAGGAACTCTGCCACGTCATCCAGGGACTTCAGGGTCTTCTCATAGTAGAGGTACGACTCGTACACCTTGGGAGTCCGCACAAACCGGTCGAACTGCACGGCAACTTCATCAGAATGACATACAGTATCTATCGAGAAAATTAACGAATAAACTGTTGCGCAAAAGTGTAACGACAAGAGAGAAAAATTCTAACCTCGGTCATGTTGTCGACGAGCTCGTTAGCTACGAGGACGTACTCGGGGCGGCGCGGCTCGGGGACGCCGGCCATGGCGGTGGTGAGGTCGAGGTCGAGGTACTTGGACTTGAGCCGCACGTAGAACAGTACGTACTTCCACGACATGGTCTCCAGCATTGGCCGAAGCGTCCGCATCCCCTCCGCCGTTTGCCGGATGCGCGCCGCGGCCTCCTCCGTGGTCAGCCCGGGCTCGAAGAACCTCTCTCTGACGTACGACCTCGTGCCCCACCTCGGCACTGTTCCCGGGGGCGCCGGTGCCCGCACAGCGGCCGCCTCCGCGGCCATGGCTGGGGGCGGCGCGGCAGGTCGCCTGGCGGAAAGTGCGGCCGTCGCGACCATTGCCGTTGACGCGGCAACAGCGAGCCGGCGCGTGGAGGACTGCGTCAGGTGGGCGCGCTTGTCGGCACCATCGGGCGAAGACGGCGGGCGACGGTTCGACGGGGACGGAGAAGCTGAGGAGGATGTGGTGGTGCTGGAGCACACGATGAGGTGCTTGACAAGTGTGGCCATTCCCGGCGAAGCTCAGTCAGTGGAGTGGAGTGTGTTCGAACGAGGGTGAGGTTCCATTGGCGTCCAGGTCCAGGAGATTATTTTCTTGAGGTTGGAGGAAAGCGTGTGGCCGTGTGAGTCGAATGGTAGGGATAATATCCACTTTGTTTTCTTTAGGGCCGTTGAGGGAGAGAAGTTGAGATAATGGCTAGAGATGCCTGCATTTCTTGTGGTTTGAGGTTCATATAGGAGCGCACCTAAAAAAAACTCTGCACCCGTCGATCTGTGTCGGAATATTTCAATAAAAAATGGTTGAAAAATAGATGCAAATACTTAAACCCTGTGAATACAAGATAGTAGTATATGAGTTTATTCTGTAGAAATACTTCCGCGGGGCGTTGTTACACGTCTTTCTACTTGTGCGTATACTATTTCCTTCATTCTTTTACATACCATGTACGACGAGTTCCTTAAATTGTTCACCTTCTTCTTTCTTGATTTTTGCCATGTTCGGCTCTCGGGTTCAAATACTATTTCATCCTCTTCTTTCTCTCTACTAAATCTAAACGTTCATGACAGAATCTTATATTCATACTCTCCTAATATGTCAGCGAGTTTCTTCGGTTTCATCAATGCAGTTTTCCGTCCATCATTATAATTATTCACCACTTAATTAGCGCATATAGGGTAGCATATTCCTTCATTCCTTTCTTTTGCGGGACTCATTCTCTTCTTCTCGCGTCATCATCCTCATTCCCTACTTATTGATTCACAAGCCGATTTATTCAGGACATATATAAATTGATTGATGGTTTTGGTTCTAAGGACGCGAGGTGGCACTATTTATTTAATGATAATAGAAAGAGCCGACTTAGTGAGTTGTATTATTTTCCTGACACAACGCAACATAAGTTATGTAATTGCAATCGATCTAGTCGGAACATATGTTACAAAGAAAACGCTAAGTGTTTTGTGCATTTTTTTTCTAATGTCCAATCAAAAAATAAATTGTGACAGGCCATGGCGCAAAGCATGCCCAAAAATACGGCTCCGCAGCCAGCGTTAACACACATAGATGTAGCCGGCCAACGCATGCATGTATGCGGCTCGGTAGACAGCAGCACGCGGAGGCGGCGCCCATGCAACTCGCATGCTCTCGCGCTTGCATGCCACCCGTCGCCCTGATGCATGCATGAGCCCACTCTCTTTTTCTTATTACTCGTATTTATTTATTGTTTAGCCGTGATGCATGCACGCTCACCAGCTCGTCTAGGCCTCTGTCGCGGGTGTCATCTGGCCCGACGCACCGCTGTGTCTCGCTCCATCCAACCTTATCTTCTCGGCCAGCACCAAGAACCGCGCTCCACCCAACCTTATCTTCTCGGCCAGCACCGCTCATCCTCGTCTCTCCCCCACTCGTTCTTCTCCATCCCACAACGCCCCACTCCCCCCTCCAGCTATGGATGCAGATGGCATCGAGGCCACCACCGGGCATCCCGACTCCTCTTTCTTCCACGGGCTCAGCTCAGCGCTCGCCCAATCCCTCGCGCACGCCGCGACCCAGACCGGCTCCAGCGCCTCTCCTTCTCCTTCTTCATGTCTCCTCCTCACCTTCTTAGCTTTTTTCCCTTGTTCATGCAGGGAGCACAAAAGGAGCCTCGCCTGTGGAAGCGGATCCGGCTGCCCTCGACCGTCCCCGACCTCGTCTACTCCTCCCATCGCCGGATTTGACGCGCCTCCCGCCGGATCCGTCCGGATCGGACTCGTCTACTCCTCCCTGTGGCCGGATTTGACGCGCCGCCGCCGGATCCGCCTCCATCGGACCGGATCCGGCTGCCCTCGACCGTCCTCGGATCCTGTCGAGGGATTTGATGCGCCGCCTCCGGATCTGCCTCCACCAGACCGGATTCGTCCGGATTCGACTGCCCTCGACCGTCTCCGTTCCCCTGCTGATTATTCTCACCTCTGTTTTATGTAAACTGCACGAAAACGATTCGATTTAGCCATGTACTGCGGGTTAATTAACGAAAAAGGCAGGGATGTTTTTGTAAAATAAGCGACGGATGACCAGAAGCAGTCGCTGCTTTATTAGTAGGTAGAGATTTCTTTCTTGTCCGTGTAATTACTTCTCTTTACATGACGCGGAGTCATCAGTTTGTCCTGTCATGTTGCTTCGCAAGGTAATGTCATCGTTCTTCCCATAAAATAATATTACACTCTTTTTGCCAAAAAAATTATTTTCTTTTTCCTCAAATGTGCATCCTTCTATTCAACACATGTATGCTTGTACTATGAAATCTCAATTTGTCGAAAAACTTCAGTGCCTTCCTTATGAATTTTCCCAAAGAAGATACCATTTCTATTTCATTCTTTGAAGCGCGCTGATTTTTGTAAAAAAATGATTTCATTTTTAGTCCTAACAATTTGGTTCTTGTTCTGTAAACTTGCATTATAGTAAATTTATCCAGAAGCTTCAGTTTTGTACGTACGAACTTGTGCCCATTCTGCTGCTTAAATTTTTAATAATTTATTATTTGCACGCAGCCAACAAGTAGTGACGTCGAGTTACCTAACATTTATTTTTGTGGTGGCGCAGTACGCAGACGCCTCATCTTCTTTCTCGCTCCTCTTTTCCCTCGTCTTGTTCCTTTCTACACTTGTTACATTTCAAAATTAAGTGTACACATCATTATCTGAAATATAGTTTTTAAGAAAATAATCTCACTAGCATACATTATTCTTTCTGTAAGAATATTTAGTTCATAATTCTTTGTAGGAACAATTCTTTATTTACCTTCATTTTTTCTCAAGTTATCCCCTGCTTTGCAAGAAATGATTTCTTCAAACACATCGACATTACAAGATCGGTTTCAACTCAAGTTGCAATTTTTCTTGAGTCAAAAGAAGGGTTCACTTCCGTTGTGGATGTTTGCAATCAAGAAGGAACATATTTCATTGGCGACTCTTGAAGACAGTTCTTATATCTGTACCACCTGCATTGCATCTGGGAGTTCGCTAAGCGGAAGCGTTTATCAACGCGGTCGATGTAGTCGTACACCTTCACAATCCGTCCCGAAGAAGTGCCGAACGTACGGCACCTCCGCGTTCAGCACACGTTCAGATTGATGAAGTCCTCGCCTTCTTGATCCAGCAAGATGGGCGAAGTAGCAGATGAGTTCTGACAACACGACGGCGTGGTGACGGTGGTGGTGAAGAACAATCACCGCAGGGCTTCGCCAAGCACAACGGAAACTATGACGGAGGATAAACTAGAGGGGGCGGGGTTGCCAGCACACGGCTTGGTGAATCTTGATGTGTCTTTGGTGCTAGCACCGCCCCTCTATTTTTATGTTTTGCCCTGGGGTCGTTTCTTGGAGAAAGAGCCTCCTCAAAGTCGGTTTTGCCCGCAAGGCAAGAGTCCTTCCCGGACTCCAGGACCAGACGCCAGGGTCCCTGGCGTCTGGCCCCCTGGCCTCCGCAAACTCCTTTTGCACCTTCCTTAAGCCTCATGGGCTCCCCTTGGCCCAAATAAAGTGTTCTCGTACCCCGAACATTTCGGGATACATCCGAAACCCCTTCCGGTGAATTCCAGAACCCATCCGGAGACTAATCACTATTATCCCATATATCAATCTTCACCTACGGACTATTCTGGAGTTCCTCGTCATGTTCGTGACCTCATCCGGGACTCCGAACAACATTCGGTCACCAACATACATAGCTCATACAATACTATATCGTCAACAAACGTTAAACATGTGGACCCTACATATTCGAGAATGATGTAGACATGACCGAGACGCTTCCCTGGTCAATAACCAATAGCAGGACCTGGATGCCCATATTGGTTCCTCGTCATGTTCGAGAATGATGTAGACATGACCGAGACGCTTCCCCGGTCAATAACCAATAGCGGGACCTGGATGCCCATATTGGTTCCTACATATTCTACGAAGTTCTTTATCGGTCGAACCTTTATGACAACATACGTAGTTTCCTTTGTCCGTCGGTATGTTACTTGCCCGAGATTCGATCGTGGGTATCTCCATACCTAGTTCAATCTCGTTACCGGCAAGTCTCTTTACTCATTCCGTAATATATCATCCCACAACTAACTCCTTAGTCACTTTGCTTGCAAGCTTCTTGTGATGATGTATTACTGAGAGAGACCAGAGATACCTCTCCGTCATACGAATAACAAATCTCAGTCTCGATCCATGCCAACTCAATAGACACCTTTGGAGATACCTGTAGAGCACCTTTATGGTCACCTAGTTACGTTGTGACGTTTGATGGCACACAAGGCATTCTTCTGAAGTCCGGGAGTTGCATGATCTCGTGGTCGAAGAAACATGTATTTGACATTAAGAAAGCAATAGCAATAAACTAAACGATCATATACTATGCTAACAGTTGGGTCCTGTCCATCACATCATTCTCTTAATGATGTGATCTCGTTATGAAATGACAACTCATGTCTATGGTTAGGAAATTTTAACCATCTCTGATCAATGAGCTAGTCTAGTAGAGACTCACTAGGGACACGGTATTTGTTTATGTATCCACACATGTATTTAAGTTTCCGGTCAATACAATTCTAGCGTGAATAGTAAAACTTTATCATGAATAAGGAAATATAATAATAACAACTTTATTATTACCTCTAGGGCATATTTCCAACAGTCTCCCACTTGCACTAGAGTCAATAATCTAGATTACATTGTAATGAATCTAACACCCATGGATTCTTGGTGCTGATCATGTTTTGCTCGCGGAAGAGGCTTAGTCAACGGGTCTGCTACATTTAGATCCGTATGTACTTTACAAATTTCTCTATCTCCATCCTCGACATATTCAAGAATGGAGTTGAAGCGTCGCTTGATGTGTTTGGTTCTCTTATGAAACCTGGGCTCCTTGGCTATGGCAATTGCTCCAGTGTTGTCACAAAAGATTGTCATTGGACCTGATGCACTGGGTATTACCCCTAGATCGGATATGAACTCATTCATCCAGACTCCTTCATGCGCTGCTTTCGAAGCAGCTATGTACTCCGCTTCACACGTAGATCCCGCCACGACGCTCTGCTTAGAACTGCACCAACTGACAGCTCCACCATTTAATATAAACACGTATCCGGTTTGTGACTTAGAGTCATCCGGATCTGTCTTGAAGCTAGCATCGACGCAACCCTTTACGACGAGCTCTTCGTCACCTCTATAAACGAGAAACATATCCTTGGTCCTTTTAAGGTACTTCAGGATATTCTTGACCGTTGTCCAGTGATCCACTCCTGGATTACTTTGGTACATCCCTGCCAAACTTATGGTAAGGCACACATCAGGTCTGGTACATGATACGTCTCCAACGTATCTACAATTTTTTATTGTTCCATGCTATTATATTACACGTTTTGGATGTTTATGGGCTTTAGTATACACTTTTATATTATTTTTGAGACTAACCTATTAACCGGAGGCCCAGCCCAAAATGTTGTTTTGCCTATTTCAGTGTTTCGAAGAAAAGGAATATCAAACGGAGTCCAAACGGAATGAAACCTTCGGGAGAGTTATTTTTGGAACGGAAGCAATCCAGGAGACTTGGAGTAGACGTCAGGGAAGCTTCGAGAAGGCCACGAGGCAGGGAGGCACGCCCCCACCCTCGTGGGCCCCTCGCGGCTCCCCTGGCCGACTTCTTTCGCCTATATATGTCCATATACCCTACAAACATCGAGGAGCACAATAGATCGGGAGTTCCGCCGCAAAGCCTCAGAGCCACCAAAACCAATCGGTACCTGTTCCACCTCATGGAGGGGGATCCTCACCGTGGCCATCTTCATCATCCCGTGCTCTCCATGACGAGGAGGAGTAGTTCACCCTCGGGGCTGAGGGTATGTACCGTAGCTATGTGTTTGATCTCTCTCTCTCTCTCTCTCTCTCTCTCTCTCTCTCTCTCGTGTTCTTGAGGTGGTATGATCTTGATGTATCGCGAGCTGTGCTATTATAGTTGGATCTTATGATGTTTCTCCCCCTCTACTCTCTTGTAATGGATTGAGTTTTCCCTTTGAAGTTATCTTATCGGATTGAGTCTTTAAAGATTTGAGAACACTTGATGTATGTCTTGCATGTGCTTATCTGTGGTGACAATGGGATATTCACGTGATTCACTTGATGTATGTTTTGGTGATCAACTTGCGGGTTCTGTGACCTTGTGAACTTATGCATAGGGGTTGGCACACGTTTTCGTCTTGACTCTCCGGTAGAAACTTTGGGGCACTCTTTGAAGTTCTTTGTGTTGGTTGAATAGATGAATTTGATATTATGTGATGCATATCGTATAATCATACCCATGGATACTTGAGGTGACATTGGAGTATCTAGGTGACATTAGGGTTTTGGTTGATTTGTTTCTTAAGGTATTATTCTAGTATGAATTCTATGATGGATTGAACGGAAAGAATAGCTTCGTGTTATTTTACTACGGACTCTTGAATAGATCGATCAGAAAGGATAACTTTGAGGTGGTTTCATACCCTACAATAATCTCTTCGTTTGTTCTCCGCTATTAGTGACTTTGGAGTGACTCTTTGTTACATGCCGAGGGATAGTTATATGATCCAATTATGTTTTTATTGTTGAGAGAACTTGCACTAGTGAAAGTATGAACCCTAGGCCTTGTTTCCTAGCATTGCAATACCGTTTACGCTCACTTTTATCACTTCTACCTTGCTGTTTTTATATTTTCAGATTACAAAAACCTATATCTACCATCCATATTTCACTTGTATCACCATCTCTTCGCCGAACTAGTGCACCTATACAATTTACTATTGTATTGGGTGTGTTGGGGACACAAGAGACTCTTTGTTATTTGGTTGGAGGGTTGCTTGAGAGAGACCATCTTCATCCTACGCCTCCCACGGATTGATCAACCTTAGGTCATCCACTTGAGGGAAATTTGCTACTGTCCTACAAACCTCTGCACTTGGAGGCCCAACAACGTTTACAAGAAGAAGGTTGCGTAGTAGACATCAAGCAGTTTCTGGCGCCGTTGCCGGGGAGATGAGTGCTTGAAGGTATATCTTTAGATCTTGCAATTGAATCTTTTAGTTTCTTGTTTTATCACTAGTTTAGTTTATAAATGAAAACTACCAAAAAATGGAATTAAGGTTGCCTCATATGCTTCATCTTTTTAATATCTTTCGTTAAAATGATGGAAAGGAAAATTGTGCTCAAGTACTAGAAGAAGAATTACATGGAATGCTTGGCATAAAATATGTGAATGATGAGCATGATTGCAATGTTGTTAGTATGAATTCTTTGAATACCCATGATGCTAATGATATGCAAAGCCACAAGCTTGGGGATGCTATGTTTGATGAAGATGATATGTTTAGTCCCCCAAGTTTTGATGAGAAAATTTATTATGATGAAAGCATGCCTCCTATTTATGATGATTATTGTGAGGACACGTATGCTATAAAGAATAAAGATAAGCATGAAACTTGTCATCATGATTTTAATTTTCAATTGGATTATGCTTCACATGATAGTTATTTTGTTGAGTTTTCTCCCACTACTATTGTAACGCCCCAGATTCGATGCGCCATGTGTCATTCAGTTATTCGCTGTCTTTGCCATGTCATGTGCTTGTGTGTTGCACTTTGCCATGTCATCATATGCATTTCATATCATGTCATCATGTGCATTTCATTTTGCATACATGTTCGTCTCATGCATCCGAGCATTTTCCCGTTGTCCGTTTTGCAATCCCAAGCACTCCTATGTCTCCTACGCCCCTTTTACCTCTTTTCATGTGCGGGTGTCAAACGTTCTCGGAATGCCCGAGGTTTGTCAAGCGGCCTTGGTATAGCACCGTAGACCGCTGTCAAGTTTCGGATCATTTGGAGGTCGTTTGGTACTCCAACAGTTAACCGGTAACCGCAAAGCCTCCTTCTCCTTCCAGCCCAACACCCTTCCAAAGTGGCCCAAAACCCAGCAAACTCCCTCCATGCTCTCGGTCGTTCGATCACGATCGTGTGGGCGAAAACCGCACCTCATTTGGACTCTCCTAGCTCCCTCTACCTATTTATAGGTGCCTCCCCCCGAAAATTCGCAGATGAAACCCTAGTCATCCCTCTCCTCGCGCCGCCGGACACCTCCCCACCGCTCTGGACATGTCCGCCGCCAGCCAGCCACGTCGCCCGGCCAATGGGCGCGTGACACGCCAGCCCGCCGCCAACCAACTGCCAGCCGCCGCCACGCCACCTCAAGCCCTCCGCCGCCTCCCACAGCGCGCAGGAAGCCCATCATGCGAACCTTGCGCCCAGTTCCGCCGCCGCTGGCCCGCTCCAGCCCGAAGCTGCTCCGCCGCCCAGCTCCTCCCGCCGATGACCGGACTCCGCGCGCCCGCCTCCGCCGGCGAAGTCGCCGGGCTTCAGCGGCTCCGTCCGTCGCTTGTCGCCCCGTCCGCGCCCGCGCCGCCACGCGCCTCCATGGGCTCGGGTCCCTCCGCCGCCCGCCTCAACCGCCGCCCAGGCGCCTCGGCCGCCGCCCGCAGCTCCCCGCCGGCGCCGTCCTCGCCCGCGGCAGCGCTTTTCGGCCGGCGAGCCTCTCCGCCGCGCCGGATCCGGCGCCCTCGCCCCCGACTTTGATCCGGCCGGCCCCATCTCCGTGGCCTCCCCTCCTCCCGGCCGCCTCTACCGCATCTCCGCGAGTGTTCCGCGAGCTCTCGGCCTTCCTCGTAAACCGTGCACGCAGGGTTGACTTCCCCCCTCTAAAAATCCTCTAAGTCCTTTTTCTGCATATATTTTGTTGCATTTTCGTTGCATCATATCTCTGTCATCGTAGCTCTGTTTTGCGCGTGTAATATGTCAAAATGTTCGTCTCGATGAGTAGATCATTTCATCTCATTGCAACATTTTCATTTGAGCTCATCTTGATGCCCGAAATGCTGTTGGAAGAGTGCTATGTGATGTTAGTTTCTGATTTTTATCAGAACTTGCACTTTTGTCATTTTTGCCATGATTGATGTGTTCATCCTATGAACTTGAGCCCTACATGTGTTTTGAAATATGCCATGTATTATTTCCAGTGGTGCTTGCTATGTATTTTTGTGATCTATGTGGTGACTAGCACAAGCATGCAAACTAGGTGTCTTGTTATTGCTGTTTTCAGCCCTGTTTGCTGTTATTTTGATGCCATGTTAACTTGACGCTACCGAGAGATCCATGCATATTTTGAGATACTTCAGTAAGGATGTTTTGTAAAGCATGTCTTACTCTATCCATCCATGCCATTGTTTGCAATTATGGAGTAGTCTAGCTTGAGTCAATCGAGCTCTACTTTTGCTATCAAACGTTTCCTGGCAGATTGTTTACATGTTATTCAATTTTGCCAAGGTTGTTGTGGTTGATCCATGTATGCTATGTTATTGTTCTTGCCATGTATGTCTTCTATGCCATGTCTTCTTGATGTATGTATGCTTAGGTTATCATTTAAGGCTCTGTAGTGAGTGCATTGAGCTTGTAAACATGCCTACTTGTTATCAGTTTTTGACATGCCATGTTGCTGAATCTGTTAACGAAAATTTCGATATTGACATGGGTGTTACTATATTTTCTGATCCTTTTTGGCTTATGGCCAATAAAGGACTTTTGTTCTATGCAATTAGTAGATTTATGCCATGCCTTTGTTTGCCATTATAAGTTCCTGTAACATGTTGTTTCATAGCTCTAAACATTGCAACCTGATGTCATTTCTGCCAATGCCTGAAACTGTTATTAGTTGCAATCTTGCCATGTCATTTTGAGCATGTTCTAGTGATTTCTGGAGATAGCTCAGTGCTCATGTTTTGTAATGCTTTACCTGTACATCATGTCCATGACTTTTGTTTTCATGTTGATATGCTGTAGCATAGTGTTTTGATGCTTGCAATATGCCTAGTTGCTGTTTTGGACAGATTGTTGCTATAACTTGTATTGTGTGTATGTGTTGAACCGTTGCTCCGTTTTGAGTGTGCTCTATATGAAACTTGCTTGATTTTGCATGTAGCTTCATATTATCATGTTGGATCCTTGTTTTGAGGTGTTTGCTTGATATTTGTATACATTTTGCATCAATGCCATGTTTATCTTGTTTTGCTCATATCTTCTAGGCCGTAGCTCCGAATCTAATGAACTTTATATGTAACTTGACCAGAATTTCGTGTAGATCATCGTGGTGCATCTTAAATTGCTGTTTAACAACTTGAACATAAGGTTTATTCAGATCTGGACCAATTTCGAAATTTGCATATGAGGACTTACCGGAATTGTTCTATGTTGTTCCCGGCCTCATTTAAACTTGCCTTGATGTGTTGTTCTTGTTTGCATCATCTCTTGCCATGAGTAGCCTCATCTAGATTTGTCATGCATCATGTTTGTTGTGCATCTTGTCATGTTCATGTGTGGTGTGTTTACCTATGTTGTGTGCTTCTTCTTGTTAGTTCCTGTTTCGTTGCGATCGTGAGGATTTCGTTCGCTTACGCTTGGTTCGGCTTCATCCGTTCGTCTTCTTCATGGACTCGTTCTTCTTCCTTGCGGGATTTCAGGCAAGATGACCGCTACCCTGGATCTCACTACTATCATTGCTATGCTAGTTGCTTCGTTCTATCGCTATGCTGCGCTACCTATTACCTGTTGCTCAAGCCTACCTAATTGCCATGTCAGCCTCTAACCTTTTCACCCTTCCTAGCAAACCGTTGTTTGGCTATGTTACCGCTTTGCTCAACCCCTCTTATAGCGTTGTTAGTTGCAGGTGAAGATGAAGTTTGTTCCTTGTTGGAACATGGAGATGTTGTTCCTTGTTGGAACATGATTACTTGTTGGGATATCACAATATATCTTATTTAATTAATGCATCTATATACTTGGTAAAGGGTGGAAGGCTCGGCCTTATGCCTGGTGTTTTGTTCCACTCTTGCCGCCCTAGTTTCCGTCATATCGGTATTATGTTCCCGGATTTTGCGTCCCTAACGCGTCGGGTGATTTATGGGACCCCTTGACAGTTCGCTTTGAATAAGACTTTTCCAAAGCAAGGCCCAACATTGGTTTTACCATTTGCCTCACCACCACCTATATTTCCCTTGGGAGTAATTAACCCATGGGTCATCTTTATTTAGCCCCCCGGACGGTGCTTCTCTAAGTGTTGGCCCGAACCGAGCCACTCAAGGGCCACCTTGGGGCAACTTGAGGGTTGGTTTTACTCGTAGCCTGTCTCATCCGGTGTTGCCCTGAGAACGAGATATGTGCAGCTCCTATCGGGATTGTCGGCGCATCGGGCGGTCTTGCTGGTCTTGTTTTATTGCTGTGAAATGTCTTGTAGCCGGGATTCCGAGACTGATCGGGTCTTCCCGGGGAGAAGGTCTATTCCTTCGTTGATCGCGAGAGCTTATCATGGGCTAAGTTGGGACACCCCTGCAGGGTATAAACTTTCGAGAGCCGTGCCCGCGGTTATGTGGCAGATGGGAATTTGTTAATGTCCGGTTATAGAAAACCCGAAGTTGATCTCAATTAAAATACACCAACCGTGTGCGTAACCGTGAGTGTCTCTTTTCGGGGTTGATCGAGAGGAGAACACGGTTTCTGGGTTATGTTTGACGTAAGTAGGTGTTCAGGATCTCTTCTTGATCATTGCTAGTTGACGACCGTTCCTTTGTTTCTCTTCTCGCTCTCATTTGCGTATGTTAGCCACCACATATGCTTAGTCGCTGCTGCAACCTCACCACTTTATCCCTTCCTTTCCCATTAAGCTTTGCTAGTCTTGATACCCATGGTAATGGGATTGCTGAGTCCTCGTGGCTCACAGATTACTACGCCACCAGTTGCAGGTACAGGTTTGCGATGTTCATGACGTGAGAGCGATGTTTGCTTGTTGGAGTTCTTCTTCTGCTTCTTCTTGATCGGGGATAGGTTCCGGTCGGCAGCCTGGGCTAGCAGGGTGGATGTCGTTTGAGCTTTTGTTTATGTTTCATCCGTAGTCGGATGTTGATCTTGTATATGATGTTGTTGTATTCTTGTGGCTTTTGTGCCTTATGCATGTATCCCCATCTATTATGTAATGTTGATGTAATGATATCCACCTTGCAAAAGCGTTTCAATATGCGGGTCTATCCTTGGTGGGACCGTCGAGTTCCTTTTGGATAGGGTCGCATATTGGGCGTGACAAGTTGGTATCAGAGCCTCGACCGACCTTAGGAGCCCCCTTGATTGATCGTGTAGTTTGGCCGATGTTGAGTCTAGAATAAACTGTTTTTCGGAGTCTAGTTATATCGAAGAGTAGGATTTCTTTTACTCCTCTTCCCTTCGCCGCGCTCTGTCGGAATCTTGGCGTAGGTGTTTTGAACTACTCCTCTTCTCATTCAAATTTTTCTTTAGGTTCACGCAGTTGGTTTTCCGGTAGTTGTTCCTCAGCTCTTTTGTCCGGTGCATTTCTCGTCAAGTCGACTCGACCCTCTTCATCGTTGAGTTCAATCCTCAGTTCTTCCTCCGACGTCGTTGTTTTTCCTTGTCCGAAGTTGTCCTTGTTTTTCCCACCGCCTCCCTTCTTCTTCTCGGAACCGAGTCCGTGTCGAGTATCCATCCTACTCGTGTGAAGTCTTTGCTTTCTTTCCTCAATGATTTCAACCGGTGTTGTCTCTTCAAGTTATTCGTCGTTTCCCCTTCCAAGTTGTCTGTGTTTTCCCGCCCTCCCACCCTATTCTTCCCGGAGTTCGATTTCTTCCGACCATCAATTTCATCCGTGTGGAGCCTCTTCAGTCTTCCCTCAATTGTTTCAACCGGTGAATTTCTCTTTTGTTCGTCATTCTTCATCTCTTTTCTTTTTCCGGTGGATTCAATTCAAGTTTTTTCGAGCTGATCACATTCTTTTCCTTGGATCAAGTGTTTTCCTTGCTCGTTCGTCTCTCGCCAGTTTATCATTCCGGAGTTCCGAAGACATCTCAGGAGATTCGTCTGTGTTCCAATTAATTCGAGGTTGTCACCTCATTCAAATATTTCAATTGTTCCGGTGCATCATCTATCTGTTTATCATCCTTTCCAACGGTGTTTTCTTTTAGTGGGCCCTAACCCACAGGTCTTTTCCCAGGATCTTACCTGACTCTTCTATTTCCCCGGAGCTATTCCCAATTCTTTTCAAGTGTGACGTAAGAATGAATTTCATCAGTCACATGCCTTCTCCAAGATCGCTTTCAATTCTTTTCACTGTTGGCTCAACCTCTGTGTTTTTTCTTTCTTCCGGAGTATCAATAATTTTGGTGTTGTTTCTCGTCGTCTTTATTCAGCTTTGAAGACCGTCGTAGATTTTTTCTTAAAAATATTGTCCGTTCCCCCGGAGTTTCATGGTTCTAGCTCGATGTTATCCTATCTAATTGTTTTCAATCGTGCAAATTCTTTTCATCCATCCGGAGTATTTCAGGAGTTGTTTTCTTTCTCGATAATCTGGAGGCCATCTTTTCAGAAGATTTCCTCGTCCCAAGTTTTCAGCTTCGTTCGTCTCAATATTCTTCCGGTGCTTCGTTCAAGCATTCGTTATTCAGTTCGCGATCTCTTCGATCTCTTTTCTCTAAATTCCCTCAAGTATCTTTGTGCTTTTCTAATTCTGTCCGGTGATTCATTCTCTTTCATCAGTCATTTTCGAATTCTTACGGTGGCTCGTTCAAGAATCTTTTTCCTTGATTATCATTTTAATTCATTCGTTCTTTCCAATCCTACCGGTGGCTCATGAAGACTCTCTCAAGTTTTGTGCTATACCTTCTCAATCCTTTTTCAAGAAGAATAAGTAAGATGCGAAATCCATTGGTGGTCATCAATTTAATGTGATGAAGGATAAGCATACAATAAATCTTATTCTTATTCCATCCAAGCTGATTAATCCCTTCCTTCGGAGTTTGTTCGTAATGAATAAATTCTACTTCCAAGTCTTTTCATCTTTTTTTTTCCGGAGTTTAAAATTTCCTCGACCAGTTCGTCGGAATCCTCCATCTAATTCATCGCAGGCTCATCTTATTCTTTCATCCTTCATTTCTATCTCATCATCCTTTTCGTTACCGGAGTTCTTCACGGTGGTTCTTCATGATTTAATTCTTTCTTCAAGAGTTTCATCAATATTTTGGTGGTATTCAAATATCCTTTCTTCTTGTATCTCTAAGTGTAATTAATTCTCCGTATTCTTTACAATTGGAGTTTTGCATTTCTTTGTTCTTCTCAGATATTCATATCCGTTCAATCCTTCCTTCTAAGTTCTTTTCATTCAATTCTTTCAGTTCTTCCGGAGGCATTGTGTTGTTCCTCTCGTCAACTATCGTTCCATTTTGCCAAACTCAGTTCCAACTCCTTCCGTGTTTCAGCCGGAGTGCTTCCTAAATCGTTTCAGTCTTATTCGCTTCTTATCTCGTCCTATCCGGAATGTTTCTTAGTCTATCTGATTCCGTGAGCTTTCGATTCTCGTCATTCTCGTTGTTCCTCTCTCATTCTCGAGTGCTCTCGAGTCTTTGCTTCTTCTTTTGAGTTCTTGTTTCACCTCATCCCTTTCTCTTCCGTCTCGGTACTAAGATCTCGGGACGAGATCTCTTGTTAGTGGAGGAGTGTTGTAACGCCCCAGATTCGATGCGCCATGTGTCATTCAGTTATTCGCTGTCTTTGCCATGTCATGTGCTTGTGTGTTGCACTTTGCCATGTCATCATATGCATTTCATATCATGTCATCATGTGCATTTCATTTTGCATACATGTTCGTCTCATGCATCCGAGCATTTTCCCCGTTGTCCGTTTTGCAATCCGGCACTCCTATGTCTCCCGGCGCCCCCTTTTACCTCTTTTCATGTGCGGGTGTCAAACGTTCTCGGAATGCCCCGAGGTTTGTCAAGCGGCCTTGGTATAGCACCGGTAGACCGCCTGTCAAGTTTCGGATCATTTGGAGGTCGTTTGGTACTCCAACGGTTAACCGGGTAACCGCAAAAGCCTCCTTCTCCTTCCAGCCCAACACCCCTTCCAAAGTGGCCCAAAACCCAGCAAACTCCCCTCCATGCTCTCGGTCGTTCGATCACGATCGTGTGGGCGAAAACCGCACCTCATTTGGACTCTCCTAGCTCCCTCTACCTATTTATAGGTGCCTCCCCAAAATTCGCAGATGAAACCCTAGTCATCCCTCTCCTCGCATGCCACGGACACCTCCCCACCGCTGGACATGTCCGCCGCCAGCCAGCCACGTCGCCCGCCCAATGGGCGCGTGACCGCCGCCAGCGCTGCCGCCCCAGCCACCGGCCGCCGCCACCTCACCTCTCCTCCTCCGCCGCCTCATCGCGCGGCCCGGAAGCCCATCGCGGGCCCGCCGGCCAGTTCCGCCGCCGCTGGCCGCTCCAGCCAGCTGCTCCGCGCCCGCTCTCCTCCCGCCAGTGACGGACTCCGCCAGCGCCCGCCTCCGGCGAAGTCGCCGGAGCTTCAGCGGCTCCGTCGCTTGTCGCCCGTCCGCGCCCGCGCCACCAGCGCCTCCGCGGGCTCGGGTCCCTCCGCCGCCCGCCTCAACCGCCGCCCGCGCGCCTCGGGCCGCCGCCCGCAGCTCTCCCGCCGGCGCCATCCTCGCCATGACAAGCGCTCGGCCAGCGAGCCCCTCCGCCCGCGCCGGATCCGGCGCCCCTCGTCGCCCGTACCGGATCCGGCCGGCCCCATCTCCGGTGGCCTCCCCTTCCTCCCGGCCGCCTCTACCGCATCTCCGGCGAGTGTTCCGGCGAGCTCTCCGGCCTTCCTCGTAAACCGTGCACGCAGGGTTGACTTCCCCCCTCTAAAAATCCTAAGTCCTTTTTCCGCATATATTTTGTTGCATTTTCGTTGCATCATATCTCTGTCATCGTAGCTCCATTTTGCGCGTGTAATATGTCAAAATGTTCGCCACGATGAGTAGATCATTTCATCTCATTGCATCATTTTCATTTGAGCTCATCTTGATGCCCGAAATGCTGTTGGAAGAGTGCTATGTGATGTTAGTTTCTGATTTTTATCAGAACTTGCACTTTTGTCATTTTTGCCATGATTGATGTGTGCATCCTATGAACTTGAGCCCTACATGTGTTTTGAAATATGCCATGTCTTCTTTCCAGTGGTGCTTGCTATGTATTTTTGTGATCTATGTGGTGACTAGCACAAGCATGCAAACTAGGTGTCTTGTTATTGCTGTTTTCAGCCCTGTTTGCTGTTATTTTGATGCCATGTTAACTTGACGCTACCGAGAGATCCATGCATATTTTGAGATACTTCAGTAAGGATGTTTTGTAAAGCATGTCTTGATCTATCCATCCATGCCCTTGTTTGCAATTATGGAGTAGTCTAGCTTGAGTCAATCGAGCTCTACTTTTGCTATCAAACGTTTCCTGGCAGATTGTTTACATGTTATTCAATTTTGCCAAGGTTGTTGTGGTTGATCCATGTATGCTATGTTATTGTTCTTGCCATGTATGTCTTCTATGCCATGTCTTCTTGATGTATGTATGCTTAGGTTATCATTTAAGGCTCTTTAGTGAGTGCATTGAGCTTGTAAACATGCCTACTTGTTATCAGTTTTTGACATGCCATGTTGCTGAATCTGTTAACGAAACTTTCGATATTGACATGGGTGTTACTATATTTTCTGATCCTTTTTGGCTTATGGCCACTAAAGGACTTTTGTTCTATGCAATTAGTAGATTTATGCCATGCCTTTGTTTGCCATTATAAGTTCCTGTAACATGTTGTTTCATAGCTCTAAACATTGCAACCTGATGTTATTTCTGCCAATGCCTGAAACTGTTATTAGTTGCAATCTTGCCATGTCATTTTGAGCATGTTCTAGTGATTTCTGGAGATAGCTCAGTGCTCATGTTTTGTAATGCTTTACCTGTACATCATGTCCATGACTTTTGTTTTCATGTTGATATGCTGTAGCATAGTGTTTTGATGCTTGCAATATGCCTAGTTGTTGTTTTGGACAGATTGTTGCTATAACTTGTATTGTGTGTATGTGTTGAACCGTTGCTCCGTTTTGAGTGTGCTCTATATGAAACTTGCTTGATTTTGCATGTAGCTTCATATTATCATGTTGGATCCTTGTTTTGAGGTGTTTGCTTGATGTTTGTATACATTTTGCGTCAATGCCATGTTTATCTTGTTTTGCTCATATCTTCTAGGCCGTAGCTCCGAATCTAATGAACTTTATATGTAACTTGACTAGAATTTCGTGTAGATCATCGTGGTGCATCTTAAATTGCTGTTTAACAACTTGAACATAAGGTTTATTCAGATCTGGACCAATTTCGAAATTTGCATATGAGGACTTACCGGAATTGTTCTATGTTGTTCCCGGCCTCATTTAAACTTGCCTTGATGTGTTGTTCTTGTTTGCATCATCTCTTGCCATGAGTAGCCTCATCTAGATTTGTCATGCATCATGTTTGTTGTGCATCTTGTCATGTTCATGTGTGGTGTGTTTACCTATGTTGTGTGCTTCTTCTTGTTAGTTCCTTTTCGTTGCGATCGTGAGGGATCCGTTCGTCTACGCTTGGTTCGGCTTCATCCGTTCGTCTTCTTCATGGACTCGTTCTTCTTCCTTGCGGGATTTCAGGCAAGATGACCGCTACCCTGGATCTCACTACTATCATTGCTATGCTAGTTGCTTCGTTCTATCGCTATGCTGCGCTACCTATTACTGTTGCTCAAGCCTACCTAATTGCCATGTCGCCTCTAACCTTTTCACCCTTCCTAGCAAACCGTTGTTTGGCTATGTTACCGCTTTGCTCAGCCCTCTTATAGCGTTGTTAGTTGCAGGTGAAGATGAAGTTTGTGCCTTGTTGGAACATGGAGATGTTGTTCCTTGTTGGAACATGATTACTTGTTGGGATATCACAATATATCTTATTTAATTAATGCATCTATATACTTGGTAAAGGGTGGAAGGCTCGGCCTTATGCCTGGTGTTTTGTTCCACTCTTGCCGCCCTAGTTTC